>VZRX01020363.1:7814-157013 GCA_013398075.1 Notiomystis cincta
AATCTTTCTTCCTTCCCCTCAGATCCTTTGACAGAAAGCAGATGATTTCATTCACTGAGACTTGCAGAGAAATTCAATGAGGGCAGCATTCCAGATTGCCTTCCGGACGCAACATGACATCCTCATCACCTCCAGAGGAAACACACGCCAGTGCTGAAATTCCTACTGGAACATGTGCTCCCTCTCCACTTGGAAAAATCCCACAAACCAAAGAGCCTCAGCTGCTGTGTGGTACCACATGCCAAAAGAGAGATAAAGTCTTTCACATCATTCAACCTCTAACAGGAGGAACTCTTTATACAACCATGAGCAGAAGTTTTAAGTAGCAACATTTCTTAAAATGACACCTGAACCACTCAAAGGTCTTTCTCTTCCCATCTTCCCCCATCCATGCTGTCTCTGTATGAGCAGCAGAACACCTACTCCCACCCCATCCTTAATGGCCACACTAAGAAGAAAAGGTGGCATTATCATCTTGTTCCAGTTCCCACAGGCAAAAAACCAGCATAAAACACTGTGATCTGAGAGAAAAGGATGTGCTTGCATTTGGAGTTAGCCTGGACAGTACTAAAAGGACAGAATTTATAACCTAATCCCTTTTGGAGGCTTACAACAAAAGCAGATCGATGGAATGCCCCGTTTTTTCCCAAGGATCATCTCATACAGCAAAGATCAAATGAGATGAAAAAGTTGCCTTACAGAATAAGTATCAGCAAATTTCAAAGCACTGGAAACACAAAGTGGATTAGAACATGGCCCTATAAAAAGGAGGTCTGGGGTTTAATCTCTGATCTGACAACGGCTGGCTAGCCACCCTTGAACAATACACTTATCCTTTGTTCCACCATCTGTAAAACAGAGGATAATGCCATCTCATGGGACTGGTTTGAGCCTTAATTAATTACTGCTCACAAAGGACTTCAGCTTCCTCAGCTGTAAGGCACTGTTTTAACTATCATCCATAACTCCTGTAACTTACAGCCCTTAGCAGGCAATCCCATTAAATACCAGACTATGCCATATATGTAAAACCCGTGGGGCACACAAACACACAAAAGGTTGTGCAAATTATTCAAATTATCTCAGGCTCTGTGACATTATTCAAATTATCTCAGACTCTGTGACAAAGGAAACCTGTTTGACTTTCTCACACAGGTAAAGTGTCTGTATCTAAATGCTCCAGTAAATCTAACTGGAACATTCTTGTCTAAGCACTAGACAAAATTT
This sequence comes from Notiomystis cincta, assembly GCA_013398075.1. Lineage (NCBI taxonomy): Eukaryota > Metazoa > Chordata > Aves > Passeriformes > Notiomystidae > Notiomystis > Notiomystis cincta. Next base: position 9,042 of record VZRX01020363.1, read on the forward strand.
TAGGAGCTTTAAATACTTCTGAAAAAGCCCTTGCCTAAAAAATAGTTTTGGTAAATATCTGTAGATACAAGCAGAGGGCTCAAAATATTTTCACCTCTAAATGAAAGGGGGTGACAGCAGTAAAATAACAGAGAAGTCAGTTCTCTGCAGAAGGAGCAAGTGGTTGTATAAAAAGTGCTTTTCTTTAGGGATCGCCGTCTTTCTCCTCCAAGAAAAAGGCTTCTGGTGAGACATGGGAAGGAGGTGGGGCTGCCCCCACATTACCTCTAATCAACCTTTGGGACTTGATTTTTACATGAAAATCATACAGTCCTTACTTACTCTGATTTCACAAAGCAATGGCTTTATTCTGAGCTACTGCAATTATTCCATTTTACAATCTTATCTAGATATTCCCTTCTAGATTATACCAATATGGACATGCAGCACTGCACTAAAAACCTCAGTAGAGAATGCTCTATTTAATAAGTTCTCCCAGTTCTGACAGTCTCTGAAGTTTCAGAAAACCAAATGAGAAAGTTAGACAAAAAAACCCTGATATTATAATTCAGCATTATATTTCAAGAGAAAGCAAAGTGCTTTGAGTTCAGCTTTTTTTGTTATGAGCGTAGTCTGCCTTCAACACAAAAATACAACTAAAAATGCTAACAGTGATCATCAGCAATTCATTCCTTTCCATTTATAGTTAAATGCTGCACCCTCTCAATATGCAAATAACTGCTTTTCCACTTCAAATCTCGAATACTAAAGACTGAAAAATCAGTTAGTTTTTAAATTGCTTTTAAGAAACCAGTGAGATTTACCGAAATTGATGAGGATTCTTATTGATTTCACTTTGCTCACAGAAATATGATGGTCAACATACACTGAGACAAAGCTTCTTGCTGAGAAGCCACGTTTTGATCCATTCTTGTCAGGAGAGCAAGAGAAAATCTGTGTCTGCAGCAGGCTGTGGATACAGGCATGGAAAGAACATAAACACCTATAGCATATTCTCCCAGGAGTCAGGAGGCTGTGAGAATATCAGCAAATCACCTGTAACTGGGAGTTACTTCAGTCATTTACAATGGAGCGATGAATAAGCAAGAATGAGGTTTTGCTGTCAGACAACAAGGCTTGCACAAGTTTAATGCCAATATGAGAAAACAAATCAAAGTTTATTAGCTAATGAACAGGTTGGCCCACTCCTTCTATCCAGCTGGGATGTTACATCTGGAGAAGTGGCCAATTAGGTGGGTAAACAACGAGGTGGTTGGGCTCAGCAGTTCCCAGAAAAGACCGAGGGTCCTGGCAGCAAACAGCGAGCAGAGCACGAGCCAGCAGCGTGCTCTGGCAGGAGAGAGCAGCAGCAGCAGCCTGGCCACAGCCACAGGGCAGGGCAGGGGTTCTGCCTCCTCCTGCTCAGCACTTGTTAGGCCACACCTGGGCCAGCACACAGGCAAGGCTTGGCCCAGCTGCAGCAAGCCCAGCACAGGCCACCAGACTGCCCGGGACGGGAGCGCTTTCCCTGCGGGCAGAGCCTGCGGGAGCAGGGCTCCTCTGCCCCGGAGAAAGGGTGCCTTAGGGGGACACCCAACAGCAGCTCCACCTGTACCTGTGGGGGTGTTAGAGGAGGTGGACCAGCCTCCCCACACGGGGCAAGGTGGCAGGAGGAGCTGAAAACACACAGCCTTCACTTCTCTGCCCCCATGCCAACGCGGCACTCCAAAAACAAGGGACGAGGCCAAGCAGGCCACGGGAGGGCGAGGAAGATGGGATGGAGATGCAGGGGCTATGGACCCTGAGCACAGACCAGCACTCAAAGAGTGAAGCAGAACTGAGGTCCCCTCCCACCCATCTGAGGCTGAAAGGCTTCAGCAGACCCACCACAATGAGCTGACAGCTGTCTGCAGAGCAGCAGGATGGAGGGAAAAGAAAGCTTCCTTCAGTATCAGCAAACTGTGTGAGGCACAACACTTGTGCTGTCTTCTATTTATGACAGTTTTATATAATAAAAAGAAGGTATTAATTTTTGAGACTTAAAATAAAATTTAATCTGCAAAGGTCAATAAGCAGTGCACAATTACAAACTATATAAAGGCCAAAGAGACTATTGTGTCATTGCTGAGACTTGGTTCTTGTTCTGTAACCTTTAGAATGACTTTCTGTTCAATCTGAGTAATCACGACCTTTCTCATCAAAAAACTGAGATCAAACCCTTAATCCATTAGGAACATGACAGAGACCTCTCTCCCCTTCGTTGTTACAGTATTTATGTAGGCCACAGACAAGTGAATAGTCTCAGATGGTATTTTGATGTTTGAAGATAAAGACCAAATGGGTATTTTTGCAGCCACTGTCACTGGGGAACAAAGCTGTGTTAGTATGGTTTTCAGTTAAAGCTTTAGCTGCTTGTCTGGAAAAAAACAAATCAAAGAGTCCTTTCCAGGTATTCTAGAATTAAAATAAATATCTATTTCCATTTGTTAATTATATAAACCACAGAATTCAGTAGCAGATCATACACTGCATCACCTCAATATAAGTAACTTCTTTTAGTGCCTTGGCAATTGTAAAAGCAACTACTCGAACTAAAACAACACCACAGGGGAAAAATGATTCTGTGTAAATCCTGGACAAGGGCACACGTGGTACCTGTAGAAATGAAGAACCACAAACCCCTTGCCTGCAGAGTTAGCTTCACAGAGAAACTGAGAGGTGGAACACGCCTCGGGTGCAGCTGCAAGGTCTCCCCCCAGCTCAGCTGAGCTATCTGCAGGCTCGGTAACCAAGGCACGGTGCCACACCCCCGCAGGACAAGCCCTACCATCCTGGGGATTCCTCTGAAAGGAGGCTGATGAATCATTCCCCCAAAGATGCCTTTTCTCTCCTGGGGCTTCCTGAGCCAGAACAACAGCTTGAAAAGATGCCTCGTTTGAGGCAGCCAAAGCCAGGCAAGATAAATCCTACCTGTAGAGCTGGACAACATTATCTCCTAAAACTATATCTACACTTCTCTGGGCATGTAAACACTGCCATTTATGTGCCCTTTCTTCTGGATGGCACCTTAACACTTCCTTTCTCCTTAACTCAGGCACCAACCAACTTCTAGTTTTGTGCCACCTTCTGCAAACACTTCTCTCTCCCAGCTCCTGCTGGTTTAGGGTTCCTTTGGGATTTAAAATTGTGGAAATCTCAGCTTAGAATATGCTGCTTCAACTGAAAGGATTCTTAAAAACTTCTAGAAACATCCAATGCATTGTAAATTTACTTTATAAAATGAAAAAAATCTTCTGAATCCAAAAAAAAGAGATGTTGTGAGCTTTTCTTTATGCATGTTAATTAACTTGTTCCAGCAAAGTTTCACCTCATTTCCCCAATGTAATAAATTATAAAATCATTAGAAATACTGCATTTTACTGGAAGGCAAATACAATACAAAATACAATCAGTGCAGCAATGAGTACTTGAGAATGTCACTAATCACAAAAAGCTTTGTATCAGTCACAGCTCTTTTCTAAATAGTACAAAAATGTGAGGAGAGAAATACAGAAGGCTCAGGAGAGTGGAGGATTAGGGATTTTTTTAACCTCTTATGATTACATTCCTTTGATGTGCTATTTTTCAATTCAACCAAAAGCAGAGATGAAAAGATGATTTCTAAAGTCAAATGAAAATAAAACCAGCAAACAGTATAAGGTCTTGAAGGACTTCAAAATAGCCATTTAAGTACAGAAATTAACTCATGTGGAACATTTTATGACTATAACTGATCAGAACATTGGCAGCTGTTGTCACCCAGTGAATACCAGGAAAATGTAATTATATGAGAGCACAGCTAGACTAAATATCTTCCCTCTTAAGTTAAGGAGGAAAAAGGGAAAGAACAGATGCATGTCTGGTGAAAACTAGAAATTTTGCTGAAGGTTCATGGCATCTGAAGATATGGGCTAATATTTTTTTGCTTTAAGAGGAGGGAGAAAAGTACAGACATTAGAGGATACATTCCTTAATAAGAAAATACTTTAAAAAATATTATCATTATTGTTTTAAACCAAGAAGGCTGTAATTTTGCATTACATCAACCAATGTGACTTGAACCCTGAAAATGCTGTTAAGCAGTTTAGGTATAAGAAGTGACCTCCTTGGGCATTACAGCAGCCCAGTGTGAGCATCCATGGACTTGCAACCAAGGTAGATGTAAATAAGAGAACAATTCTGTGCTCTCAGGCTATTACCTGCCTGGTCACACAGCATTTCCTCAAGTATTCCTGACATTAAGCATGTACAAAACAGCTGAACCAACCTTCCTTTTCACAGGGCTGAGGCTCTTGAGGAAAGTATTTCAAAAATGCCTTCTGCTGGTCCCACTGCACAGCTGCTGTCCTGACACCGAGGGCAGCTTTACTGGCCAAAGGCAGATTTGCCTTGGCTTTGCACAGAGCTTCCTCCTCGTGAGAAGGCACAAAAATACATCCCATATATCAGAGTGGAGGAGCAGAACCTGGCAAAGGCTGATCTTCATAGGTGTGTTAGTAATCATGTAAAATGAGCCCCTTTTCTTTAAACAAACAAAACAAAACAAAAAAACCCCAAACCAAACAAAAAAAAAAGGGCTAAATTCAGAACTGAGTGAGAAATACCTTATCTGTGTTTTCATCTCTGTTTTGGGGGTGTCAGCAGGAACTACTGATATTGCAGTCTAGTGGATATGTAGCTGATTTCACTAAAAAAGGTACTGCCTGCAGTGAAGGAAGAGAACAAGGTGGCTTTGTTTCCTGTGCTCTGCAAACCTCCAGCTGTGTGAGGCTCTCTCCTAAAGCCTCCCCTCCATCCAGAGGAACACAAGGGCCACACCAGGTACGGTTTGCAGTTCTCAATCAACTTCCTCAGCAGCCACTGAGGTGATCACGGAGAAGGAGCAGCTGAATGACCTGAACCACAGAGCAAACACTCCCTGCCTCTGGAAAAGCCTTTTGTCAGAAGTTGTGGGAGCTTCTCAGCAAAGACTCTGCCAGCTCTTCTTCCTCTACAATGGCAATGACCCCTTGATGACTGCAATTACAGTTCATATTTCTTTTATATTTCTTACTGATATAAACTATGGTATATCAGGTAATCACTGAATTTCCACCTGCATGTAGCATTGGTTTTAAAATATAAGGCAGAATTTAAATTCTAAAATTCAAAGTTTAAAAACCAAAACATAACCAGAACGAAACCATCCTTTCACTGCAGGGAGAGAGAGGGGTAAAGAAAAGTAATCCATCATATAGTGCATTTTACATTAAAAGCAAAGTGCATGGACTCAGTGGAGTAAAGGTGAGGGAAGATTGAGTCTGCAGTAGTCCTTTTAAAAGGTATGACTTAAAAGCTTTGTCAGAGCTATTCTACTTTTTAATTTAGCTCATAGTTAAAAGAACAGACGAAAACTGTTGCATACTCCTTCATTTCCCAAATGTTCCTCACTGACTAACAGAAGGTTTATCTCTATTTTCATAAGCACAGGCTCCTTAACAAAGCCCAAAAGTGAGACTGACAACAGTTTTCCACACACTGAGCTTATTACATTGTGATTCAGCAAAAGTAAACACAGGAATAAATTCAGGAAAGCTGTTATTCACACTGCCATTAATGAAAATAGTCCCACAAATAACACGGCATGACATTTAACAAATCAAATCCTCTCCCTGTAAAATCATCCATCGAACAAAATACATTTAAAGGCCTGTTTTAAAACCTCTGAGGGGAATTAAGTACTTTAGGTTTTGATGTCAGCGAGATTAATTAGTATTTATTTATTTTACAGAACAATAAACTACTGTGAACACTAATCTAGGAAAACCAATCCTTCTCTAGAAGAGCCAAAAACTAAACATTCATCAACTCGAGTGGAAGTAACTCCACTTGTACAGAAATGTATTGAGAAAGACCTTTTTCTCCTCTTCTCCCATAGCCTACAAGTAAAGGAAGTGTAGGAATATGGCTGGGCAAGCTTGAATAATGCCCCAATAAACACTGATAAAACATTTGTGCTCCAGTACAGTCGGAGTTTACAAGAAGTGAAACCATACAGCTGCCTGTACCTGTCACAAACCTGGACATCTGTTCTCTTTTAAACCTTCAACTGACAGGAGAGGTGGTTATAGTGTACATTACTACATTTAACAAATCAAAAAGATAAGCACTTATTAGCATGCTTTCAGAAAGCCAGTATTTTTATTCAGAAGGATGAAAAGAGCTGATGCATCGAAGAGAAACATCTTAGTAGAAAGAAATCTAAAGGAAATCTTATTAAAGCAAACTTAAACTTATGTGGTTGTCCAATAAATATTAAGTATGTCTCAGAGATGAGTCTTTTCATTTTTATGCACATTTATATATTTAAAAGTTGCAATTTTCCTCCCTAAATCTACTGCTAATCCTATTATTTGAGTCTTTACTTGAGCTGGGCAGTATGAAACAGCATCTAAGTAATGCAAACCAGTCACTATTCATGCTTATAAAACACAATTTTTTCCATGAATTGCATCTGCTGAGTTCCCAAACTAAAATAGAAAACTGTATCTCATTAACACTGGCAAACTTCCATGCCCTCTCAACTTTCCAAAATTTAAACTACTAATATGGAAAAAAAAAACCCACACATAATAAACCAAGATTAATCTTCAGTATTAGAGTAAAAAATGTTACAGGTCATGACCAAAAAACTACTCTTTAAAGTCTGCACTATAATTCACTGGAATAGTAAAAAATCACAACTGTTCCTTACACAGAGCTGTGTTGTAGCACCAGGAATAAGATGTTTAATACTTGTTAACACCTCAAAACATCTTCCTATGCTGGAGTTTGCTGCTGCCTTCCATATCTATTTTCTCCTCTTTTTATAGGTTTCAACTATGCTCATTAAACAGAAATACTGCCCACAAAAAAATACAAATATATCTGGAGAATACACGGAATTACCAGCTCCTTGCCCTGAGGTATTTCACACCACTCCCAAACCACCTTCTGGCACCTGGGGAAACCCAACCTTAAAAATAAAATTTTTGCATTTTTCCCTCAGGCAACAAGTCTCCATCACAGCCTTTTGTTTTCCATTTGCTACCAAAAAGTTATCCCCAAACTTGATTCAGCTCAAGTGCTTTCCCAATTCCGTGCCCCAACAGACCAGGAAGGGGAAGAACACAAAGAAATAAAAGCAGCAAGCTCTTGAAATAGAACACAAAAATGCACCACACTAAGACATCAGGACATCGTGTTTTTAAGAGTCAATTTAATTAACCTCACCCTCCAATAACTGAAGTCTTCAATTTCCATCCAAAGTGCTATTTCAGTAAGGAGGAATTTTCTTACATTCAGATATAGTCTAAAATTAGTGTTATTTTCATTATGACTTCTCATGAAGTGGACAAAACATCAGAAACAAGAACATTACCAATCTGAAAGCAAGTAACAAAACAAATCCAAGAAACTTCTATTTACTGTGCTCTCCCTACTCCTCCCTCAGCAGTTCATTTAATTTTACTATTTCATTTTTCTATTTTTTTTTAAACATACTTCTCTCTCTCCTAGGACTGAGTAACCTTTAAACGGATCTCCAGCACAAGTGAAATGGGAACACGCCTGACTGACTATTCAAGAGAAAAAGTGGAGCTATAATTTACAGAGCACTGTCTAATGCACAAAGTAAACTGGGGAAAGACAGAAAAAATACCACTGTTTATTTTGTGGTCGCCTTCTGATAAATATAAAGGGCAAAGCTGAAAGCTGCCAGTTGGAAGGGGACTTACAGTGTGTTAAACGTTACTCAGGAGAAATAAAGGTTTCACTGGTTTGCTCTGAAACACTGCTGGTTTCCTGGGTTTTGCAGTTTTCCAGAAGCTGAGGAAAACCATGGCTAGGTCCTGCCTCTCTCAGCCCATCCAGACAGCGAGGCTGCACATGGAATCCACAGCCTGTGTTCTCACCAGGATGCTTTTCCAAAGTCGCGTGACAGTTCCTGAAAACCCGAAGTGTTTTATAGGAAAAAAGTCAATGCCAGCAAGTTTTCCCTCAAGCACGGTCTTCATGTGCCTAACAACCACCTTCCCCTGGAAGCAAACCTGCCTGGTGTCCTCCAGCACCCAGGAGTGCTCCCAGTGGTGCCTCCCAGTCTAGAACAGGCACATCCTCCCGGTCCCAGGCTGGATTCAGCAGCTCCAAATGGGAGAGCTCCCTTCAGTCCCCGAGCATGGAGAACTCGATCGTGAAACTATTAAAAATAAACACTGGAATTATTGAATCACATTCTCCTCAGACCACTTTTGTTCTAAAATGAAGCAGCTATTTATTTTCTGTTTGGATATGTTGATGGGTTTTTCTTTTTTGTTCTCTCCTGCCTAAAGACCAAGTTTTCCTGTATCCTAGAAGGGTACCTCTAGCAGATACCTATATACAAGTCCTCACCTGTAATTTTAATTTTATATATTTTTATATATAATATTATAAACATCTTTGAATGTGTTCCTTACAGTTATATATGCTATATACCCATATGGATGAGTGCTATTTGCAGGTAAAATACAGATACATATAACAAAACTGTTTGCCTATTTTTCCTTCTCCCTCCTAGAATGAAGCATTTGTAGTCCATCCAGGCAACATACAACTTACCCAGCTCAGGGCAGTGGGGCAGGAAACCAAGCCAAGGTGGGAGTTATTTATTTTTTAGAACCTTTTTTCCAATGTATAGCATGTGATTCATTGTTAAGGCTTTTCTGAGAATGACATGAAGGGTAAAAAAAAAATATTGCAGCAACACATATTCTGGAATCTTTTGTTGGTTTGGGATATTTATTAGTTTAAGTATTACAGACACTTGTGTCATGGAAGAGTTGGCATTTTTGCTTGTATCCACAAGCACAAAGGTGACTGTCCAACAGATGCATTGACTTAAAAATAGGTAAATACCAAGAACACAAGGCTTCTCTCTCACTGCCTGCCTTTACTGTGCACACTGGATTAATGTGGAGCACATTTGTATGGTTAGAGATTTTACTTTCCTTAAGCCATAAGCAAAGAAATAGCATGAGAATGGATTTTTAGACAAAGCCTTAGTGACTGCAGCACAGCAGTCAGGTAGGAAGCAGCACGGAGAGCTGAGCCACAAGCCAAAGTTTTACAGAGCTGCACCCTTCTCTGCCCTTCCATAGGCAGACCTGAGTGGTACACACTGCAATTAACTGAAAGAATATTTTGATTTATATCTTCAAATTTAAAAAAAAATTTAAAATGCAGAAAAGAGAAAAAATTAGTTCTAAAATGGTTAAGCTTTATTCCCTCTTCCAGTATTACGGTTCTTTTTGCCGCCTCCAGGTTGCCTTTTTACCCCTTCACAAACTAAAACCAGATCTACAGTGCAGCTATTACAGCACAGCTGTGGAAAACATTCCACTGGCACTGAGCTGAAGAGCCTCCCCGGGTTCATTGTGCAGGTTTGCCTCTGGCACATTGCGTGGTCTGTCTGCCTCGGAGGCTCAGTCTCTCTTGCTGAGACAATAACCTGACACTTCACTGCACTTTATTCTCTTTGATCCCAAGAGATGGCATTTGCCTGTATTTGTCTTTGGAAATAAGGCCTGCATAATAAAATCCCAAAAATTATGTTCAAATTAAGGCTGATCTGCAATCAGCTCCCTGGAGCTCTTTTGGGGTGAATCACCCCAGCCTCCTTCCTACCCAGACACACGGGTATCTGACACTGCTGCCACCGTCCCTTGCCTTCACTCTGCCAAACTCTTCCATCTCTCCCCTGCCTTCTCTCACCAGCGCCTTCTCTTTGCCTCTGTTGCAGTTCCTGATTCCTGGCTGCTGTCTCCAGGTGCCCCCTCAGCACTGGGTTGCCTTTCCTTTGAAAGGGAGCCTGCCAGGGGCTGGTGCCTGCAGGCTAATGGGACTGGGCTAGAGACCTGCAGATTTTTGGTACTCAACTTATTCACATCTCAGTTCTTCTGTCACAGAAGTGCAAGGGAGGCTCTCTTTTGCTGCAAAAGAAACTAGCAGTTATGTCACAACCTCTGGAAAGCCAAATCACTTCATCTTTGCTGGCAGGGATACAGCTGTAGCAGCATGAAAAGGGAAGAAAAATGCCTTTTCCCAAGGAAAGTGACTTTTCTGTATCACACGACTAATGCTGTTTTCCTCAGGATAAAGAATGAAGCACAGACTGGACTGCACTATAAAATTGAAGAGTGCTCTTTCCAGCCACAGAAAGCTCCTTCCTGCCCGAGGTGACAGCAGCCTCTGGACCATGAGCCAAGTGGGAATACTGCCCTTCCTGCAGCTGAGCCAGAGTGAGCCCAGCAGCGTCACACTCTGAATCACGCCACTGAAAACAACGTGATACACGACAGGACTGTTAAATACCTCGGGTTTGTTACTTTATTTATGTAATTCTTATATAAAATGAATGGGAAAATGCTCTCATGGACAACTCAATCGGTGGTCATGCATGTACTCACAAATTCAGGCAAGTATAGTTTCACTATATCCTACATTGTACTAAAATATCCAAGGATAATGGAACACTACCAAGATAAGAAAAAAAAAAAACAAACATCTTTTACTTAGTATCTAGACTGGGACTACCCTAAATTATCTTGTATTAAAACAATTATTCAAGTCATTCAACTGCCCTGCTCAGTGTTAGGTTTTGACATATCACAGCTCTCATTCACCAGCAAATCAAATGCAAGCTGCTTCTTTTCCCTGAAGATGTGTTGCTCAAGAGGGGATTTTATTCTGTAGTCTGTAAGTGCCCTAGAATTGATATGTATATGTTAATGGAACAGTATATAAAGTCACCTCAAAGGCAATTGGTTTAAAATTGTAAACCCCTACAGATGGGATGTAGGGTGACAAGTTAATTTAAAATTAGATATAGTGCACACCTGATAATTGAGAGAAGTGGGAGGAGGGAGAAGAAGGTTATTGCTCTATATTTGAAAAGGTGAATCCCTCCTTCACGAGAGGATGAGAGGGAGGCAATCAGAACCATACTGCAAGGATTTCCAAACAGCAGCACGGGCTGGGGATGGGTGCATTGGTGCTTATTATCACTGCAGACTATTTCTACCTATGGCCATTATCATTTGTGGGACACCACTGCTGTGTGGGATGAAATACAACACCAAGGGGAAGCAAGAGAGATTTAGCTTCCAGTTGTCAGACATGTGCACTACTTTTAGGAACAACAGCTAGAACAGAGACAAGGAGCAGAAAACACAGCAGCCTCCTGTTTTAATAACAGTTCTAATTGCTGACACTCAGTTACTCAGACCCAGCTCCGTGTTCCTCTTGTGCCAGGAGCACTGGAGGGACTCTGAAGAGAAGAGCTGCCATCCTGCCCTTGGAAGGAATTTGTCTTAAAGACTGCTTCAGCAAATACTTGTGTGTGAACTCTCTCGTACACACAGTGTGAGCATCACACAAATGAGGATATAACCCAAACCCTGCAGGGTAAAGCAACATGCACAAGTGGGCCTCACTCCCAGCTCCCAGGGCTCCAGCAGTTTGCCTACTGATTCACAGGACCCCCAAGTCCACTTGGACACCTGATGTGAGAACTGCAGCTGCAGGTGAGTACATACACACATTCAAGCACAAACACTGAGAAAGCCAATATGTAAAGTGGACAGAACATCTCTAAGGATGTTTCATGACTGGAGGAAAAGCAGAGGCAGCAGTTAATCCCAACTCTAAAATAAAAAAGTAATGTAAAAATATAATAAAAACTATACATGAAGTCACAGAAAAAAACAAGCAACTCTACTCGGCACAGCTGAAATAAAATCTAAACCAGATCTCTGTATTGCCCTTTTCCCACTTTTACAGAAGAGTCTGCCTAAAAGCAGAAGGAGGTAAAAATGCTCTAGTTTGGCAAAATAAGTCACATTCCATAAAAGACCTATTATTAGCTTTGTCACTGTTCTATTTGTCTTCAATGTCTTTTCTAATAAAACCTAGAAGAATGAAGGGCAATGTAACTATTTCTACATCTCTATGTAAACAGAAAAAGGAATGTCCCTGTTTATTTTTTAATACAGAACTAAGCACCATATCAATGATAAATTATTTAAGGAGCAGGCTGTGTTCATGCTGACCTTACCTGCCACTGACTGAGAACTTTCCATCCACACCAAACAGGGAACCTCTTACAGAACACAGAGTTGATTTTTATAGTGTCAGACAAATTTGCTTTTCTTTCTAAATGAAAAGTGTACAACAAACCTTATGGCCAGCCTCCAAGATGCTTTTGTCTTCTCCTGCATTATAAGGGGGAACTTTTAAGTGGTGCCAAATGAAGCTGTTAAAAAAATCATACTTTGGAACTACTGAAATACTGTGGAAACCATCAGCCACTGAGTCACACTCCCTTCATGCTAACAACTGACCAGCCACAGCTCCCTCCATTAGATAACCCTGCACTTCACATTTTCTTCCATATTAGCCAAAGATTATTTGAAGTAAAACTTTTCAGCCTTTCCTCTTTGATTACTAAATATCCTTCAGTCTCATTATCCAAGGAGCCTCTGTGAAAAGAGCATCTTCTATTCTTTGATGTTGCTGTAGAAGAAAGGGGAAACTGAGGAAAGAAGAAAGAGATGTCTGCATCTGTCAGCAAAGAGAGAAAGGGCAAAGGAAATGGTAGGAGCATCACAAAAACCCCCAGGGCCCTTAGCCACACACAAAACTCAAATGCACATCTGAGATGCTGTGGACTTGAGGAAAAAACAGATCATGGGTCGCAAGCCCATTTTATATATATATATATATTTACATCATGTAGCATCTTTCTTCCTATGATCTACATAAAGAGTGTCTTTGCACACCAGCATTTATTCCTTCCAACAATAAACATGCACAAGTTTCATTTTCAGCCCTTCCTTACCTGTCATACTGATATGTATACACACACACACACACACACACACATATGGACCTATCTGCAAGACAGAAACTGGACTTGAGACAACCCACTCAGAGATTCAAAGCTCTCCATTTTAGGTTTGATGTGTCCTGGTTTGAGTTATTTTTAAGAAACATTCATCATTAGCAGTAAAAAAAAAAAAAATGAAGTGATGTTTCCTTCCTCTGTACAAAATGGTACATGCCAGGGTTAGATTGTACTTCATAACCACTTGTGTGTTTAGTATCAGCACAAAAATCAAAATAAAGGGGTATAAGATACATGAGTTTCCCTTTCACACCCTTCAGCTGGCATGGCAAACCCTGTTTCTTTGCTACTTTTCTGGGTGTGGAACATCTCTTTTTATGTCTCCAGAAACAAAACCAGATTCAAACAAATGTGGTGCTTTGGACTTTGAAGGAACTCTGTGTTTCACTGACCTTTAATTTAGCTCTGAGCACTGACTGTTGTGGTCCAACACATCTACCCCAGAGACTCCAAAAGATGTTTACCTACACACTGCTCTACCCTGTCATTCAGCAATTCTGCAGGAATGCTTTAATTCACAGGCCCCTGGGAGTGGCCTGTAACAGCTCCCATAATGCAAAAAGCAAATTAATAATACAGTATGGGAAAGCACCTCACTGCAAAAGGGCTGAACAACCATCATGTAGCAGCAGTGGATTGCACATGGTCAGTAGAAACAAGAGAGAAGAATCCACTCCTGATGGAAAGCAAATTATCCATGAGAAGGCCAAGAACTACTTCCAGAAGCATCAATCCAGTGGTAACCTAGAATGAGCTTTTAATTAGTTTTAACTTCTGCAGCCAGTAGGCACAGCTGGTGAAATCCTGGCATCCCAAACTAAAAGAGCAATGCTCCCATTCATGCTAAAAGAAGATCAGGAATTTCATCTGTTGTCACAGAAGCAAATAAATACATTATTCACTTTGTTACCCCCTGCTAAAAGCAGAATAGAGTAAAAAAGAAGTGACCAGATGATTTGCTTAGTTCAATAGGGTGTAGAAATTCTGACTTGCTCAGATTTGTATTAGAACTCATTAGAGAAGCCACAGGGGAGGAACTTCTCTTTGTCCTTCTGCACATGTGTGGAAAGGAATGAAATCTCCTTTGCCACCTAACAAGAGGAACTAATACAGCTTCCTCAATTATTGGTGTTTTCTGGGCAAATTCAGGGTTTTCTTAAAAGCAGACTATAAATATTTCTTCTCATACAAGCCAAATGGAGAAAAAAACCCAGCAAGACTATCAGCAACAATGCTAAATTCAAGATCCCGAGACACATTTCTTCATATCTTTCAAGAAATGGAAATATTAATTTGGCCACAGTACTGTGTTCTATCAGAGCTTTTCTTGTCATGTTTGTCTGCTGAGTGATAAACAAAACTTTGCCACTTTTTGAAATTGCTCAGTACAACTGGAGTGGGAATGCCAAGACTTGCCTGGTTAAAGATTAACTACTTGTTAAGAAGAAAATCGTCGCTGTGATTGACCAGCATCATTTTTCTGATCTCAGCTTTCCTGCACCAGTACAAGATAAGAACATGAGACACTCAAGCACCAAAATAAAGCATTTCAACCCCAACCTGCCACAGGAGCTGCAAGACTTTGTGAAAGGACCTGATCATATCAACAGTTGCCAACTAAGTTCATAAGTTGAGGTGACCCATGGGAAAGGCAGGTCAAAAAAAACAACAAGCAAAAAAACTCCACAAAACCACCAGAATATAAATTTATCTGGCTTCTTTCTTGGAGCCTGTTAATGCAACTAGAAAAACTGATCCCACTGATGTTAGTAGGCTATACAGCAAACTCATGATCTTTACATTTTACATCAGGGGAAACTCAACTGATATAAAATGTTATTAGTGCCTGTGAAGTGTCCTGGCTGAAAAGCTGTTCAGGGATTAGAATAATTAAAAACTCTTCAAGCTCTGCCCCTTAAATCTGATTCTTCTCCAATAAAACCATTCAATTTTTTCTTTCAACTGTGAGAAGGATTTGGCCTTAAATTACAATACTCTGATAGCTAAATTTACAGAATTAGCAATACCCTGAAAATGTAGAACCGCAGAGAGAAAAGAGAGCTCATAAAAAATAAACCTTATGGGATTGTCAATTAAGATATTTTAGCTTCTCAACTTAAAATAAATGGAAAATATGCCATATGAACCTCTGTAGATATTCAATCATTTTATTTTTATTATATTGAGACCCATAATTGTACCTGGAAGGAAGGAAAAACTGGATCACTTTGTCCCCATTGGTCTAAAAGCACAAGTACCATCAGGAGACATACCTGACTCTGGCAGAGTGAGCAGTGATGAGACCTGCATTAGCAAAGCTTCAGGTGAAAAAAAAATAATTAGGACAGTGAGAAAAATTTCAGAGGATTTAATTGTTCACACAGCTGTGGAATAAAATCCACACATTTTGAACGTTTAACGAAACCATAGCCAAGTACAGAGTGCAGTGCACAAATGTAAATACTGCCATGTACTTCACTACATATGCTGAATAAAACTACTTTGGGACCCCAATTTTACCTTCTGTTGTGTAAGCCCATACTCAAAACTTAGGATTCTCTCTGGAAAACTTGTTTTGGGCTGTACCATGCACTCTGTAGTAGGGTATGGAAAACACAATCCTTCATGGAATCACAAGTGTATGAGTTTTACCAGGTAGGTTTAACAAACTTGCCTTTATCCCTTCCTCACTACATTTGCATAGAAATAATCTTCCAGGTAAAACCAGCTTGAGTGGAGTTAATAATGTCCCCTCACTGAACTGAGGTGTTTAAACTGAAGAAAAGTAATTTGTCTGTGGATAGAATTTGAGTATAAAAAGCCAGCCAAGACAGAGGGGCTTTGCACTTAGTATTAAGCATTTATCACAACTGACAATGCAAAAATAAAGAAGTGCCACAACAGAAAACTATTCCCAGGAGGACAAAACCAAGACTGAAGTTTAAAGTCTACCAACAGCCTGCTCCTGTCCTCTTTATTTAAATGTGTGGTCACTGCACCAGAACACACTTGATACAGAAATGTTTGTGCAAGAAAGGCCTTGCTGGCACTGCTTCTTCAAAAATTGTCCTAAAGAACGTTCCTGTAAGAGATATTTTATGAAGCAGTCTTGCTATAACCCTAATGGCTGTGAGCAGAAGCAGCTTTCCTAGCACAGCCCATAAAATCAGGGTAGGCAAATTCCTAACAGCCTCCTATTTCAGTGCCAGACTTGTCAATACTCCCCATTTACAGCTCCTCTAAAAGGAGTAATAAACCATCTGCATCTCTGTTTAAGTAAAGCTTACAGAAAACACTTCACTGGAAAAAGGGACCATAGTTTAAAGTAAAGAACGCAATGAAAAACATTTCTACACTTAAAAAACCCCATGAGATGAGTGAATCTGAGCTATTTGTTTCATTGCCTTTTATATCTTCCCAGAGTATCTTAGAAAACCCATGTACCTGGTACAGCCAGACCTCCAAGTGGAGCTGACCCAGTGCAGCAAACATTTGGTTTACCAGAGACATTTATAATTCAATTTGCAGACATTTGCCTATGTTAGCTTTCAGACTGCCCTCCTGATGGGTTCTTTAACCTCAGGAGATGCACAGGACTGTGGATGTATTAGGATAATCACTCTCAGGAGTAAATCATTCCATCTAGCCTTTTAGCAATCCTTTAGCTCAAAATGCCAAACAGAAAGAGCCATTTCAAGCAACACAGAGAGCCTGGTTCTAAGGAAATCTCTCTGGTGGATATGTTATACAGGAAAGAAAACCCAGGATCAAATCATTTCTAACTAACTATAACCTGAAGATTTGTTGTGATGTCTGGAAAACCTCTGGATGGTTTAGTTACTCCAATCTTTGGTGTTGAGTGAAGATGTACAATACTCCTCAAAGGAAACAAAGGATTTTATGCCTCTTTTTTGGCAGGTGAAAAGCAAAATTAAAATTTAGTTTGCAGTAAAATTTTCATTTTGAAGAGGGTTTTATAATAACTTTTCAAATTTCCTACCAAGTTATTAATTTAAATTGCTTTTGAAATCTAGCAAAAGAATCAGTCTGTTAGACTTTATGGTCAAATTCCAAATAAAACTTACAGACAGCTCCAAATGTTAAAACATTTTGCTACCTTTTGCAACCAGGGGGTCATTAAAAAAAGATACTGACTTCAGCGTGCAGAGGAACAAAATGCTTTTAAAAAGAAGTCTTAAAAAAAACCCCAAAACAATCCCAGCTAAAACCCATCCAACATTTCAAGACTGTTAAGCAACTAAGAGAGTTCAGGTACAAACTTCCAAAGGTAGAGAGAAGGAAGATTACTTTTTTCACCTTTCTGTAAAGTGTCAAAATGTAATATTAATTCTTCCTGTTCTCAGAAAATCTAAAGAGGACTACCAAGCTATTAAACCTTCTGGTGGATCATTTGTGGTATGAGTTATTAGCATAATTGGGGGCACATTTTATTCTGACCTTTGCAAAACTTTCATTTCCCAAATGTGATAGATACAAAGTGCTTTTATAATACCAATAATGATTATTTCCTATGGGAAACTGCCAATTATAAGTTGGTGAAAAATGCTATATCAGATGTACATTGAGAAAATGAACACACCTACCAACAGTCAGACTAATTAAAGCCATTCTTCAAACATTAATAAAGCTTTTCCCTTCCATGAAATACAACCTGTATATTTCAGTCCAGCTCTATCCTTGTCAGGTCATTGTTTCAACAATAATAAATGTCTGATTAGGGGTGAAGTACAGCATTTCTGCTGTATTTCCTTCCCTGGCAGTAAACCAATACATGTGGGAAGCTGTTTTAACATTTAACCACTTGACTCGAAGCCACACTGTTTATATCAAGTCACATTAAGTGCCATCAAAAATACTCAAGATAATGAAACAAACCACATGTTCTGGACATAATTCTTTAAAAAAAAAAAAAATCCCAGCAAAGATAAGCAGTGAACTGTCAAACAGCTTGGGGTTTGGGTTTCTAATGTTGACTCCTTTACCTTGTGCTGTGGCCACAAGTACAACAGGCAGTGGCTGCAATGGCATCATTTCCTGCTCTTGTGCCACCTGCTGTCCTGTGTCACCTGCTGCCAGCTCATGTGCACTGCCAGGAAAAGAAGGCACAGGCAAAGCACAGCCAGGCCAAAACTGTTTAACACACTGACTGGGCAGAGGACACGACAACTGCCAGCACACCAGCACTTTCACAGCAAATTCAGGGCAAGTCAACACAGAAAAGAGGAGTCTTAATGGTGAAAAACTGATTCCAAATTGTGTGTGACAACAGAAGAGCCTCCATGCTGAAAAATCAGTGATGGACAGAGGAAAGCCTCATTAAGCCTTCAAAATATGTACCTGGAAACTGCCTCAAACTGCTTAACATTAAGAGGGTAAACTTTTCACCAACTGTGTTTAAACACACCTTAAAAAGAAAAAAAATATTCTATAGAATCCAGACAACAAATTGTTCAATTAAGGCTTGTACAAAAAGGCCCCAAAAATTTTTAAAATCCAGAAGTTTATTTTTTAGGCTTTTCAGAATATCTAGCTCGTTGCTTACTACATCCTCAAAAACAAATGCCTTGACACAGAAGCAGACCATAAAGGCCTGCAGAGAAAAAGGGAATCCAACTAGTTTTCAGGCAGACAGACCCAAAAGACTTGTAGATAGGCTTGTACAACCAACTGTTCACAACCAGGAGCTGGATACAGGCATCTACCCATCTGATTTAATGAGGGGAGTGAAGGCTGCTTCCTTTGTAAGGGAGGAATCTGATCATCAGCTCCTTTATAAAAACACCCACTGCAAACCAGGCATAAATGGTCAAAGTCTTCCAGCTGTACAAATGCTCAAAAAGGGGTGCTGCAGATCTTGAAAAAGCAGTTTATACATCAACACAAGAAATACTTGCAGTGTAGCTCCAGAGATGTCCTCCCAGCTGCTAACCCAGACTGCAAAAGATCTCATTATGATCATGTTTATGATCCAAATTTTCAGTCTGGTAGAGATCAAAGAACAAAAACTGCAGTTATGAAATCTAAGTAGATTTACTTGCTACTTTTCATTGCAATATTTAACAAATCTTACTAGTTTTGAGAAGAAGAAACAACAGCTAAAATAGAAACAACTGAAAAGTGGCATGTGTGTCATTAAGCAATAAAAACATTCCCTATCTGTCAGTCTTTCCCCTTTGGGTACTGAAAATAACTAGACAGCAGTCTCATCACTCCACATACTGCACCTTTCACAGTAAAACCTGGCACAGCAACACATTGAAACACATTGTGTTTGAAATCAAACACCTCAAGACGTGCCTTGGAGATCTGGCAGCAGCTCTGCTGGGAGTTATTTCCTACTCTTCTGGCTTATGCAACCTGTCCAGTTTGGAAAATTTACACTTAGTAGATCCCAAGTATGTACACAGAGAAAGAGGAAATCAAAATCACCACAATTAGAAATGAAGTTTTGAGTGTCAATTCGATTTGCCACAGGTATTTCCACTGCCTCCAAGAAATTGTTCTGATGTGGAGCAGCACATGGCACCTCCTCAGCCTGCAGTTTTCACTGTACTCTGATCAAAAGGGATTTGTTTGGGTAAACAGCTGCAGTAGGGCAGACTCCATAACACACACTCCCTGTTCTCTGCTGCAATACTCCTGTTAAGAGCAAAATTACAACAGATAAGATATGAACAGTAGAACAAAAGCAAGCTGTGGGAAAGCCAGAAGACACTCCAAAGTTTTGCCTTTGATTAGCATCTGTTTACAGTTTTATTTTTGTTTTACATTCAACCAAACTTTGCTCCTCTATATCAGACCAAAAAAAGCAGTTTGAGCAAACATCTCTCTGGAATTTTCTACAATTTTATGATTTAGAGTAGTTGGAGACACTGGAAGAAAAATAAATTCTTTCTAAATACAATGTATTTTTTAGCAATAATTTAGTAATTTTCCTTTTTGGCTTGACCAGAAAACAATAAGGGCTAAAGATGAATGCACTCTTCATGTGACACAAGAAGACACATCAGTTTAAAAGAGAACATCCAAGAGGCCAGTAATCTTGCTGTATCAATAGTAGGTCTTGGCAGATAGTTTCAAGAGGAGAAGAGAGTCAGAAATGAATAAAACATTTTGTCCAAACTCAGCAGTGCACATGGCCTCTTGCTTTCTTCCCCACCATGTAAGTATTTCCTGTATCTGACAGTTTTATTATGACATTTCCCACTTTTGCTACCTTGCTTCCTTTATCTCGCTCTCCCTATTCTTTTCAGATCATCCTGCTTATTCTTTCACTCTCCATTTCTCCCATAATTGGCCTCAGTTGAAGTCAGTGGCAACAATCCCACTGATCTGTCTGCAGAGGGATCCTGCAGATTCTGCTTGGGAACATGGGAATGGCACTCACCATCTCTGCCACCACTGCCCTCCAGCTTTGGCACTGAGTCGTGCCAGCTTTGAGAAACAAGAAGGGAAGAGTTTCCTTCCTCCACTCCCTTCTGCTCTACTCTCTCCATTTCCAGACACATACCCCTGCTGGATAATTACAGCAGATTCTTGTGCTCTGGTTTGCTCCTGGATTCAATTCAAGCCACTAAGAAAACAACCAGAAACAAAGAAAAGAAGGGGGAGAGGGGAAGCCCTCTCATAAAGAGGTTCTTTCTTCATAAAGAACCCCAATATGTCTTAGAGACCTGAACCTGCACAGAATGAAATGGTTTGCTAGAATTTCACTTTCCTCAGGTTTTATAGAGGCCAAATAGTGCAAGGCACCATTTTGTGTCTCGTTTTCTGACCCCTTCTTCCCACACTCTGTACTTTTGGATACAAGACCAAGTCTTTGCTCATTTTAAAAGAAGAAGCTTTAACTTCAGGCATTGGCAAAATAGAAATTTTGAATAAAACAACACCATGACTTAGTTCTTTACATAACCTTTTCAAAAAACAGCAAATAGTCTTTTCTTCCTGGGGAATGGCAGATAAATCTTTTAGGGGACAGTTTTATAATGCAGTCATTTAAAGAAATACACAGACAAAGAAAACAACCTTTCTCAGCCTGAGACAACTCTTATCATAAACAACTAAAATTTATAGGAGCCAAGATTTGCTTCCTGCCTTTTTCTGCCTTAGAACGTCGGATGATTCAGGCGTGGTTTCAGACAGACCTACCACAGACCAATTTGAGGCAGCAGCCTGGTAAACTTTGGAGTCCTCTCCAGAAGTCCACCAGTCACTCATTCTTTCACCATTAACTTTTGCTCTGGCAGAAAACACGAAAATTGACTCAGATTTTAAAAAAACTCACAGAATCGTGGAATCCTTTTGGTTGGAAGGAGCCTTTAAATGTCATCTAGTCCAACATCTCCTGCAATGATCAGGAAAATCTTTGACTAGACCAGGCTGCTCAGAGACCAGCCCAGCCTAACCTTGAATTTCTCCAGAGATGGGATATCCACAATCTAACTGGGAAACCTGTTCCAATTTTTCACCACCCTCGTTGTAAAAAATCTCTTTCTTAAGCCTAGCTTAAACATACCCAGTTTCAGCTCAAAGCAGTTACCCTGTGTCCTGCCACAAAAGACCCAACTAAAAAGTTTGTTGTCATCTTTCTTTAAGACCCTCTTAAATATTGAAAGGTGCCAGTAAGACCTCTCTGGAGCCTTCTCTTCTCCAGATCAGAAATGACCTTTCAGAATGTTATTTATCAGGTCTACTTCTGGGCCAGCTGAGTCCCTGACTGACTCCTAATATATGCTTTTGATGTGAACAAGCATCCAGGAACAAGAAATTAGTCTCCATTCTTACTCCCAGCCTCTATTTTCTTTATCACAAGTGTCAGTTTAAATGTACATGAAACTACAGAGAACCTGACAGCTGAGACAGTCACAATGGCCATAAATTATCAGTATGCTTTTATTATCACTTCCTTTTTAGCTAACAGAGCTCTGCCTCCTCTCTAAACCAACAATCTTGCTCAGGCTGAGACCTCTGCCACTACAGGCATTTTCTGCCCCTTCCATGCTCACCTCTCTCCCCATAAAGGTCTGCACAACGCTGGATGTTGCTGTAATTAAACAGAACAATCTTCCAAAGCAAAGCACCAAGACAACAACATGGTCACAAGCAGCAGGGAATATTTGGAAAACAATACTTCATCTGGATGCAGTAAGCTTCATTTATTTTTCTTTTGCCTCTCTATTTTTGTTTTATACTGTTGACTCCAAGTTTTAATGACCAAAGATATTTTAAGCATTCCTGACCCAGAAATGTGCTAAGAATAAGAGAACTTTATTATAAAGAAAACATTGGCCATCTGAAGGGAAACTCAGTGTATACCCCACCTAAGTAAGTTATGCATGTTGCTTTTGAACAACAGAAAAGTTCAGACTGAAAAGAACTCCGTTTCCAGAAGACAGAGATAACATGGATAAAGAATCAGATAGGCTGTAGGATTTAATGGACCTGATTGAGAGAACTGTAGGGGGATTCATGGCCAAAATGGGTGCAAAATCCAGCTCAGGTAGAAAATACCCCCACAAAATATGTTAATTGCTGTGTTTATCAGGGATGGTAAGAAGATACCCAGTGGAGATACAGCCTAAAGCTAGGAGTGAAAACCTCTTTATTTTGACAACAGCAATCTGAGCAAAGGGCCTTGATCTCTAACAAGAAGGGCAACTTTTCTTTATTCTCTCCCCTACAAAGTGGGACCAGTTACCATGCCCCTTGTAATGACCAGGCACCAAATACTTTGGGACTAAAACTCATGCTAAATTATGCTCAGCAGGTATGAGAGTTTCACACTGGCACAAGAAAAACAAGTGCAAAACATTTCTGTGATTGTAGCAGGCAGGTTACACAGAGAGAACTTCATAAGGTTTGGCCAAGGAATGCAGCTCTTAGCTCCCCAGCCCAGACATACAATGACACAAAGTACCCACAGGAGCACAGGTAATTTAATCAAAAATGCACATGCCAAATATTCAGGCTCTGTCCTTTACAGAAGAAAATCTGCAATTCTGTAAATAAACCACAGAGATCTTACTTCACCTCCATAAAAATCAACTACGAAATGCTGATGAATAAAATCAATGAGCTAACTCTGGTGAACAGTACATTGTTTTAATTATTATTCCAAACAGGAATGCCCAGTGAACATCATGCCCAGTTTTATACTACAAACTTGAATAGGGATTCAGCCCTCCCTCCTTACAACAGTGTTGGAAACCATCGTTTATGTAAAGGATTTTCTTTGGCTACTTTTCTCTTCAGCTCAGTCTCTTTCAGACTAGGAGAGGGGTCAAAGTTCCTGCAGCTCCTGATTATTCAATAACATGACTAATGGTTTCCTAAGGGGAACATGATTACAGGTAAATGATGTGTTATGATAAAGGCACCGTCTCCCATTTGCACACCCCTGTCCTCCCACCCACTACTGTGTAAACAGAATAAACCCTTAAAGACACACTGCCTGACCTCATCTCCTGAAGAAATACTGCCTGGAATCACACTGTAATGAAATACAGGATAGCACAGAATGGCCCCATTTAATCTTTAACAATATGATATTTTAACAGGCTTCTGCCCAGAAAACCTCTCCCAGGCATCCTCAAAGCAACCAATATTAACTGCAGCATGCTGTTCACAGACCCTAAAACTGGCTGTACAAATTGTGACTGCCTGGGGCTACTTTTGTTTTGTTATTGAGCCAAGTTCTCTTCATATTTACTTGATGCAAAAATTCAGAAGTTCTGGAATTTGCTGTCCCTTTTCTCACAAAGATTTTGAAGTCCTTGTCTTTCAGGATGGTGTGTAAAGCCTATGGCATATCCTTCTTCATGCTATGTTTAAATGGTTAAAAATAGGATGCAGTGGAAAATGAAAAGCAACGTCCCGAACTTCCTTCACTAACTCCAAAGGGGCTTTTCCCTCTGTTATTTACTCTTATTTTGAAAGCATCAAATGTAACACTCTAGGTAAACTCATTCATCTCCTAAGTCCTTTCTCAATTTTAACATATGAACCAACAGTTCTGCCATTAATGGGAATTCATTCTAAGCCTCTTACTAATAAGATTTCTACTGTTGCACCTGGATAAGAAGTCAGCCCTATGTGTACTCTCAGACCATTGCTCTACAAACATATTTACAGGAGTTTCTACTTTCCAAGAAAGCTATTTCTGGCCAATGTAGGCTTATTTTTTTTCTTTTTAATTATTTTAAACTGTACTTGTGCCCACAGAAGAATTATTTTTATCAGTTACAAATAAACAAACCAACTGTGACAGAACACCAGGTCACAGTGCAACAGATTCCCAAATGCTTGTGGCATACACTATATGAATAAACCTGGAGTGAAAACAAGCCAGGAGTGAAAAACAAGGAAAACAAGTGTGTTTTAATGACTGATGCCAAGGTAGGGTAGGTAAAGCTTTGCCTACAACCTTTGTACCATTACTTCTAACTCTACAATTCTAGATCAACACCACAACCACATCCTTTGGTGTCAAAGGCTTTCTCTGCAATGAAATTTTCCAACTAAATATCCCTTTAGAGCAGATCCATCAGCAAGTGGAATTCTCATCTGAGATTTCTCACATGATTTCATTCCAGATGACATCAGAGAGTTCTCATGTGAATTTAGGTATGGTTTGGGATGGACAAAAAAAGCAAATCCACCATCTCATCATTACCACTTCCAAAAATTTCAGTAGGAAGAGCGGTGCATGAAGTCTGTGCCCTGCTCTGTTCCTGTGCAGTAGGACAGGAATCAAAGAACTCACCTAAGCTAAGCTTGAGGTCTCAGTCAGGATTAGCCAGAAACTAACATTTGCCACAACTACCTCTTGAGCCTGCTCAAAGCCTGCTAAAGGAATTGGAGCTTTGTGCCAGCTTGGTGCTTCTGGAGAAAAAGCAGTTTTCAGAGAGCAGAAGCCAATAGGGTAGGAACCCTTTATGCCAGTGGGATGGATAAAACTTCAATTAGACTATGAAGAGAACAGAAATTAGCGTGCAAGTGACCCATCCCAAATACTAAATAAAAGCAAAAACTTGTTCTCCACATATAGGAGGTGAGAACAATCTGCTGGAACCACAGAGACTCCAGAAGTTAAATTGCCTTTGCAGCTTTGTTTTAGGAATGGTTATCACTGGAGTTTATCAGGCCTTAGGGGAGACACACAAAAGAACAATTTCTACTCATCCATACTTTCCAGAATGTTAGACTTCTAACAGATAAGGCCTCTGAGAACTTTGAATCCCCTCATCTGTCTGTGTCCGATCAACTTCTCACACACTCAAAGTCAGGATATCTGGTTTCAGGAGAGCACAGCATCCTCTGAATTGGCAGTTGTTACCTGAATTTTTAATAACTTCTCTCCTCTTATGAACCCTGACCACTGCTTTTTCAGACACATTTTTCACTCTACTAATGTGGACCGTGCAGCATTGCAACAGTAAACCATATTTTAAACCTGAGGTAAATAACCTTGTAAAAAACAGAATTAAAATGTTAAAAGAACAGAAAATGCATACCTTTTGAAAATCAGAAATTACTCCGTAGAAATTCACATTGTAGAGAATGTCTTCCTTCCCCTAAAAAAAAAAAAAAAGGCAAAGCCTTAATTGTGCATATTCATATTTAATTACCTAATAAAAACACAGTAAACTACTTCAAGACCTTCTTTTCCCCCCAGAAATAATTTCTCCTTATGGATCAGAATATTTACACTATAGCAAACAAATACTGTGCACTCAGTGAGTTGTTTGAAGTTAATTTTCTTTTGAAATTCCTGTTATTTAAGCAGAAGCATCGTAGCTGCAGGTGAAAGGAACACATGATACCCATTCTTCCAGGCTTTTAAAACTAGAAAGCAACACAATGGAGACCTAGGATGGAACAATGTGTCAGGAGCAGGAAAAATAAAGTATTTTATTTTGACATGTATAATCAGGTCTCTTTATCATCCCAGCTTTGGGTAAAAAGTAAATTATGCCATTGTTATTAGTGCTAAAACATATTTGCTCCACTGATTTTGCCAGCACTTTGGAAGGATGAAAGCATCCACTTCTCCTGTCTTTCCCCATCTTTGGAGGGGAAGGGGCAGCACAGGGCATCCAACACTTCTGTACCTCTGAGCAGCACAATGGGCAGGGCTGCTTGGTGCTGTTACTTTTTACCCCTCTTTTTTAAAATGCACAAACCTGACTGATTTCCATCCGTAAGTCGTAAGTGTGAGACCTCAAAATGGACATGAGCACAACAGCCCCTCAGCAAGCAAAGCAGCAGGTTTACAGAAACAGGAATGAAAATGACAAAAGAGTGCTCAAAACTAAAGTCAAATCCAAATTCAGATTAGAAATTCATGTTTTATAAGACACAGTATTTTATATATAAAAAAAACCCAAACAAGTGTCTTCAGCATTATTGAAAATAGTATGAAATTGACTGTTGCTTTTTCAAATGAATTTCTATCAAGAGCTCTGGTACGTTAGTAGCTTATTTTTCTCTCTTCCATCAAGCTTCATCTTTCTCCTTTATAGAAAAAATAAACTGAAGCCTAAAGTTGAGAACATCTCAATATGCACTAGGTGCATACACGGAATCAAATTTGACCTGATGCTTTTCAGTTTTATGAGGTTTAACTTTTATGAGAAGAAGGAAAAAAAAAAAAAGAAAGAAAAAAATCTCAATATTAGAAACAGATTGTAGAAAACAAGTGTCTCAGCCAAGGGAAGCCAGAGCATGTTGTGGGTCTAGCATTTGCTTTGAGAACTCATGGTACATAAAACACCCGAGTATGAGACCAGAGGGACTGAGAACCACAGCAAGCACAATTACAGCAATGAGGGCTGNCAATATTAGAAACAGATTGCAGAAAACAAGTGTCTCAGCCAAGGGAAGCCAGAGCATGTTGTGGGTCTAGCATTTGCTTTGAGAACTCATGGTACATAAAACACCCGAGTATGAGACCAGAGGGACTGAGAACCACAGCAAGCACAATTACAGCAATGAGGGCTGTTAAAGAAAATAGTTTCCTCTTCTCTTGAATCCACCCAAAGTTGCCAAAAATGCCAATTAAAACAGAAGTTGTTCCAAATCTTAAATAGCAATGCTGAGAGGATGATGGCTACGTACTTTGATCTCATTAAATATTGACAGCACGCTTTTCTAGTAAGAGACTACACGGTGATTTCAATTATTTTTTTAATTATTCTTCTAATGCCTCAAACTCTTTCATTTTGTGGATGCACTTTCAGACTGACCTCAGCAGCTCATAATTACATGACAAGATATCACTGGGTCTCCAGGACTTCTCAGCTTCACACAAAAGCATCCTTACACTTCTGGGCCAACTAGAGCCAACAATGCTGAAATAAACTCCCTGTTCAAAACACCTCTGTGTTGGGAAAACAAAGACATGGCAAGAATATTTTCAAGCCCACAAACTACTCTGTTAGTGTGCAATAAGAGATACACCTCAGACGTTTCTGTTCTCTTGCAGATTGCGGTCAGATTTCAACACGGTTACATCAGCGCCAGGCCCAGCCCAGCTCCACTGGAATCAGGAGCATCCCGCCATCCCTAATGCACAGAACAGAAACAGAAGCTGCTTCCCAACTGGTTTTAATCATCTGGGCAGAATTGCCACTGGGCCTTCACATTTCTCATGTTCCATGTAAACACATGAGTACAATCTCATAAATTTAATGAAGAAAATCAGTTTCTTTCTAGTTATGCAAATACCAAAAATCTCTCTCTCTTTTTTCACCAGTTAAGTATTTCTTCAGAAGCTTGTTTGTGTCCAAAATCTCCAGTGGCCCTTTCAGCAAGACTGTAAATTCTTTGAGGGAAACACTCAGAGGCAGAGTGAAGTCTCAGTTACAGAAACACTGAGCAGTTTGTAATTCACAGTACCAGGACAACTGATGGAGGAACAGACAGTGGCTGCAGCCTCGGGTCTGCCCTTCATTCCAGAGCTGGCTGTAAAGGCCAAAATACAAAATCTCTACCATTTTCATTTTTCTTATGTTTTAAAGAAAAAGAAAATTAAAAAGAACTGAATAAGCTGGTCTTAAGCACCTCAATGCCTGCTTTTTTTTGGTAAAGTATCTTTAATTTGATGTTCTTCACTTCCTGAACACCTAACCAGGTATCACAGGCTTTCAGCTGCACCAGAACACCCAGGTAGGTGTAGAGGCATAAAATTCTGAGGTGCCCAGTGTTCATTCTGGCCACAACACACATTTCTTCACTACTGTCCAGTAAAGCACTTGGCACCTCACCTTTCCTGTCACCTTAAATATACCCCATGGGTTTCCTCTCTCTTCACCACTTAACCCCCTTATAACCTAAAAGGAGAGCACTTTTGCAAAAGACTCAGCTAAAATCATAATGATCCTCCAAAAGGATGGACGACCTTCATCAAGACTCTGGGCTTGCCAACAGATTTTTTTTCCTTTTATTTTTATTTTCAAGCAGAAAACAAGTTTTCATCCACAGGGATCTAACATTCAAGGTTCTCTTTCACCTGTCACTCTGCAATGCTCAGAGAGAATGACCTGACAGGAACACACTTCTGCAAGTCTATGACTTTCCCACTGATGGACACTTGGTTACAGACAATCACCTCCTTCAGCTACCCAGAGTATAACTTTAGAATTCCAATAAGGACCTTTTGCCTCATTCTAATTAAAAGCGAAGTACAAGTACCCAATTTAGAAAAGACCATTAGAGTCTTAATTTAAACATGACAATTTTAGTCTGTCAATATACTGAAGTGATCATTACCTACCAAACCTTCACTCATTTTGTGCCAAAAAGGAACTTCAACCACAGCTCATTAGTTAATTTTAGACACACAACTGTTAACATTTTTCAGACATAAATTGCCTGTATAACTCTAATCTGGATGTGTAGTTTCTAAAAAAGTCCTTTCTTTTTCACTTCTTTTTTTTTCAGGATCTAAGAGTAAAGAAAATAATCCCCAAAACAGCAAAAGAGCCACAAACACTCCAAGGCAAAAGGAAAATTCCCTGCCATTCCCACACCTGAGGTCAGGAAACCACACTGAGCAATGTGGTGGCAGCACCCTGCCCCCCACCAGCCCCTGCCTTCCAGGGGCCAGGCTGTTCCAGCAGGGGCCTCACTGCAACATCCCTCACTTGCATGTGAGGCTTCTGAGAAAGCCCAGCTCCTTCCTGGAGTGGAGCCTTGCCAGGGACATCAGTCTGTTGCTGCTGACACACTCCACACATAATTCGGTGGCTTCCTGCTCGAGGCATTACATAATTTGAGCCTCTGGCATATCCTTCTGGAACATTTCGTGTACTCAGCCACAGCATCAGCAGCATCTTCAGTACCAGATAGCTCTGCACCTTTTCTGCACTGATTCTGACCTGGATGGCACTGACTATAGGCACAGATGGCTCTTTATCCCAGGAAAATAAAAACTTGACAGCATGATTCCCAAAACACAGACAGAAGAAGCAGGTAACCACACAGTTCAATGCAATTAATGGTCATAGGAAAACCATGATGGAAATCCTTGCATAAACCACAGAAATCTATCAAGGGCTGTTGCATTCAGTTTCACTAAGTCAGAAACTCATTAATCAAAGAGAGCATACAGCCTCCTGCTAGTACCACACACAACCCACCCTCAAGTCCTAATCTGCCCCCAGCCATGAAATCACGAGTCAGGAGAGTTCTTGACTCAGGATCAGGGCGCATATAACTAAACTGAGAGGTAAAATCACTCTCTGATGTTTGCTGAGCAAAATTCAGGACACTGCCCTCCTGAAACAGGCCGACTATTTCCACAGAGATGTCAAGTACTTGGAGCCCAGAGATTCTGTTTCATGAAAAGCATATCAATTGATAATAAAGTACACCCTCCAGAATGATGTGTAGATAATAGAATCTTTTAGACCTTTTTCTACAGAGAATGAGTTATATTTGTATGATAAACCCACATAATTTAAGCTGAGCAATAAACAACAGCAGCATTTGTGCAATATAGAAGTTAATACAAACTCTTATCAGTATGCAAATGTAATAGCACTAAGAAGCTCAATCTGCAATTTGACTCAGAGAATTTTAGTGTTTCTTCAATGTAATTATATACCATCCTATAGCTCCTGCAGGAAATTTTACCTATGGTTTAGGAAAATTATTATTTTAATTTTTTTTCTATGGGAAAAAAAGAAGTACTCTTTTTTAGTCACCTATAGTAATTCTCTGGAACCAAAATCATCATGCTGCAGTTTAAGAGGTTTTCAATCTATGAAATTACTCACTGCTGATGAAAGCATTAATAATCCAAGGCTTCATTTACAGCATTACAAAGAATCCAGGTCAATTATGGGTAAATGCTTTTACTCTGCTTGGGCCAATGAAATTAATTATTATCATAAAAACCTGCACTCCAACCATGAGTAAAGTTTAAGGGAGTCTCATCATAACTCAGAGAGAACAGAAGGAAAAGAGCAATCCTGGACTCCAACATGGAAACCAGGCAGCTAATGCAGGCACTGGGGAACATGCAGCAGGTGAAAAGATGGGAAGAGGATGGATACTCCTTTCAGGCCAGCAAGCCAGCAGCTGCCAGCACTTCAGATCATTAAGATAAAATCTGATGTCTCCAGGGAAAGCTCAGCATCATCTCATAAATCCTATTGCAACGTAATCATTCTTTTTGGGATGTACTCCGTGTTCCAGAAACTGGGAGCCTCTCCTTGCCAATCTCACTCTGAAATGTAGGCCAGCAGCTCTAATGTAGCATGTTGTGTTCCATGCTTTTATTATCCCAGTCCCCCACAACAGCAAGAGAAAGGGATTAAGCAGCATTATTTTTCCCCCTGAATATTTACTGAGATAATTACATGCCATAGTCTAAAGCAAGATTATTTTGCACAGTGCAAAATAACACAGAACGGGCCCATCATTTTATGGAAACCTCTTGGTCCCATCCCTCTCAGTACATGGCTGATCACACTGGGCATGTTCCTCTAGGGAAGTGTAACAGCAAACTCTTCCAAATGTGTCAAATAGATGCACTCAGCCTCTTCAAACAACCCCTCTTTTTTGGCAATCATCTTTTTAAAATTATTTCATAAAACATTATTAATGACTAAAGCCATCTGTGCTTCTAGAGAAGACTCCTTTCCATCCTTTCTTTCACTCCTACTGGGCTGCAGAGCAGAGATTTTTTTTTTGTTTACAAGCACTTTTATGCCAGCAGATGTTACACCACACAAAACCGCTTTGCTGCAAGTTCAAGAAGAAAGTGGTGGGAAGAAGTTTACATAACCAGACTTCATCAACAAAAGCAAGAGAGCCTGGCAAGCCACAGGCTGTAGTCATTTAATTCACACAAATCTCTCTTCCCCTTTCTCACTCTGCTTTCCAATTTGTTTTAATTCCATAGGAGAATCTGACTGGTAGTCACTCCATAATGCATTGCAAGGTTTAAATGCCAGCAGCTTTTCTTGTCTTGACAAAATGTACAGAGCTGAAATTTAATTACAACTGGCTCAAACGCACTTTTGTTTTGCTTCTACCCACCTGGAACACACAGCCCGTTTAAAGTAAACATGTTTAGTCACTGGATAATATGAAGTATAAAAGAAAAGTTACAGTGTAATAAACAGAGATACATTTTAAAACAATTTTGATTTCTTATCGCTGAACCTCGCTGCAACCAGCTAGCTGAAAGCGGCATTACTGTGATGGAAATAGCATGGTATTTCAATGCAAGAAAGTAAACATATTCTCCCAGATACTAGCACAGGAGTTGAAATCCACCCAAGAAAACCATTTGCATTATCGGTGTGCATTATTCTGCCCTAACGTTTTGACACCGAGTTTAAACATTAAGCTGGGAGTACAATGCCTCTTTTTTAAACTAATGCAATTTCTTGGGGCTAAATCTGATATGGCCAGCCAGATTTCCTGAGTGCTAGTTTCTCCCAAGGAAAGAAAAAGAAAAAATCAAAAAAAAAGCCATCAGTTTAATTTTGATTTGTCCAGTAAACAGATCAAAGCATTGCAGCTCTGCAGTGGAGGTTTACAAAGCCTCACTGTGCAAACATCCTGGGCCCGATGCTGTGGCTGCACTGAAGCAAATCTCATCTGATGGCAGCCAGTGCTGGCTTGTGCTACACTGTCCAATGCAAAAATTTACACTTTAAAGGGAAGTCAAAATCTTTGAAGTCCCACTTGATCGAAAATTACTAAAACATGCAGCTTGACTTTTTAGGCTGATCTTAACCACATGTAGCTGGAAGTGTTTCACACTTCTATTCTGTTGCTGATATACCAAAAAGTGTGTTCAGCTCTAGGCTCCTCCTATTCCAGTGCAATAAATTCTTTGGGTGAAGGAGCATTTTTAACAAATATGTACAACGCCTAAAAAAGAGATTCCAGAACCACTATTAGATCACTGAGAGCTGCAAGACCACAAAGTGTAAATCATTTTTAGCATAGTTGAAACACCGTTCTAGATCTATGCTTTGTAAGATTGCAGTTTCTGCCCAGCCTCTTCTATTTCTTTTCTTATCCAACTGTGCACGGTTTGCTCTTTGGTGCCTTTCACAGAACACAAAGAAAGGAGAAGGAAACAGAAATGACACAACCCATATAAATTAATTTTAAAACCTTCAGTGGTAGGCCTGCTGTCCACAGCTACTTTGATTCTTTGCAAAAGAAAATTCCTTTTAATACATACAAATGGTTTTCACTTGAGAGGCCCTTTAAGCCAGCTTTGTTGATTCAGACTATGTCCATACTATTGCCAAAGGAAAAAGAAAAGAAAAAAGGTGTTCCTGAGTTATGTTCCGACTTAAAAGATATAAACAGGGAATCCTCAGACTTAGAAACAACACCAAGAAGCACATTTTCATTTCTGCTGCAAGACTGCTGTCAATGCCTCTATGCAAAAAGACTGCTTGATAAATATCCTGTCAGAGCGTGCTTCTAAAACGGAAACTTTGCTCTTTCTGGGCTACAAACCGAAACTGGATCTGTTGCATAACAAAGGTATGAAAGGTAATGGCCCCTAATACCGCAGGGCACGTCAGTGTGAGCAGTCCAAGCAAGCCTTGCTCCATACATTAATCTGCACCCCTGGGAGTCTGTCCTGGTAGAACGTGTCCACGTCCCTGATTTGCTACATTTTGATTTCCAAGTCAAGGTCAAGAAGTAATTTACCAGGATCCCTGTTGCTAACACACATGGGCTGCAGGCTTTGGGGAAGTCATCTCACCACGCTAAAAAAGGTCTCAACAATTGGAATATAAAGAGATGAAACTGTCTGAAAGCTGCTTTATACCCTTAGGTACTTCAGCACATTGAACTGAGCAACATGGATGTCATTTGTTCTTAACCTGCATATATCAGTTTTGCATTTATATTCTAATTAAAAACACTGTGTTGCAGTATTCTCTCATCTGAGGTATCAGCAAATGGGTGCCAACCAGGTTAAATAAAAAAATATAAGAAAGATTGCATTGTAATAAATGCCATAAAATAAATAATGCAAGGATAATCCCTGCCCCAGAAACCTTGCAATTTAGGCCATGAACAAAGAATTCTTAAGGGATCCTACCAAACCTACCTAACATTTCTGAATTGACATTTACACTGTGCTGTAGTTCAGTTCATACTTTCAGGGCTGGAACTATGCACTTGTTCTGAGGTGCACTGCTGAAATCTGCTCTGGATCTCGTGGTTCACAAGACAATGAGCCTTCATGTCAGGCATTATCATGACATGTAAGGTAGATATTGAAAAACACCTAATCAGAACACTGTGGCTGAGGCTGTGTGCCTTACTGTATTTAACCCAAGTCCTGCTTCAGGACAAAGAAATCTAATTTTTAAAGTGCACTACAACCAGCTATGCCCATGCCCAAAAGACATGGAGAGGGGGAAAGAGGATTAGGTGGTGGAATTACCAAAAAAAGCTACAAATAAAGAGCTTTCATTCTGGGCCCCTCTTCTCCTGTGTCACAAAGGGTTACCTGTTCTAACCCAGGAATATTAGCATTCCTACCACAGGATCAGATGTGTCCTAACAGCCACTCCTTGCTCTGCTGAAACTGAGCTAAAAATTAGTTTTGAAATTATATCAGTCTCAGCATGACCATCAAAAATTCCACCAGTACCTCTCCATCCTTAAAAAGCGAAATGTTTTGACCTTTGATCTTACAAGCAAGAAGGCTTGAGCCAATTTTGTGGATAAACACTTTGCATTGGGAGGGATAAACAGAGCCCCATTGCATGTATAGGCCATAGAGAACAAATAAAGTTCTGAAGGCAAATTAACTATTTCACCTGCAAAAACTACAGACTGATTCAATCAACCTCCAGCTCTGAAGGGCTGGGTTTGTGCACTTGCAGTGTGCTGTCAGTTTTATTCCTCATACATGGCATGTCCCCCTGCCAAGTCCTGACACTGTTTGGATTCTCGTTACCTTTCTTTTGTCAGGTCAAATTTCAAGATTAAAAAAAATAACGAAACACACACTGCCAAACAATAAAAGAGGAGCTGTTATCTATCAGCTAGAATAGCTTTTTTTCCTATTAGTTTCCCTTTGAAAGGGGAAAGGAGTGAACCACTAAGTGGACAAACACCATTTTGGCCTATGAATCATCCCTGATAAAACTGCAGATGCACAAACCCAGTCACAGCAGTATTACAGTAAGAGAGAACAGATAAATCTCAACAACCATCCAAAAGGCCCCTTAGATGAGGCCTTAGATGATTTTGAATTGAATTTTGAGATGCAAGGCTCAAATGGACTCAGGTTACTTGCTTGCAACACCCACGCTCTGTCAATAGTGCTGAAAAGGAAGAGCCAAATCTTGTTAAAATTATGTTTCAGCCACTAAGAGAAGTGCTAATTACCAGCTGGACTGAAGACCACTGAGATAAGCAAAACATTCCCTGCCAAAGCTCTTTACACAACATTTTTAATTTCTAAAACCCAAGATGGGATGATAGCAGGAAGAGATGGAAGGAAGAAAAGGATTAATCCACTTTCAGTCGTGTTTAAATAGGACTTCCTTTAAATGATTTAAAATTAACTGAGAAGCATTATCTTTTCATCAACTTCTACAAAAAGAAAGGCAGCCAGAAATGTATTTGTGTAATTAATGTGTTATTCATGTATACAGCAGCAGTTTTTAATTGAAACTATAAGTTGGCTTTTCAGTAACTGAAAGATTTCAGGTAATGGTTTATGAAATCAAGAAATATTACAAGAAAAGTGGTTATAATTTAAATTAGCAATCACTTTTTCAGGAAGAGATGTAGCTCATAAGCCTACAATTTAAAAATTATTTCTAATAAAAAAGAAAAAACAACCACAAACCTGACACCTTACTCTGATAATTACTTCCACTAATGCTTTGAAGAAATGCTTCCACAGATCTTTCAAATGAACCAGGTGAAGCAACACCTTCAAGATTCAAGTTTTGGTTAAAATTTCAAATTACTCACGAAGGTCTTCATGAGCATTTAAAGCTGTGAAAGGTATGGACTATTCTTTTAGATTTATCCCTTTATTGAAGGAGGTTGTAGCCAGGTAAGGTTTGGCTTCTTCTCCCAGGAAACCAGCGCAGGACAAGAGGACACAGACTACACTAGGGGAGGTTTAGGCACAGAAAGGATGATCTGACATTGGAATGGGCTGCCCAGGAAGGTGGTGGAGTCACCATCCCTGCAGGTGTTTAAGGAAAGCCTGGATGTGGCACTCAGTGCCATGGTGGTGTTGTATCACAGGTTGGATTCAATGATTGCAGAGGTCTTTTCCAACCTAACTGATTCTGTGAAAATTAAACAGTTCAAAAACTAAACCCCCAAAAAGACTAGGAAAAAAAAGTCTCATATTTTGCAATATTATTGTCTTCTGTAAAGAAAACAATTCCACTTAAAAACGAGAGAATGAAAATACCCAGCAAACATTCTGACAGTAAACTACAGTGGGATGGAGCCAATTCCTTAAAACCAAATAATGTAACTGTTAACACAGCAATGCAATTTCCTCTGCCATTTCTACCTGTGAGTATCAAAAACTGTTTTCCAGTTTTCAAAAGCCTCAAAGCCACATTGCTCAGCACCTGAATCATGCAAAACCACT
This sequence comes from Notiomystis cincta, assembly GCA_013398075.1. Classification (NCBI taxonomy): domain Eukaryota; kingdom Metazoa; phylum Chordata; class Aves; order Passeriformes; family Notiomystidae; genus Notiomystis; species Notiomystis cincta. Next base: position 45,158 of record VZRX01020363.1, read on the forward strand.
CACGGAATCAATCATTTGATGATTCAAAATTACCTGAAAAACTACCTGTATGTTTTTCCACATAATTTCAGATCAATTCAATTGATGTTTTTAATGTGTCAGATATCTGAGAGCTGCACTTAGATCTTTGTTTTCACAATATTATTATTCAGTCATTTTACTGTGGGGAGGGGAAGTGGTTATTCCAGATTAAAGTGAGCAGTGTCTTTTCAAGGGTAAATTAGAAATTAAAGCTGGATGAGATCAGGGAAGATTACCAAGCACTGTTTATAAACTGAGCATAACTAAATCAAAGGTACATAAATCAGAGCATGTATTTCTTGGCAGATTGATTCCGTTTTGAAAACTGAAGGGTCACAGGCTTCATTTAAAAAAAAAAAAATCCCCAGCAATAAAGCTGACTTTTTTTTTTTCAGAAGTAACCGATTTCATGCCAATTCACAGCCACTTCTGCAAAGTATTGCTTTCACTTTTTTTTTTTAAATATAAGAGGCATTTACAACATAAACATATGTGTTTGTATAGCAAAGAATCACTGCAAACATATACTTTTGATTTCCCCACATCTGGAAATGCAGTTAGGTTACAGGAGGCTTTTAGTTCATCACAGGAAAGCTGTAAGAAAGTAACACACAGGAATCCACAGAAAACAAACAAACAAAAAACCCCTTTACAAACAAGAAGAACAAAGTTTTTCAAGTCTTAAAAAAAAAAAAAAAAAAAAAAAAAAAAAAAAAAAAAAAAAAAAAAAAAAAAAAAGAAAAAAAGGTCCCCCAAAACCCTAAATAAATAAACTGGTAGACTGTCACTGTAGCCAAAACCCAACAGACCATCTTTTTTCTGAGACTGCAATTCAAAGAATCAGCACTGAAAATGAAGATGCAGCAGAGAATATGAAGTTTTTTTACACGATTTGGACTACCACATAAAGGTCTAAGCAAGCTGTGATTCCTCTATCCACACAGGGACCACAGTTCTGCAGTACAAACTTCATTAGCAAGAATTCTTCCAAATGAACTCAACCAGACCAGCAGAGCTGAAGATTATCCCTTCCATAGCAAGCAAACACAAACATGCCATAGGAACAACACCCAGCATTTCTCCACGGTAATGATCCCCCAGCTCTCTAGAGATAAAAGCAAAATGCAGATGACTGATCCTGCTGTTACCCTTTCCTATCCCTCCAAGCCTCGGTGCATCTTCACTCCCTGCTGGATCCAGACATGTCTGTGATCACCAGCAGTAGTTGAGGTCACGGGAATGCCATTGGGGGTTCTGTCTCCCAAGCACACAATCCATACACCCATTCACAAAAGCACCAATACACCTCACAGAGCCCACCAGCACCACACCAACTTATTAGTTCTCCTCAGGGCAAGGCCTGTTAAGTACCATATGCTTCTTCCAAGGTGTCAGTCTTCATTAATTCCACAGGGAAGAGATGGTATTACTCCCATAAAAGCAGTGCAAACACTTCTGTTACCCGATGCAAAGAGTCATTTCTTGCACAAAGACACAGAGAAGAAATGGCACACCAACTATTTTTATATGGTTTTTCTAGTTAAGCTCATGTTCTCATTAGGCTATCTCAAAGGAGACCATTTTATCAACATCTGTTTACCAGGCTTGGCACACACGCCAATTCCAGCACCTTCTCAGTTTGAAAAGAAAAACAAACAAACAAACAAAATTAAAGCACGCAGAGCCAAACATACCCAACACTTTAGGATGCACCCAAGTAGACAGGAGTCTGCTTGAGAAAAGCAAAAACATACTAGTGATGTGTGAATGCAGGGAAGCAGCAACCTGTACAACTAAAAAAAACTTTGCCCGGTTTGTCCTCACCTGGGCCAAGGTCTTCTCAGAAGTTATTTCTCTTCCCAGCCACCTGGTACAGTCACAGGTCATCAAAAAGCTACCCTGTTTTCATAGCCAAAACCGAGAGCATCAGCAAAAAGAACAGCCAGACTCTGCTACATACTGCCAGATTTGAAGGGCTTGGGGAAAAAAGGAAATGAATCTCTGTATCAGCCGCAGCAGAGCGATCCAGGACCTTCCCCTGGGCAATCGCAGATGTACAGCGGGGCTGCTCCTGCCAGCCCCAGCCCAAGCAGAGGAGGCCGCCAGGGTCTCCGAGCCCCAGCTGCTGTGCCCGGGGGAATCCAGCACCGGCAGCACCCCCGGGACACCGAGCCGCAGCTGAGCCTCCTCCCGCCCGGGCTGCCCTATTTGAGCCCTCTGCTGTTCTCGCAGGTCACATCGCTCCCCGCCCCCCGAAGCCCCCTCCCTCTGCTCCAGCCCGGGAATTCTCCAATCAAAGCAGATAAGCGCATCATGTGAGGGACGGCAGACACGCTGAGGGGAATTTCCGAGAGCTTCACCGCACCTGCAGCATCCACGGATACGGGAGATTTCCAACGTGAAAACGACAAGCCAAGCAGGGGTGCCAAAGTATCCACGTTACCTGCAACTCACAGCTCCTATGCCAGACTGCAGCACCTCATTTGCAATCTGCTCTGATATACCTGCAACCACATTCCATCTTCCCTTGTCATTTAATGTATGACAACTCTTCCTAAGCGTATTTTGCCAGGGAAGCAGTACACGAATAACACAGACTGAAAGACCAGAAAGCAATAATTACTCAGTCTGTTCTTTGCTGATGTCAGACATGCAGTACAGCTCTCCAAATCCACCAGAACACCCAATTAATCTGCACTAATCCTCAAGAACTGTATCTGAAAAACAAATAGTAAAATCAAATCATCCAACAGCCTCTGCCTGCCTTGCAGTCACCACACTGTGCTACCCAACCTCTCCTTTAACAGATCTGTGCTTCCTTCTCATCTCTACAAACAAATCTACAGAGAATTCATCAGCATCTCTCCCTGCCTTCTTCAGAGATGCTTTTCTTTCCATGACCACGGTCCTTCAAAGAAAAAATGCCAATTCTGTTGGGTTCAACAGATCACGTTAGCCATGCCAAAGTAACCACTCCATGGCTCTATTTCCAATAAGGCACTCATACTCCATTTCAACTCACACTTCACCGAGAAGAATTCTGTATGAATTATCCTAATTTGTACATTTCAAAACAAACAGGCTCTCACTGCACCTATCAAGTCCTTTCTCCCCTGTTTCCTTTTAGCAGCAGAGATGGAGACAAGCACCCTGGATCCTGGATCCAGCACACGGCCCCAGCTGAGAGGAAAGTACAGAACATCTCCACGTGCAACAAGTACAGCACATGCAGCAACATCGACAGGGGGCATCCCCAAAAGCTTGGGAAGGAAAAGCAAAAGGCAAATGTGAGACATGGCAATTTCAGGCATGGGAAATTAGTATGTTCGAGGAGTAGAAAAATGGGAGCAGAAAAACCCGTAGAGTTTTGGAATGGTCTACAAGATCAAGGAGGAAAAAATGTCACTTCGGTATGAGAAGTTCTTTCATCCAACCTATCTTGTTCAGGACCCCAGCTTGTATCTCAGAGAACTCCCTCATTACTTGTTATTTTCCACACCATCAGTGTTCACAGGATCATAGAAACTCTAGATCACTGGAATCCAAGAGATGCTCCTTATTAACCTTCCAAGTCCTCATTCTTTTTTGCCCCCTTTATTAGTCACTGACCTCCTGGCTGATTGCTTCCAGTCTGCAGGAGTGTGTGTGTTCAAGCTGAATGTAGAAATTGTTAGAAAAGGAAATTTATCTGTAACTTCAAGAATAAAGAGTCTGCTCTTTAATATCTTTCTCATACCCATTTCCTCCTTACTAAAGTGCACCCAAACATTTCTAAAGTTGAATATATATTCTCTCTCAGATGGCATATTGCTAGACCAACGGCAGACATCAATTACTTTTATGTAACTATTTGATCACTTGATGACATTTGTAAATTTTTTATCTTCATCATTTCAGATGGTGTTACACATGAAAACAACAGAATACGAACACCAAGCCTAGATTAAGACTTTTCAAGGAAATGGTACAACATCCGAGAAGGAACAACGTAGAGGATTTAATTCGAACAGCCCCTTTTTAATCCAGCTTCTTTAATGTTACACATCTTCTCATGGTCTTCTAAGCTGCAAGGCTGGCTCACAAAGGAAGATACAATTTGAGAGCCCCAAAGTCAACTGAACAGTACCAGTTTCTTCAGAATGGAGAGGGCAAAGGCACGTGGTTACTTCAGCAACACCAATTTCAACCGCTCCACAAACAGACCTTACAATAGAGCACATTCCAAACAGGCTGTCTCACCTCATTTGCCTAGAGCTCCCAGTTATTGTTCCTGGGAAAGAACAGGCTCTTATTTTGAGGAAAGATCAAACACAGGACTCTCAGCTCTCCAGGTGTAGGGCCTCATGTGGTACAATTATACCTCCCATATAAAATGGAAAGCAAGGCACTAAATTTGGATGTAAAAACCAAACCACTTCTTAACCCACATTCTGATCCCTGGCTATTGTAGAAAGAAGGAGAGACACACTATGAGGAATTAGGAACACTTATGGGTTATAGAATAGATTTTTTATCAGGCAGTGCAGAGCAATTGAAGGAAGTCAGATTATGGCTTCACCTGCGAGATGGTCACAAAACAGGGGAGGACAAGGAATGCTCCACACCATATCCATGGTCTGTCTGTGCCATGACCAGCTATCAGTCATAGGTGGGACAGGACCACGAGTGAGTGTACCAACACTGACTGGAAATGGTCAGTGGAAAACATTGGGGAACCACAAAGAGATCACAGTAACAGCCTCACCTGCCACAGAAACCCAAAACCAGCAAAGGGCAAGTGGCCTTAAAACCTTGAATTTCTCCCTTTTCGTGAGCAGATACACTACAGTGGGGCAAGCCAACCTTTGAGTGACACCACAGCTCCCCAGGCACAGCCTCCCTCCCACAGGAACACTGGCTAGTGCTTCTTAGAACTCTACAGGTGGAATAAAACATTATAACCATGCACAGCTACCATTGATCCAAGCCTAGTAACAAGGGAAACAACACTGGGACTTCATTTTACTCGAGGAGGTGCTTCAGAGGAGAAGATTCCAAAAATCAAGATTCTTTTGGTACAACTTTAACCAGTATAACTTTCAGTGGCTGATACATAGAATGACTTCTAAGGCAAATGGACAGAAGAAGCCACAGCACTTCACTACCTCATACAGGCTTATGTTGGTTTTCAAAAGGAGGGGATGCAAGTATTGATTCCCTCCGAGATCCCTCACAGGAAAGACATCAGCAGCCCATCACCCAGAAGTCTGCTGGGGAGGAATCTCCAAAGCCACAGTTGTGCTGCACCATCTATTTCTGTGACTTGCAAAAGCTGCTCTGGGAGCACCTTGCCCTGAAAATTGCAGATTCCTGGCATCAGTGCTCCGAGGACAGCAGCAAAAGTGTTGTTCTGACGCTGTTTCCCATGTTGTGGCACCCTGTTGCAGGCACTCGGATACATTAACATGTCTTTCTGGAACAAGGAACTTACTGCTACGTCTAATTAATTCCAGAACGGCTGGGAATCTTCTTGGACAGTTTCACAAGCCTCTTCACCCATATTTACTGAACTTCCAGAAAGCACTACCACCATAATCCCTCCACAGGATGGATTTTCAGAATTTAGTGTTCACAGGGCAAGACATAAGCAAAGCAGGATGGTTAATGCCAAAGCACACTGCCTTTGGTATTTACACCACTGATATCACATGTATTCTAACCCTCTACAGGTCAGCTCTTTGGAATACAAAATCCAAAAAAAAATCTCTTTTTTTTTTCCTGCAGAAGCAAGAGGACCACAAAACCTGCCCCCAGAAAGTCCTGCCGAATACAATTTATCTGAGCCTTTGATGCACGCACATAGGTAATTTTGATGTGGTGCTATGCATGAATCTTTCATAAGAATAAGATGTCCTAAATAGTATAATCAAAAAACTTTAGAAGAGTTAACAGGCTGGATCGTAAACACCTCCACTGTGTGCAACTTCTGCAGACATCAAAGAGTCTTCTCCAAACCAGATGCATTACATATTTTGCAAAATTAGTAAATGTACTCAAGCCATCAATTTTGCAATTTTTGAAGTAGCACAATGCATCTATTTATTAGAGAATGGAACTAAGCCCAGGCTGCTGATTAGCCATCCTACAAATAATGCTTATGCAACCCTTCGTAATGATTTCCACTAACAACCAACCAGAGATTTTACGACTTGGAAAATTTCACTTCTAAACCAATTTACAACACTTCCCAAAATCTAATGGGACAGATGATTGAAAGTACAGAGGAAACCAGCCTTCTACGAAATCAATGAGGTACAATTTTCATAAGTAGTCTCTCTTAGGTAAGATGCCTGCATTAAGTTTTTGTTCTCATTTCTAAAATTCTCCTAAGTACTCCTCTGTCCTTTCCTCCCTTTCCTCTAGAAAAGGGATTAATTCAATTTTAAGGAAAATATTAAAACAGCAGTTTCAGACTTCAGTCTCTGGCAAATTACGAACAGGAAGGAATAGCAATTGAGCTGTTAAAACCACCAAGGAAGGCAAACCACTGAACAATTCGAAAAGACCACAAAAAACGACAAGATAAAAAATGAAAAAGAAATACAGAACAAAGCAATTTCGGCAAGCAGAAAAGCTTATAACCCTACAAGTTTTCAACACAGTGTACCTAAGCCTGGTGAAAATGAAGCCATCAGCTCCTACACAGCTGTAACAAATACTTGACAGACTTCCAGCATAGCCCCAAGTTCACCATTACAGCCAGATATTACTGGAACAAATGGCCAAAGTCTGCAACACAAGTCAGCAGTGTATATCGAGCCCAAACAACTCGCCATTGTGTTTGAAAAGGTGAAAACGACACAATATTTTCTGTGAAACATAACAAAGAAATCTTTCCTCTGTCAGCAAGGGAAACTCAAATGACTCCTCTTTCCTGCCCCCTTTGGTCTTTCTCTCTTCCCCTTCAAGGTTCTGTCTTCCCTGCATTCTAAGAAAAAGCAGAGAGTGTAGGTTATGCATAAATTCATGACAGAAAACACTATTTTAGAACAAAGCTCCTGTGCGTGGGTGCATGTCTTTAAAATAAAGGCATTGTTACTCTACCAAGTGCTTATCCACAGCCAGCAATCAAATCAGATCCTCACACTTTATTTTGACAGCCACACACTTATATTTTCACCAGAGGTTTGACTTTCCTATCAATACCTGGTTTTTAGCAATATCATCAAGAGACGAATCAAAACTGACACGTGAAGGCACACTGGTATTAATGGCTGTGGAAGAGAATTCTCATCCTAGAGCTCTGTAATTTATTTTTAATTACTTCACGAAGTTACCAGTTGCAGGGAGGAATAAATCTGTCCCAATTCATATTTAGAAACTGTCTCTGTACAATACAAAATTGCTTGGCTGTCTGTAACAATAATTATTTTGTGGTACATGGCACTCTTTGGCACCCTTGATCTGGTAAAATCCTGCAAGCACTGCGGCCAAAACACTCCCAGAAGTTGGAGAAATTAACCTGAAGTGAGTAGTATCGGCTTGCTAAAGCTGCTCAGGCAAACTCAGCCCTGAACACAAACGTGTTAGGAAAGAACCTGCTCCGTCCCCTCACGGGATCCGAAATGTGAGGTTTTCCTGAAGACCCTCGTTAACAATAATTATTAAACTGAAAATTTCAGGGTGCAACAGCAGGTGAAGTTTGAAAAACACAAATATTATTTACGTATTAAGAGAGGATGATGCACACTTTACTAAAGACCTACAATGTGTAAGACTTTGACTTTGTGTAGTCCCTACCATCCATCTTTCCTACAGATCCATCCCCGTGAACACTTTAACATTATATAAACTCCCCCTGAGATAAAGATTATTCTGTAACTTTCTAAAATCATCTCCCTTTGAGAAAGTATTACCTAACAAACACACATTAAATACCTCACAAGCGCATTAGATCCCTGGGTTTCTACTACATGCCAGCATAAAAGAATATTTGTAATTTATTTTGAGATATTAAAAAAGAAAAGAAGACAAGGCTGGATAAATGTAACTGGAAAGGATAAACAGGATTAAGTAACAGGTGTCTGACTGCACATAATTCAAAGTCGTGCATGGAATACAGTGCACAGCCTTGGAATGGCTACGGAATGGAAATGGAAACATTGCTTTTGCACCTTGATTTGAAAATTACCACTAAATGATTTTAAAACCTATTGTAAATTATAACCACACAGATAGAGGCAACAGGAGCACTTGTATCACCAGAGACCTTTGGATATATATGAAAGAAAACAAACAATCTTCAAAGGTGAGCCTGCCTTCCTCCCAAGGGAGCAAAAAATAGGAAAAAAAAAAAAAAAGAAAAAAAGAAGAAGAAGAGAAGAAAAAAAACCACTGCAAGAAAGTTATACTTAACTACACAGAAACATTTGTCACACCGCCCAGCACTGACAAAATCCGGATACACTCAGAAACTACAGCAGCGAGGATGAGGGGAAGACTCCAGGCGCACACACAGAGGGCTCCACACACGGCTCCCCACACGGAGCTGGCAGGGAGCACAGGGACACGCGTGTGTGCACAGACACACGTGAGCGTGACCCGCAGACACGCGTGGGCACGGCCGCGCAGTGTGCCGCACACGGACGGGCACGGCACGCAGGCACACCGCTGGGACACACGCCCATGCATGACAGCCCGCATGTGTGACGGACGCACACGCAGGACAGCCCCCCACGGCTGCGAGGGACCCACGGCGTGACAGATTTCCCTGGGGGCGGCCCTCACAGGTGACAGCCCCTCACAGCCCCTCACAGCCCCGCGCGCTCGTGCGCGTCCATCGCGGCCGGGGGAGCCCAAGGTTACGGCCGGCGCGGGGGGGGGGTCTGGCAGCGCCGCTCCCCGCCAAGGGCGNCACGTGCCCCCGGAGGATGCCCGCGCCGGCGCGCCGCTGTTTGCTACGCGGATTGGAAAAGGGCGAGGAGGAAATCCCCCTTCCCCCGTGTGCTCCCGGGCTCCCGCCAGGCCTGCTGCTTTCCACGCAGGCGACGGGAGAAGGGGGATGTAGCGGAGGCCGCTGGAGGGGTCCCAAAGTCTCGCAGTTTTCCTGTCAGAATTACAGTTGGACTCGTGGAGGTTTATTTGGAGTGAGCCGTGGGGGAGCTCAGCGCACGGGCGCTCTGGAGCGCGGGCTTCCCTCTCTCGATATCCCCTGTTCAGCCCTTGCACAGCTCAAGACTGCCTACAAACCACTGCCATGGACTGCCCCTGTACCTTGTGCCCTCCCTGTGCTCCCCTGTTTCTGTCATTATGTGCCCGGTCTCAGCTTTTCCTCTCTCATGATTTCACGGGAAATGTTTCCCCCCGCGTCAAGAAACAGACGTGAAACGCCCACAAAACCAAACAAAGTGTGAGTTTACAGCCGAAGCAGGTTCCCCATCCCTGTTCACCTGCAGCCCGCCCTCGTGGACTTTGTTAATGAACTGTGGAGTTCGGACATGTGGGGCCGCTCCGGAGGGACACCGGCACCGGGAACTGGTGTCGGGCCAGGCAGCGAGCTATAGATAAGAAGTTGTCCAGGGTGAGTTGTGGAAAAAGGAGAAGAAAACCTGAAATAGTTTTGCTACTCATAAAAAAAAGGGCGTTGCATTGCCATGGACTACTCGAGCCAGTAATGCAGCAGCCAAGATCTCAGGCTATAGTATCCTGTACCATAAACTGCACAAATCCAGGATAATTGGAATGAGAGCCCCCATCCCGCCACCACACCATTACTAGGATGTGATTAAAAAAATATTCTGGCTTCAAGAGCTGCCACAAGTGCTCCTATCAAAGAAATAAGCAAAGGGGGGGACTGAGAACAACAGCAAGGATGACGCGTGATTCCAGGGACAGCCTGTCAGCAGAGCAGACCTGCAGTCTGAGGGGCTCCTGTAGCCGAGGCAAGTGCTCTGTTAAGCAGATGTTTGTGTTTGCTTATGTCTCCCCAGCTAGAAATTCCTCATGGGCACGGTGGCAGAGGCAGGGCTTTAGAAATCCAGGAAGGGCAGCAAGGCTGCAGCGAAGGCTGGGGTGGGCGTATCTCGCCAAAGGAGGTGCAGGAAGGAAATAACAAAGGAACCTGCATGAGAAGCACGTGAGCTGGATGAAGGCCAGTATTGCTGGCAGGGCTAAAGGGATCTAGTTAACAGGATACGGGAGCAGCAATTATAGCCATTAAACATGGAGGGGATCAGCCTGAGTGTCAGACGGACGGGGGTTAGTGAAGAGGTTTTTTGTTTGTGGTTCCAGAGTGTTTGTTTCTAAATGAATAGGAGATGGATACATTTGTGGGTACACAAATGAAGTGTTCCGTGTCCTTTTCATTGCTTTCTTTTCCTTTAATTTGTTTTTCCTTTTTGCCATTGGACTGCATGCAAATTAAGTAAGTTATTATATAAGTAGTAACAAAAAAGTGTTTAATTCCAGTGAAGGCATAATCAGTTTCTTGCTGGCAAACAGTATTGGATTCTCCTTAAGAATCCCTGTGTGGTTTCTCTTCAGATCTCTAGAGCTTGCAGAGTCTGTAAGCACTGACATTGTTATTCTGGTCCATAACTCCATCTGGCTTCTCCCATGATTTCTTATCTCCTTTTCCCCCAAAATGGCTTCTACATGACTATAGGTCATGGCTGCCTGCCAGTGCAAGGAGGTTTTATTCTAGGGTAAAACCAGGCCTATTATCTTCATTATTGTTGTTATTAAAACAGTTTCAGCAAAATGTAGGGACCTGAAACGTTTGGGTAACTGCATGAAACACAGGCAAGTAGTGGCATCTCAGCATCAGTGGAAGTGTAGTTTCTTTAGAAAAAGCTGCTCTTTGTTCTTTCACAAACAGCCCTTCCCCTTCCGCTGTCGCTCCCTGCCCTGGCTTGTTCACTGAGAGAAGGGCAGTCATCAAAGGACCCCGTGGCAGGACCCTGGGTCTGTGAGGAAGCAGAGGTACTGGCAGTGTCACTTTTAACAGCAAGGCCACCTCACACCAAAAGATGTTTCAAGTCATAGGAAGTAAGGCCACACAAAGGGCCTGAAACTCCCCACGCAGTTGCAAATGCCGGGGTCAGGCCCTCATATCGAGATTAATTCCCACTTCTGGGAATTCTGTTGTGGTACAACTCTGGTTGCACACTTGGACTTGTAAACACAGCACAATTGATGACAACAGTTTCATCTTTGTTTCTCCACTGATTCCCTTCTGACTTCAGCAGTCAGTGTGACTTGACTTGTTAGGGATAAGTAAGGAGTGAATCCAAGAGCCTCTGATTTTCCATCAAGTTGTTAGGTTGACTTGCTGCCATGCTGTGGACAGCAAACAGCTGTCCTGTTTCATTTTCTTCCAACAGAATGACATTTGGTAGTTATAGCTTTAGGAGTAGTAAATACAAACATATGCAGATGTTAAAGATTTCACCCTCATGACTTAGCAAAAAGATTTAGGGAAAGAGAATTGTGCCAACAATTCATGTTGGGTGAAAACAATATATGCCAGGAAACAGGGCAGAACAATCCCAGCCTCTGCAGTGATCAGCTGAAACCTGGTGCATTTAAAATGGTTGCCTCTCACACAGGTCGAGTACCACCTCACCTGATTATAGACAGCAAAAAACTCGAGCTGCCTTCACAGGAACCCACTCAAGCTGCAGAATATTCAGATGGAAAAATATTTTTCCAAAGACACTGAAATTTTGGTAAAGTAATATGATCTTCCAATGTTATTTCTTCCCTGATACAAGGTGCAGGATGTTTCATAATCACAACCCCACTAGGTCTTAGAATATCCACCCAAAGGAATTTATTCTCAGGCTGTGTAAGGCACAATTTTCCTTGGACCACCAGCATGTGCAGTGATGGAAAGCAGGCAATAGGCATAGAATCACGGGAGGTATTGAAGTCTGAACCTGCAAAATTCAGTGAGAATGTTGAAGCTGTGGTTCTGTGCTATTAGTTCACAGACAACCTCTGACAGATCCTGTGTTGATCTAACCTGTGTGTGCTTCTCCCTGATTTATGCCACCTCTTGGTCAGGCCATTGATTATTTTATTTCTCACCACGGATGGTTCTAGTTAAACATGTTGACATTGAATACTAAGGTAAGTTTCATGTGCCTAATTAATTGCCATTATAAATGTGGTTTATTAACCTGGGCTCAGTGCTGTACACAGCAGCTCCAGTGCCTGTAGCCAGGTGGATTTACATCCACACTCCCCAGGGAGAGCTTGGCTGCTGCCCCTGCTGCCCCAAGGCTCTGCTGGGTGTGTTATCATCCACCACTAATGGTGCTGTGGTTGGTATTGATGGGGAAAACACTGGGCTCCACAGAGTCGATAGCAAAGCAGCTACTTAGAGCAGTGATTTTCCAGGTCTCCCACTGCAGCCAGGTCTGAGCATCTGCAATGCAAAAAGGCAATCAAATGGTCACTCGAGGAGCAAATTGCAGGCTCAAGTAGACAGACACCTAATTTCAGGTGTACTTCCAAAATAAGAGCTGGGGTGAATAATTTTGATTAAAAATGCTTTTGATTTTTTTTTTTTCATAACTGTTTTTTTGAACGTTGCTGGGCCATTTTGTTGCAGCTTGAGGCTGACAGCAAGCTTGGAATATTTTAGTCTGGTAGTTAAAATTTTGGCAAAATACTGGAAGTCTTGGCAGTTTTAACTGTAGATGTCTCTACCAGCTCTCCTTTGCAAAATACTCAGCTACACAAATATTTTGATTAGGCAGGACACAGCAAAATGAAAGAGATGCTAGCCTTGAAACTGTCTTTTTTTGTGTTTTTTTTTCCCAAGATTGTTAACTTTCCACACCCATAAATACCATCCTATTCCAGACCATCATGGTCCCAGTCATTCCTATCAGCTGTGATACCTTTGTTTTGTGCACCCATAACCCATCAAATGCTTTGATTTTAAAAAGCTGAGGTTACCTTACTGAAGGCTGGCTCTCTGAAAAAACAAAATTTCCTCCAGTATCAGAGCTTTGATTCATTATAAAATAAAATTATCTGTGATCATTTTTCAAAAAGACTGTTAGCTTCCTCCTGGGCTTTTCAGGGAGCTACACATACAAAGATTGATATAATAGGGATGAGTGGGAACAAAGGGAATGTTTTTCCTCTGCCCACAATATAATATTAATGACAGGCATTGCAATTATTATTTTTGAGGTCTTTCTTATTAAAAGGAGTGAATATTACTAATCAAGAGTGCCATAGTGGATCTATTCAGGATGCTAATTAGGCTCTTCATTGTGCTGGGATATATTTATCTTCAGGCTTGTGCTCCAGGTCTTCTGAATGCAGTACTACAGGAGCACAGGGCTTGAGAAGAGTTCCTCCAGAAGCTGCATAATGCAGCAGGGAGGAAAACAGAGCTTTCAGGGTAATGCTGCTAATAAGATTGTGTTTTTCCGTTTGGATGTTAGAAGAAAAAAAGGTTGAGTTTCTTAGCCCGGTTAAATGACAAGAAATTAAATTTAGCATTGAACAATACTTTTTGTATCTTTTAAGGTACCAGTATCTCCACCTTCCAAAGAAATGGCTTCAGTATCAAAAATAGCACAGTACTGTTCAGCCTTTCAGACAAGGAGCCAGTCAGTGTGCAAGACAAGGGGCTCTGTCCTTCATCAGCGTCCCTGTCCCCACCCACCGTGACCTGAGCAAGATTTGCTGCTGCCAGATTTGCTACGTGCTCGGTTCAGCAGCACAAGGAGGGAGCCCTGTGGCTCCTTTCTCACTTTGGAGAGCTCATTCCTCATTCCTGTCTGTAGAACAAAGCCCCACTGACCCAGTGTAGGAGAGTGCGTTTCACCTCCAGTCTCGCCCTCTGTGTATTTACATGGCCAATGAGACTCAGGCTGCCTGCTGAGCTCTCAAACCTGCTCCTGCTCCCCCCCACCCTCACCCGAGTGTCTGCAGGGGTGCAAATCGAGTTGACTTTTGTCTGAAGTGTTCAGGAGAGCTGAAGGGGCTTGGCATAGCCTGCAAGGAAGTCGTGAGAGTATCAGCACAACCAGGCTGCAACAGCAGCACTCAGTGTTGTCAATGATGTATAGAAAAACAAGCAGGTTATGTAAAAAAAGCTCTTTGAAAATCATAAAAGGGAACTTATTAATAAACTGTAACAAATCTGTGCTCACTCAGAAGTACTCTGCTTTAAATATTAATTCAAAATGCAAGAATTTTTCAGTTCAGGATTTTTCTGTCTAAAGAAAGACTTTAAAGAAGTCACAGAGGACAAAAGCAGTCCAACCCATGAACCTTCCTGTGTGACTTAGTTCAGTAGTTGACAGTCCTTTGTTTTCAGTCCCATCAGATGCTTTTCAACACCCAATTTCCTAGTATCTAATCAGTTGTGTTATAACGATGGAGGTAAATTCACCATCAGTGAAGTTCAGTGGGAAATCCAAAGTTGCAGCAAGTTTTTGCATTAGCCCTTCAGTGTAAACAGTGAAGTCTAAGGACTCTTCAGCTTGTGGGGTTTGTGGTTTTATTGTGGATTGTATGACACAGTGCTTGCAATGGGAGGTCCCTTCCAGATATCTGTACACAGTTTCTTTATCTGCTTCTCTGTATTTTCCATTAGATCTTCTAGGAAAAGTTACTCAACCAGTAACATTACTCTGTATGTTTCTCCTCCTACAGACAGGTTCCTGTTCTTCCTTTTTGCAGGGCTCAGGTTGTTTCATCTTTCTCAAACCTTCTCTGAGTTGTGGGATGGTGCCTTCGATCTTACTAAGGTGCAGAAAGCATTTAGATGTCACCTGAGTCTGTATTTGTACAATGCAACTCTTAATGCATGTGGAGTGTCCAGGGGATTTCCATACTGCTTCAGCACCAGAGATGGCCCTTGAAAATGGCAGTGTACATAATCAGGCCATGATTCTGGATAGAACAGTGAATAAACAACAAAAAAATCACATCAGCACACTGTCTGAATAGCCATGATATTTCAATTCTTCTGCTACTTGTCACGTCTCTGCTCCGGTACCATTGCAAAAAGTCAGGCCTGCCTTTGCTCCCCACCCAGGGGAGGGGGACAAGCCCCCCCAGGAGCCAGCAAACCGTGGTTTGTGTGACAGGAGTTCCTGTTGTGCACTTCACCTGACAGCAACAAGGGGCAAGGCTGTGTGCTGCTGAAAGGAGAGGGTGGAAGGACAGGGCAGGGCACCTGTGTGCCAGAGGGGCCCAAGGATATTAATGCCGCCCACTGCTGAGCCATCTGCAGGTTATTACCTGACTTGACAGACAGTCAGTTATTAGAAAGGAGTCACACCAAGTCCACTGCGTGGGCTTAAGCACATCTCCTCCTGCTATGCTGTTATTTATCTCCTCACTGTACTTCAGCATTTGTTTTTAATTCATATACTGACAGTGACACATGGCAGGAGGCCACGAATGCATAAGATAGCAGCTGGTTGAGCCCCAAAGGAACTGTCTTTTGGCAATAAATCCGAGGAGCAGACAGCAGACCACACTTTGATAGGTACAGAGCAGGTTGGTCACTTGGATGCTCATGTACCTGCTTGCTGCAGGGCATGCACTTACTCAGGCAGCACGAATGCAACAGCAGTGCCCTGCCAAAGCAGTCAGTCCCTGGAGACCGGCGAGGTGAGGATCACTCAAGGTCCACTGGGTTAGCACAGGGGAACTGCAGTTACCCTCCTCCTCCCTCCTTTTGACATGAGTCGTTGCCACATCCTCTTCTTGAATAATTAAACTACAGCTGAATAATTCAGAGTCTATTCAGAGTCTATTCAGATTGTCTATTGTCTGGTGCTGAGCAGAGGATGACTGCAGCAACACAAAATACACAACAATGCTGTAATATCATATTCTTGCTAACTACAGGGGTAACTTTTTTACTACAAAACCACCTTTGGGGTTTTCTTTGTTTGGTTGGTTTGGGGATTTTTTGCTCCTTCCCTTCCCCACAGTAACACTGTCCATAATTGTGGATCTTGAGGTATCAGTGACCAATCTGTCCTTGCCATAAAGAGAGGAGCTGTTTCTAGCATCAGGCTGGCAAGGAACATCCTTCAACCATCACCTGGACAACAAGCTGCATCAGAAAATCAGTGTGGTGTCCTTACCAGCAGCCTTGTTCAGGCATGCAATAGGGAGGTGCTGGATTTCTTCTCAGGCTGTCTGGCAGGGTTTTATCCTCTGGCTCTAAAGAGCTGACAGTGGATGGGCTTGAAGGAGCTGGAAGGGGAAGGAGCTGTAATCTTGTGATTACAGCCAGGAGGACCTCACATGCAAAGGGAGGTTCCAGCTTCTCTCAAGTACAAATTGCTGGGAGAGGCACAATCTTCACCAGTCTTTATCCCCACCCTTGCCCCAGTGGGATGTGTTTCCCCTGTCCTTGGAGCACAGGGCCTGATTCTACTTGTCAGCTTGACCCCAAGCTGGAGGCTGGGATACACTCTTTAAAATTCAGCACTGCCAGCCTCAGAATGTGTTCAAAACAGATAGTAAATATACTGTTTGTGTCTTTCTTTTTCTGTCATCTTCCACTCCCCCTCACTTTCTTTCCCCTCATCTGTTGCTCCTGCTGCCTGCCACAAGCCTTTCCCCATGTTCTGCTCTCCCAGCAAAGGCAAGGGCTCTCCCTGTGGAGCAGTGGGGCTGCCCCAGCAGCACAGAGGGATTTGCAGCAGCAACACCAGGCACTCAGTGGCTGAGAGGAGCACAGACAGGTACCAAGCCCCCTGGGCTCAGCAGAAGCTGGGGACAGAGCACAGGGCATGCCAAGCAAGCAGTTCTGAGCAATGAAGTCAAATAAATCATTGATGCAATTCCCCCAGTTTCCCCAGCTCTGCTGAGGGTGGATTTGGCCCAAGGAAGCAGCAGGAGGGCAGCACAAGAAAAAGCAGACCCTGGGAACCTGAGAGCTGAGCCCCACGAGCCACACTGACGATGCTGGGTGCACACGAGAACAGCCCCGCAGCTCCACGATTGCTCATCTTCTGTTCTCCAGCTCTGTAGTATCACTCCTCAGACTAAAACCTTAATGAGTGCTTGCCAAGTTCTTGTAATCATACCAAATTTCATAATTTAAACATGTTTTGAAGCTCCAGAGAAAAAAATGTACATCAGTGGGAACCAGCCATCTGGAAAGCTTTGGAGTCTTTTTTTGCTCATTTGTTTGTTTGCAATTCAGCTATTCCAGTACTGTAAGGGTAATTTAGTTATTTATTTAATTTTAAAGTTTTTAGGTTACAACATGAGTTTTAACTAATAGATGAAGGCACAACTCAAGCAGGGATAATTCACCACTATGAAAAGTAAATGATTCCTGAATGATGAATGAGGTTTGTGGTTATGCCAAGGTATGGTCCATACTGTTAAAACCCATTACTTCTTCCTGATGCTCTTTGCACAACAGTTTCTTGTAATGTCATTTTTCTCTTGCCTCCAAGTTGTTAGAAAGGGGTAGGGTCAAAAAGTTAGGGTACAAAAGAAGAGACAGAAGCAGCCTCACCAGCCATGAACTACTGAAAGGTCAAATCACCAAAACAAAAAGAGATAGTGATACAAAATGCTTTCTGAAAACATCCTTTTGAATATGCCATGATCCTGGCCCAGGTGCACTGTACCTTATGACATTATATATTACAATACATGCCAGTTCTGCTTTCATACAAAATCAAAACTGCTTTAAGTGATTAGGTTATTTCCTCCATGTTCACATATTTTCTTTTTTTTTTTTTTTAATTATTTATCCTTGCTGACATGAGTTTATGTACTATGTTATTCCTTTTGTTTTCTGGACAGTGGTTTATTTTTTTGTTGTTATTATTTTTTTTCGTGGTCCTTTTGAGGCACCTAAACAAGAAAATAGAGTCAGGAGAATTGAACATGAATTGAAGTGAAGGATGGGAGAGACTAACAAGTGTGCAAGACAGCAAAGAATACCTTTGTGGGAAAGAAATTAGCACAAGCAGAGGAATGAATGGACATAGGAGAAATAATGACAAGAAAGAAAGCGAAGACGCAGTAAACGATAAGAGATGGCAAAAATTGTAATACTGAAGAAAAAGGTACACAATCTGCTATAGGGGAAAGAAAACCATTGGACTGCAGAGAAAACTGAAAAGGAAGTCAAAAGAATACACAATTTTATTCCAAAACCATTTGAGAGGCCAATAAAGTGTCAAATATAGAACAAAATTGAATATTCCTTTAAATGACAAGGTACATGACCTTGGAGGAGAAGCTGCAGTTTTCAGGGTTTTTTTTTCCCAGCCATATCTCAGGCAAAATCTGTAGGTGTTGAGTAAATTTTTAATTGAGATCATAAATGATTTACGTGTTCACAGCAATGCATCCCTCCTTCCTCTGCCACCAAGTGAGATTCTCTCCCAGCAAGCATCAAACCTTGATTTCCAATGTCGTTGTCGTAAATAAGACCAGTCCTCTAAGCTTTCTCTCCTTTCTGACAGTTCATTGCTTTGTGCCCACTGTCAAGCAAAGCTCCAATTGAGACGTTTCTCTTTGAAAGTCTGTATTTTAGAGGAACATGGCAATCCAATTAAAATAGCTGTTTATAGCCTTAGGAGGCAAAAAACCCCAACTGTTAACATTTGGATGTTTCTACAATTAATGTTTGTATGATCTTACATCTTAATGTGAATATATTTGAATGCTTTTGGGTGCTGCATAATAAAGAGCTGGTTACTAAACTTAGCAGCACTTCATGTAGATTAGACATTATAATTGATGCTTACAGAACAGGACCCAGAGAAATTAATTTTATGTTGCTCCAATTTCACTGGTTTAAATTAAAGAGTTACTAAAGGTCTTTATACCATGGGGGAAGAAAAAAAGTCCATGTATTCATGGGTGATGGCAATTGTGTTTATTTGTTCTCTGGAAGTGCATGGTTGTCTTGTAATTCCTGGCAGGGTGAGCTCTCCCAGCTCAATTCCCTGTGCTGCAGTATTGCTGCATCAGACTTCAGCCTTCTCCTCCCTCCTCCTCCTCCTCCTCGGTCTCTGGTATTTTCCCTGTTTCCCTGCCCTCTGCTTCAGTTCTTGAATACTGACTGAATTACAGCCTTGAAAGATGGCCCTGTCCCAAAAAGCCAGAACAATAATACTCACACTTTTTCTTCAGTCCTGGGATTCCTTCACCCTTTTCCAGCCTTGGACATGCCATGAGTTTTCAGCTCACAATTCAGGAGCAGGAGCAGGTTGGTTTGGCTTGCCTCGTTTGGCTGGCCTCCCTAAAGACACAGCCTGAAATCCTCCTGTACTGGTACATGTTCTTCTGCCCCCTTCCCTCCCCATCCCTGCTCTTCTTTGTGCTAAATTCAGCTCTTCCAGGGGTACAAATCTGTGCT
The DNA here is from genome assembly GCA_013398075.1 of Notiomystis cincta. Lineage (NCBI taxonomy): Eukaryota > Metazoa > Chordata > Aves > Passeriformes > Notiomystidae > Notiomystis > Notiomystis cincta. The sequence continues at coordinate 64,536 of VZRX01020363.1, forward strand.
AACACCTCCTGTTAGTCCAGGCTTTAGCGATTTTCAAAGTCAAAGACCTGGGTTCATGCACAAAGTTTGGAAGAGGATGGCTTTGCCTAGAGCAGAAGCACTCTCCTCTCTTTCTCTGGAGCCTGTTCATGTGCCAAAAGCCTTTATTGATCAACCTGTATAGATCTGCTGGCTCTCTGTTGTGCCTTCAGCAGAAGAAAGACTGCCAGAGGCATAAAGTGTGGATAATTCATATTAGTCAGGCCAGAACCTGTATATTAGGATAGATAACCCAAATCATCCCAATACTATCTCCTACGTGGGAGACAATTTCCTGTCCAGATGCCAGAGCTGAGGTCAAGCAGCGAGATTTGCACCTCCTGAGCCAGGAATGTAATTCAGCTGCAGCTGGTCCATGACAGCCTGAAGCAGATGGAACAGCTGCAGGGTTGTATCCAGGTACAAAGCCCTTATCCCGAGTGCAAACTGCAGCTTTGGCCATCTCCCTCCCAAGCTGGTACCACCAGGCTCCCACTCTGGCATTGAAAGGCAAAGTGGTACCACCACGTTGTGGAGTAAAGGAATGACTTGGAAATCCAAGGAGACAACTTTGAGTTGTGCTGGATTCATAAGACTCTCGTAAGGAGAGAAACCCCATCCTTCTTTCTTCACATATCCCACAGAGGAATATTGCAGAAGGTGTTTTGTGTGCCAGTAAGGAAGAAGGAACCCCCTGAATCTAGAATTTATCTCCATCACAAATAATCCTGAATAAACACGAATAAACACCATTAATGAGCACTGACAATGCTAGCACGAAATTCTGTCCCAGCAGTTCCTTGTTAAGCTGGCCTGTTCCAAACACTCTAATCTAAAATTATGTTTATCAGGGAAGTCATAAAAGCGGGAACTCCAATCAGCAATGTTTGATGAAAGAAAGGAACAGATAAGATTTTTTGTGTGCCCGGAATGCCTAGTTAAATAATGGCAGAAAAGGGAGGTGAACACAACAACAGGCAGGGGAAAACCTGTAATCAGGCCTCATTAATACTATAGTTAATTGATTTTCTGCTTAGATTCCAAGGAGGAACAGGAAGCTTTCTTTAAGGTGGGTAATAGATTAACAAACACTGGAGAGACAGAGAGGAGAGAAGACACTCACATGCAAACAATGTGAACTTCTCTAGTTTTGAGAACTCTGTTTGCTTTAGAAGTTAGTTGCAACTCAGTGGCACAATTTTCACAGACTATTTATTTTAAGCCTTTAAAGATTTTTTTCTTCCAAAATTTGCATGCTCAAAAAAAATTGTTTTTCCCCTGTTTGTGAGACTTCCCTTCTCCTTTTATCATACCTGGGGAGCCATAAATTGAAGAATCCAGCATAGCTCAACTCTGCTAATCGCTTGCCCTACATTTGATTCTCTTTTCATGCTGCGATTCAGATGCTCTGACTAGTGAGACACCGAGAAAGAAACAAAAACTGGTTTCCCAGAATGAAAAAGGCCTGTTTTAATTCAGTTCAGGTAAACTATACAGACTTTCTAAGTGCTTGGTGCTGACTGAGATGAAACAGGAGCAATACAGTGCCAGACGTGTTGTCCAAGAGTATTATCAAAGTAATGGTCTGTCTCACCACATAAATATGTTTATATGGGATACTGCTGTCTGAAATCCCACAGGCTGCAGAGCAGGGCTGTCCCATGGCATCTCACCCAAGCCCTGATCCATTACATCCATGCTGAATTCATCCTGATGGTTCAAATCCAGAGCAATGCTGCCTTGCAAATCTGCCTGCCTCAAAGTGCGCCTTTTTTCCCCCCTCTAGAACCTTTTCCTATTTATACCCTGCTTCAACAGCTGTGCTTTATTCCCCATTCAACATCCATTTTCCCTTAAGAGGGATAATTAATTTAGAACTCCAGGCAATCAGACATAGGTGAGAAACCAGCTTTCCTGGTGTTGCCTTTCTTTTCTTAGCCATTAAATGGTGCAATTCTGCCTCACGTTTACATGGGAACAAGGGAATACACCCAAAATCAAAACCAGAAGATAATTCCTTTTAATGCTATGCTAACATAATGAAACATAGAAGTGCAGAAGTCATATTCCTCTACTACAGTATTAATTCATCCTGGGTTCTTAGGTACTAAAAAGTCAAGACCTGACTAAATTGGGCTTTGATGTGTGACCTTCACTTAAGCAACCACATGCTTGCCCAAGTAAATAGTTTCAAGAGGTGTTTTCAGGAACCTCGGGTGCAGTAGTACTTCAGAGATCTCTTTTTCCCATCAGAGCAGAGCAGCCTGTTTGCATTTATTGAAGCTTTCTGTACATGCTCCCTGCTTTCAGTCCTGGAGGCTGCCAGCAGTCGGGTGCTTCAGTTACGGGGTGAATCTCGGCCCTTCCTTACCCAAGGAGATGGATGCAAAAGGTCACCTTGACACTGCAAAAAGGAAAAATGAGTGAACTAGGTGAGCTGTCAGCTTAGGTGTTTTGTCTGAACTGGTCTTAGGGTGTTGCTGACCCTTAGAAAGAAACTCATCCTCTGGGACCTGAAAAGGAAGAGGGGAAATGGGAAATAGTTGATGTCCCCCTTTTCTCAGCCGGATTTTAATCCCGTAATCTGAGAGATCACCTCCCTTGCTGCCTTGGGTGACCTTGGTGCTCTCAGCCAGCTTGTCCTGCTACCAAGGGAAGCTGCATACACATGCAGCAGTCAGGGCATAGGTGTCCTGAGAACATAGAAATGGGCACATATGGGTGATCTCAGTTATTTAGTGAGACCTGTGCTCATGTTTCATCACCCTAGACTGAGGTCAAATCCTCTTTTGATTTTAGCATATAAAAAGCCCTTTCTTGATGCTGTAATTAAGTATGTCATATTATTTATTCCATACCCTTCATGCAATGAGTGAATTCTGCTAGCCTGCTTTCTGCATGATTTCCCTTTAGAGCTAAAACTGTTGGGATCGTGAAAAATACATTACTTGTCACCTCCCACCCCCCAATAATGGCACAGTGTGTAAAGTACGAAAGCGAAAACATTCACACATGCAGCGTTCTATCACTGTGAGTCTGCTTGGACTCCTCTTTTAAAAAAATCCAGGTGATTCCATGTGATTCTACCTTTGCAACACAGCATGTGCTCACGCTGGATGCTTTGTGTTTTGCAGACGCTACGGGAGAAGCCTGATGGAGAGGGGCTTGCGGACGAGAGCGAGAGAAAACTCCTTTTACAGTAAATAACAGCATCACCCACAGAGGATCTCTCAACTCAGTGACCTTTGAAGTTGCAAGGACACATGGCCTAGACAGGTAAGGGAATTACATTACTCATTATTTTCTGGTGGTTTTGTGCTGAGAAGCATGCTCGTACAAGGAAAGAGCAGTTTGCAAAACTGTGTTTAAAAAGAACTGGATTTGTCAGCCATGACAACGGCTAGGGGAAGATTTAAATAAAATAATAGGTGTTTTTCGCCTTTAATGTCTATAATTAGTTAATGCAGCGTAAAAACCAGCACATCATTACTCTTCCTCTCTCCACTGTAGAAAAAATCAACAAAGAGAAAACATGCAAACCCAGTATTTTTCAGCCTGTCTTTGAAGAGCCTGGCTCCTGTTTAGTATGCGTTTAGTAACGATGCATTCGAATGAATAATTTAGACCTTTGATGACAACTTTTCAAGAGCAGCTTTATCAGTGTCAGACAGCTTCCTGGTTTTGACCATAGAAACACAAGACACAAACCACTACTGCCATTATTAGTTTTGGCTCATCTTCCTGCTGTTTGGATAGGAAAGCCCCATTTTAATTTTTTTGTTTCCTGGTAATGAATTGGCATCGTTACTTTTAGAACTTCCTGATTGTAAATGCTGAATCAAATGTATTATCATAAAAGAAAAAAAAAAAAAGCCTTGCCTTGTACCAGCACTGCTAAAGCCAGACACTCCTGGGAAATGTTAGAATTTGCACTGTCTTAATTTTGCAGGTTATTACTTCTGTGTTCTAAGGAACAGACAGTCACCTTACAGGTACTAACAGGCTTGCTTACAAGAGACCCAGTGTTGCCACATTTACCCACAGATGCTGGAAGAGGGAACCATCCCCACTCAGCAGAGCAGTTCCCTTTGTTGACAATACTTTTGGTGTTAGTTATGTGAGGAAGGATTTTTTTAAGGACTTTTATGTTCAGCTGCACACAACTGCTCCACATTTTGGTGCTCACACCAATAGCCCCTCTAATAGGGATTAGTTTTAAATAAAGGACTATGTTTGTCCCTTTCTGTTATGGGTCTGTGGATCTAGCAGGTGTGAGGAGTTCACCTTGCCCTGCATGAAACATCTCAGCTTGAAGGCAAAACCAGCTCCAACCTGGTAAGAATTTTTCCCATCCCTGTGGCTTTTTTTCAGATTGTAGCTTACTATTTCACTCTGTTAGGGAAGGATATTTAGAGTAAAAAGAACTTTGAAATCAAGAGATCAGCTAAAAATATCACTAAATATTTAGTATTCCCTTCTACATGCTCATGGAGATTTTTTCCAGCTTTTTCTCTGAACCTTATTGATTCATGTTATGAACAGAATTTTATGTGGGTGCACACCCTGCATAAGGTACCAAGCTGCACAGTGTTCTGTTAGATTCAGTAATAGACTTAAAATTAGCAATTTTCTGATTGGAAATAATGCCATTATTCATGTGCCCTTGTACCAACTCCCAAGCTGCTGCCTGGCTCTCTTGACAATATGACGTTCCTGGTGCACATTATCTCAGAGGTCAGTGCAGAAGGAAAGGTGTTATACAACACTCAAGAACAAATCCTCCAAGGAGGAGATCTCAGATAGGCAAAAAAATGTTATATACCAATCTTGGCACAACATCTGCTGGGTCCTTACACACTTTAAATATATACAGTGCTCCTTACTTACAGCTGAGACATCAGCACTGGCTCAGTACACACAGTGTAGTCATTGGGACAGCTGGCCACAAGAATGGTAAAGAGCAGTGACTGATGGGCTAAACTGGGGGGAATATGAGCTTATTCTTATTTTTTGAGGTCGTATGGAGGGTTTTTTTTATACATTGTGTTCCTTTGTGAGCAACCTGCAAAGGCACCTAAAGACAGCAATCTAAATCCACAAGCAGCAGAGCAGCAGCAGCAGTCAGTTTGTATTCTGGATTTTGCTTCCTCATCAGATCTTAAATTTAAAGTTTTGGGTCCAGTTGCTCAGGGGCTTGATTGCTATAGCTGAAAATTATAGAAAGTCTTCAGAGTGTTGTGAAAAAGAAGAGGCTAGAACTTCAATCAGCCCAGCAGCCTAGGTGTGAGCACAGAGTGAGCTGGGGGTAGGAGAGCCATCCTTAGAGCAGCCTGGGAACCAGGACACAGCTTGGCCTGCCCTGAGCACCCTGCTGCTGCTGCCAGCCTTTCTCTTGCCTCCTGTCCTAGAGCCCAGGCACAAGTCCAGGCTGACACTGCCCAGCTGCAAAGGGAGAAGCTGTGCAGCTGCAAACAGCTGGCACAGCCTGGGGTAAGGAGCTCCTGGCCAACAAGCAGTAATGGGGATCTGAGCACCTTCAGGCTCTGCCCTCCCCAGCCCTGCACCTGCAGCTCGGAGCCTCTTCTTTTAGAGAGACTTGCGTGCAACTGAGCACAAAAGCTGCGAGGACCTGGAGATTAAAATATTTGATTTGCCTGAGCAGAAAGGACTCACTGACACAAACCAGGGCCTGTGATGAGATCTTGTTTACCAGGCAAGTGTGGGGCTGGAAATCAATACACCAAAATTGCTGTGACCAGAAATTAGACTCACTTAGTGAACAAAATTCATTAAAACAAGCTATGCCTCACATCACACCTTTTGCATGACTGATTTAACACTGTTGCATCCTTCTTGCTTTCTCCCAAAATGACCTCTTTAGAGCAAAACATTTGTAGAAAGTCACTTGTAAAAATTATCAAGTAGAAAATAAGAAAAAAATGTCAGTCTTTTATAATGAGGCACTTGCTAATAAAGGCTTTAATTAAAATGTTGTTGAAAAACATAAAAGACAATTTAAAAAACCACAGATGTGTGCAGTAAGTCACTTGTGCAACATCTTTAGCAATTGCTTTTTAAGAACCTTGGATGGGTTTTCTTCATATTAAAACCCTCTTTATTCCTTTCCCCTTAAACATCAGTTGCCCCACACTTGCACTGGCCATAGTCTTATTAAATAGGTAAAAAAGATTTTCTTACCAGGAGTTACTCTGCAAAAGTGATCTGAAATTGAAGGAAGAAGCTTTGTGAATCAGAGATGCAGCAGACACAATAGCAGGAGTGTGTGAAATTGTAGAACAAGGGGAGAGACAGGAGCTGGTGACTGGATTACTAATAGAGCTGGGAGAGGACCATGAAGTATCAGTATCTAATAAACTCCGTGTATCTCTCATGCTAATGTGCCTTTCTTCAGATAAAGGACAGAAAGCCCCAAGGCCCTGCTCACAGAAATTGGCGTTGTGCTGCTGACTAACAGCACCTCTGGCTAATTTAGGCAAGCAGATTAAAACAAGCCTGATAAAAGCAGCAAAAGCAAAGATTTGTGTCCCTTGTATCTTCCTTTCAAACCGATATCCTTGGGATGGCAAAGGAGAGATGGCAGGGCCACCAGTTTGTGGTACAAGCATCTGGTGTGTGTGCTACATGCACATTTTTATGAAGCACATTTTGGGGGGCCCACACTTCTTTTCTCTCTTTTTCTCTCCACTTCTCTCCATCCAAACAGAAATATCCTCCAGCTAGTGCTCATCCCAGCAAGAACAGTAGTAGTACATATACGTGCAGATGCTGTAGGAAAAGAGCTTCACTCTCCATTGTATTGCTGGCAATCAGCAGAAACTGAGAATTGTCTTTTGTCTCCTAAATCCTCACCTACAAGCTCAGCTTCCACCTGAACACACTGTGTGGTGCACAAACCTGCCGAGCCCTTAGGCACAGCTGTATAACAAGATGATCGTTGCCAGCAGATTAAAATTCAGTTTAACACCTATTTGCCCACACAGCTGAACCGGTAGCAAGGAGCAGGTCTCATTAGCTCTCTGCTGTGCTGCCCTGTAGACCCAGCAGCTGATAGTAGTTATTTATATTTTTAGAAAGCAGGTATAAACTGCAGAAATTATTACAGTTGTGCTTAGGGTGGGAGATGAGGGTGTGTTGGCTCCCTCTGTGGTGCTGGGTGCCCCAGGATCTGGGATATGAGGCTGGATAAGGGGTACACAGGACACACACACCAGGGAGAGGACAAGTGCTTCACTTGGATCCAGAAGCCAAGAGATGCTCTAGGAGCCTATGGTCTGGCCATGGCTCTGGGCAGTACACAGCAGTGACAGGCAAGTCCTCTGAGTTGCATCAAAAGAAAGATTTTGTTAGGAATAATCCCTCTTCTGACACGGAAATCGAAAGGGGCTTTTAATTTCTGAAGGCACAGAGGTCCAGAGCTATAGAACAGTAGCTGACTTTCATTGCAGCTGGTTTCAGACTGGGGTTTTAAGAGCCCCATTCTTCGTGCAGATCTTTCTTTCCAGGAATTCAAAGAAAGAATGGAAGCTAAATTACATTTGAAGTTTGACTATGAGTTGTTCATCTGCACGTCCCACACGTTTGGTAGACAGGATATTGTATTATATTTGTGTTTGCCTTTCTGATTTAAACAATAGCAAATCTTCCTTAGGAAACCAACAGTATTTAACCAGTGCTGAATTACAAGACACAAAGTTTACAAGGGAAAAAAAGAAGAAAAAAAATGCTTAAAGTTACCAGCTTAAAATTATTTGTTCAAAGTTCATCCAGTGCAGTGAAAGCCCCCATAAAGCCAACCTACAGTAGAAAGTTTATGCATATAATTTGCATAGCTGCCATTCAGAGCCAGACAGGGTAGAAAATAAGAGGTTACATGCTATTCAAGCTCTAACCCCAAGCCTCAGCTCCTTCCACAGTCTCAGCACAGCTGGAGGTTTTTTTGCTAAATTTGTCACCAGTGTAGCAGGGAACAACCAAGAAAGATGGAAAGAGCGTAATTAGACTTTAGGCTCAGTATCTCAGGGGTGGGAGCAGCTCACCACCCCTTTGGAACCGAAAGCTGGTCTTGAGAAGTATCACAAACCCAGCCAAAAAAAGAGAGATGTCACTAAGTGGTTGCATTTCTATTTAGGATAGTTAAAAAGACAGAACTGCATTCAGTTGCACTGTAGAAAGAGAGAGTTTAAAGTACCTAAGTGTTTGATTTGGAACTGAAACGCTGTGTTCTGGTTTATGAGTTCCATAAATGCTGCACTTTTAGGTGATTTTAAAAAAATGTTGAAATCTAGCAAAGCTTTATGCAGCGTTTTCAGTGAAATGATGCTTCAGGGGTAGTGAAGTTATGGCACATTTTCTGAAGGATGGATTAACATTGGGTAGGACTTCCCATGAATGCCAAATCCTATTGTATTCTACATTATCGAAGCATATCTTCATGCTTAGGAAAAGAGTAAAGCAGTCCATCTTGAAAATTTTTCCTATTCATCCTTTAGTTTCTCAAAAAACCCACTTCATTTAGGGTGATATTTCTGAAGTGGATATTGAGAAAAAGGTTTCTCTGATCTGAGGGTCCCCAGTTTCTCGTGAAATCAATAGTGTGTATTAGTTGTCCTCTCCATCTCTGAAAAAACTCAAGTCATAAATCTTTCTGGCATCTCTATTCATTCTCCTGATTACACCATATAATACTGAGGAACAAAGCAAGCTTTTTTTTGCTAAATTCCATGTCTGGAGAGGCTTGTGAGGGGGACTGTGTAGCTGTGGAGATAAACCCTCTAACTCCACATTAATATATAGCTCAGAAAGAAAAGAAATTGGAACAGCCATGAAATATGGAGTACAAGATACACCTTGCATTAGTATTTCTGAGCTGAAGGAATGGGCTATCAAGATTTAGGTGGCATAATATTCTGAATTCTATTTTAAAAGCATCATTATCATCAGAGAACATTTAATATAAATCCTTCCTACGGATTCCCTGCAGGAATAAGGTGGCCTAGCTAACAAAGCCTTGATTTATTCAATAAAACATACTCCATTTTCCTATGAAATGTAGACGAGGCACCTGCTTCTGCCATCTCCATGGCTCAGCTGCCACTGCACAAATATTCCTTTATATCCAAGGAGTACCTGGGCACATGTCCTGATGTACAAAGGTCTCCATTCACACGCCTCGCAAGAAAGAGCAAACAAGGACACCACAACTGCTAAACACACAGGAACTTGTTCAGCTCCAACAGACACAGCGTTTCCCACCCCCTGCCAGGATTTTCACATAACAACGCCTTAGCAGGCATGTGAAGGAAGTCAAAACAAGAGTGGGATTTGCTGCTTTGGCTCTTCCCTCTGCAGCCTCGCAGGAGGGAAGGGAGACAATCAGGGTCCTTGCAACCCATAACCTGTAAAACCAGTGCACCTTTACCTGTGCCCCAGAGAGGCTTTTGCTTCACATTTATCAATCCTGGCTCTTGAAAACGCTGTGCCATAAACCTATGTTCATCTCTCAGTCATTAAATGCTGTCACTAGAAGCACAAATGCCCCTTCCACCCCCTAAACGCCCACAGGTTGAAGCACACCACGCAGCTGGGACAATCCAGCAGATCTGGTCCATGCTGTGGGCCTGCTGACAGTGCCCATCAGGGGCAGCCTTTGGGCTGATCTAAAATAGCAGGTCTACAGACCAAGTAGGTCTTTTCCATCAGCGTCCCGGTGGGTGCCGACCCGCTGGCAAATTGCAGCCCTAAATTAGGCACACGAGGAGCCCCGCTGGGGTCAGGCAGGCTGCTCAGCTGAGCAAGGCTTACGCACAAGGACTGCCACACAAGCTCCTGCTAATTGCAGTGAGAGCAGGCTTGGCCCCAAGGAAGGGACCAAAAACATCCAAGAGGATTCTCAGGGCAGGAATTGTGTCCTTGCATTAACTCACCTGTGGATACACGCCAAACATAGGTATGTACTAGAATGAGAGAGACAGAAGTTGGAGTGGCACCCAGGCAATATCCCTATCATGCAGTACACCGATTATTTTCCTAGATCCAGCCTGCTGTGTTACAGCCCTCCTTCAGACCCGTGTCTTACATTAGCACAACGATTTTTCCAAAGGAGACTTCCCAGGGACAGTGCACCAAAACCTACTTCATGAAAGAAGTTGTGGTGCTGTTTCTGCTACGGCAATCAGAACCCAACAGGGAGAGGAACACAGCTCAGGAAGCGTAACTCAGAATTACATTGCTGCAAGACGTCTGCTGTTCAGTGTAGGACTCTGATCAGATCATAAAAAGCACGCAGCGAAGAGTAACCCCCAGACACTCTCCAATGAATCTGTAAATGCACATGTTGCCACCACAGTCGAGCTGAAGACATAGTGGGGTTTGGTACTCTCATTACAGATTAGAACAACGGATCACTTCCATTCCCACATCTTTCACAACCCGGCTTTAAGAAAATAAATTGCAGCGGAGGGAACCGGCAAGTTACAGTCTGTATTTAAAGGAGGAGGAGATGGCAAATAGCTGTGTGTAATGTTTAGTGCTTTATGAAACCCCTCCTATTTTTCTCTAAACAATTATGAATAAAATAGCAACCTGTGTTAACACAGCCCAAGCCCAGCCCCTCTATGATAAGGATATAAAGATACCTAAAACTAGTTTGTAAGCAGCGTCGTTTCTGATTAGGATTAAAAAGTATCCTGAGTGTTAATCCTGCATTCTTCAGTAATCTTAAAAGAAAGGAAAATACATAGTGAAAAATCCTTCACTAACCAATCAACCAACCAACATCAGTGTCAGGATGGCTACAAAACTGCTTTATACATGCCTGCGATAATTCAAATCTCATTTGTGCTTGTGAAGGAACATGAAATGTTGGTTACTTTGGGACAATATGCTCCCAGCTCCCTTTGGAAACCATTTGTCCTATTAAATCATTTATTCCCAACACTGTGCTCAGCTGACAGTCCCATACATCAGCTCATCCTGAAGAGAAGATCTATATAAAGTCTTTGAGCGGCTCTTCCCCAGCACAGGACGCCTGTGTCTTTTCTGCGGCCAAGACATCAGTACAATACAGCACCACCTTCTTTGGTTTTCTCAAACCTCAAGGAAGGCTGGTAATTTCCATTTCCCCCCTCAACACCCAGACCTACTTTCCTTTAAAAACTCTGATCTTTGCATCCCTTTCCACCCCCTCGTACACCAGAGTTTCTATAATCATCACCTTATATAAGAGACCCAGAACCGGGAGCGGTTATTTATCCATGTTTGCGTGGCCTCGCTTTCTCCCCGGAGAGCACCAAAATAACCTAACAGGTCCCCATTTGGCACACGTGGGCTGGCATACCCTTGTAATCAGTGGTGCCCGCTGTCACCCTAAGGGGAACGATGCTGGGGACAGAGAAAAAAGGTTCCTGCTCAAGGTATCACGTAGGGTCCCTGCTCTGCTGTTGTTTCTCCCGTTACCCAACTCCACTCGTGTGCTGCACAGAAGGTGATGGGGTGCCCTGCTCTGCCAGTGCCCTGGGTTTGCACAAAGAGAGGCATGCAGGAAAGCAGGAGGGAGCATCCACAGTCCCAGAGCCACCGAGCACACAAACCTGCACCGGCCCAGAGAGTCAGGCTTCTGCCTCAGCCTTTGTGCGTCTTTCATCGTTGGCCTGTTTATTGTCAGGTGGCCGTGCTGCAGCATTGTCACTCAGCTGGTTTCTAACTGACCTGGCAGGTTTTTACTGCTCTCCTGTCCTGCTTGCTGGCAGGACAACAAAGTCTGGGGGATTTATGTGCCCTGACACCCACGCAGGAGCTGTGGGAGAAGCCTCCTCCCGAGGTGAGGACGTTTTTGCTGACAGACGACTCTGTTTGAAGTGTCCACGTGTATTTAGGCCCTGATCCATCAGAGCATGGGAGCACTCAGCCTTAGGCACATCCATATTGCTGTCACCAGGCTGTGCAAAGTAAGGTGGGTATTTAAGACTTTCCTGGGCTTAGAGCTTCAGTTTATTGTCCTGGCAGCCCTTGTAGCCTGCAGTGCTCTAGGCTGATGATTTACAGAGCAGCTAAAGAAGAAAGTTTGCAGCATACACATATTTCTGCAGTGAAAAAGCACAGGAGAACTTGTTTAATCCGTTCTGGGGAAGGGCTTTTACAAGCAAACCTGCATTTACCCCTTTTATTACGCACTTCAGCCACAAAATTTATGACCTCAGCACAATTTTGCCCTGTGCAGAGCACCTGTAGTCAGGAGTTGCTGCAGGACAAGTCAGTGGTGCATGGCCTATAAATGCCTATTAAACACCATACAGGGTGCTGGGGTTAGCAGCAGCTTCTTAGGGATAGACACATCCCAAATTTAGTCACTGTTTCAACCCACTCTGTCTTGCCAATTTGGTTCCTGCCAAGCTCTCCACTGACTTTGTTGCTTTGAGGGAAGCAGATGGGAACTAGTGTTATTCCAGAAGGCTGGGGGAGTTTCTAACAGGCCCAGACAAGTTTGACAACAAAAATCTAGTCCTGAAAAAATACTTTTCTTCTTTAAACAAAAATAAATTTGGCTTTATTTTGAAAAAATCTCAACTTATTATCAGCATGCAGATTTTTTAATGCAAACCAGCACCCCAGCTTGAGCTTTGTGTTGCTGGTAGCCTCTATCAGCTTTGTTCTTTGACCAAAGCATTTCTTCAGTGAGCTGCTCTAGTCTGATTGTCCCTGCCACTTGCCAGACCACCTTCCTTCCGTTTCTCCCTCATTTCTGCAGAAGTGAACTCCAGACTGTACAATCCAAATTAAAAGACTTAATTTCTGTAACTTGTCAGCCAGACAAAATTAGTTTTGCTGATAAGGGAAATCCGCTTGTTTGCTGGAAGAGAGGCAGGAAGTAGCTGTGCCAGCTCAGAGGATCGTACTCAGCCAGGACTGGAAATAGCAGCACTCAGCCTCAGAGTTCATCAGTGAGCCACTTCTTCAGTAAAACCACCCAAACAATTTCCTGATGATTCCCTAATCACGCCTCTCTGAAATTCTTCTTCCCCACACCTGTTGATTTGGAAAAGTAAGTCCCTTTCCCTTCTCTTCAAAAACTGCATTGCTTTTCTGACAGGATTGAAAATGGACATTATGGTTCTTGATTGTCTTATTCACTCATCTTCCACAGTGATGGTACAGAGCAATGATCAGTAAAGACAAGTTTTTACACTTGAAATGTAAAGCTACCTGGTGTCATCACCACCTCATCTGCGTTAGAATAATGCTTGGTTTTCACCTGACCTTTAGAAATCAGCAGATTCAATTACTTGTAGCATTTGCTGAAGATCCTCCAGGGATCTCACCGTAAATTATACTGTATTCTACAAATAGATATGACAACACTAATCAGCAAATTAAATGACAGTGATCATTCCTGCAGAGATACTTAAACATCTGATTGAGCTGGTACATTGGATCTATGCAGCCTTCAGCTTCAGCCTGCAGAGCCACTGCTCTCATGCATAGGAAATGCTGACCTTGCAAGCAGGCACCTGTAGGTTACTGAAGATGTCTGATAAAAAAGGGAGGAAAAGGCTGATGCCTCCAAGGAAATGGACATTGATGGATGGAGACTCCAGTCTATTAATATTTTGCTCTGATGTTGCCACCCATTTGACTTTACACAATTATTCCCAGACTGGGCAGGTCTGGACACTTCCTAACACCATTTTCCCCAGGCATGGGAGAGCCATTACTACCCCAGCACCAAGATGCTGCCTCCCTCCAGGCAGTACTTGCCAGGTAGTCCTAAGGCAATTCCTCCTTGAGATATATTCCATAGCCTGCTCAACAGCCATTTTGCAGTGGATATGGACTAGATCTTGTCCCACCTCCGCCCTCATTGCCCTATCAAGCCACAGTGGAATAATACTTGCCAAAACCCCATGTCATCAGCTGGCTGCTCCTGGGACTGTGCTCCACGTGTTGCCTGCACAGTGTGGTGAGATCAAAAATGCTGGGCAGAAGGGCAGGGTGCAGAACTGTGAGGCTGGAAGGTGCAAAAGACCTTCTACAGGTCATGGGGCAAAGGAGACCATCCTTGGTGCCAGGCTTAGAGTGCAAAAGGCATGGAGAGGCCTGAGGCCATGGCTGTGCTGGGAAGGTCAGCCAAATGAGCACTGAGGCATGTCCTGCACTCACAGCCAGTGTCACCTTCATTTGGCCACATCCTCCAGCCATTCCCTCACTGGAGGCAGGTGCTGCAGGAGAAGGCACACGGAGCCGAGAGGTGCGACTGCATCCTCCACCACAAGCTGTTATTTTGACAGCTCTATTACAGTCATATAGAAACAACTCCTGGGAAGTGTAAAGCACTATTAAAAAAAAAGGCAGGGAAATCATCTGTCCTACAATATGCCAGCTTTCACTGAGAAAAGGATGAGATGCCAAGGAAGATCTGCAATGGGTTCTTTCCCTGGCTCGCTCTTTGGCCACAGCTGGTTATTGTTCCCCCCCAAAGCACTATTTCTCCTCTTAAGTCTGTGTGGCTGACAGATCTGATGCTTATTTCATAACAGCCCTCTCCCACAGAAGATTAATTCATTTTTCATACAAGCATGAGGATGTCAGCCCCAGTTGAGGCGAAGGAATGAACAGCCCTTTCTCTAGCTGCCTTGCTTTGAGAAAAGCCAAAGACGCTTTTTCCAGGAATCACTGGCTGTGCTCAGAGTGTTTCTCTGAATCCACATGAAGCAGCACTGATTGTGGAGATACCACAGCGATTTCCCACCCCAGGTGCCACTGACACAAAATCCAGGCTGCTGCTTGCTGTGCACACCCATGCCAGGATTTCAGTGAGGGATTTTGGAAATGCAGGTGCATTTCTTGCTTTAACGAAGTGTCAGATCCTGTACAAACTAGAACTTATCCAATATGAAAACACAGCAGCCCTGAGAGGAGCGTGAGACTTCTGGAGTCACCTCTGCAACAGCAAACAGAGTCATGCACTCAGCCCAGTACAGGCTGCAGCAAGGCAGCACTGCTGGGACCCCAGCCACCTGTTCCCACTGCTCTGCTCCCTCAGGGGCCTGCAGCATCACCTGGAGAGGTCTTTGCTCTGCACACCTGTGGGAGCTAGGAATGCATCCTCCTAAATCCAACAACATGCCAAGAGCAGATATACCCAGCCACTCTAGCACCAAAAATTCAGTATAAAGTTTCTTTGGTTTTTTTTTCCCCCTTCCAACCACACATAGTACTTGGTAGCAACACCATCTGATAACCCAGCATAAACATTCCTGCTCATTTATGTCACTTCATTGGCATTCTCCATAGAGACATACACACACACACAAGTTTTCTCTTTATGTGACACTCCTCCTACCTCGGTGAAGGAAATTAGAAGCGCTGATGGAGGAGCTCCAGTCACATTTCCTTCCAACTTCTGGTAGCATCAGCTCAGCAGTGACAGTTTGTAGGGAAAAACAAATGGCTTGTGGAGTCAGTGTGTGTTATAGAGACTTACCCAGAAGAAATGCCTGTCAGGTATTCCAGAAATTCACTGTGACTTTGGTACGTTTTCATTTGACAAGAGGTATGCTGCAAAGTTTAGCTTCCACCCTCGTTACTGCAAATTATTCTCCCAGCTGAAGTGCCTTTTCTCTTAGGCAGTACACTGCAAATTGGTGCTGTACTCTCAATCTGCATCACCCTTCTGTCAAGGGAATGCCTTCAAGGGCTTCACTCTGCACCTGGAACTTCTTGTGGAGAAGCCTTGCAGCAGAAGGGAAGGTTTTCACCCCAAGTAGCTACAGTCAAATGCTGCTGGCAGGAGAATCCTCCCTGGTGGCTTAGAGGAGCTGTAGCTACCACACAGACTGACGTACCCACCCTCTTTCTTCCCTTTCCAAACCAATGATACCAAGAAACACTTGAGCAGGAGATCAGGTGTGGGAAGTAACATTGCATCCTGCTGTAGCAGCTCTGGAACCCAGCAGAATGTGATTTGAGTTTGAAAGGAGACACAATTCCATTCATTTGTATCCTCATTTGTATAAAAACCACATAGCTGTGTGATCCAGGTTGCATATCTGGGAGCTTTCATGATGCCATGGAGGATAAAAGCCTTTCCTTGGGATGATGGCCACAGAAGGCTTTGGAGCTGCCTTTTTATGTCCATCTGGAGCTGATGAGAGTCAATCCCTCCACCTTGCCCACCCAACTCACTCTCCTGTTTCCTGCACCAGGTGGCAACTGGAGCAGTGGTACTGTTACAAGGAGTTGTACTCCAGTGCTTAAACAGCACATTCACAAGGAAATTATGACAGGAAAAGCCCTTGTCCCTCCACTGCCTTTTTGGCCACGTATTTCTAAGGCAGCACTAGTCCTCTAGGGCCACAGGCTTAGCTGGAGCTTCGTGGGAGGCTCATAGTATTATGTTAATTTAATATTACCACATTAATATAGCAAGAACTACAAATGCCTTTTGCTTTGTCCCTTCCCACTTCCTGTGTCCTCTGCCATGGATATCATGGCATTGTTCTGAACCTTTACACAGCACCTCTTGTGTCTGGGAAAGGTTACAGGAAAAAACCAAGAAAAGACAGATATTTCAGCCATGGAACACCAAGGAGAATTTCATTTGTCATGAGCTGGAGTAATTAAAAGTAATTTTTGCGTGCTTTGGATGCTGACTTCGGTCAGAGCATGAGCTGTGCAAAAT
Source organism: Notiomystis cincta (assembly GCA_013398075.1). Lineage (NCBI taxonomy): Eukaryota > Metazoa > Chordata > Aves > Passeriformes > Notiomystidae > Notiomystis > Notiomystis cincta. Next base: position 81,250 of record VZRX01020363.1, read on the forward strand.
GCTTATTTTTATAGTTTTGACGTAAATCGTGGAATGTTTTCTTTCTTAATTTGGAACACTTGCCCCGAATGTTCCAAGTCTCTGTAGATAAGTCCAGGCTCTTTTGTCCCTCACAGCATCCATCCATCCATTAAAGTCCCAGGGTTGACTGCCCAAGTTGTTCAGCTGCACTGAACAGGAGCAAAGCATCTTTTAAAAGTGGTAACTTCCAGCAGTCTTGACAGACCACTGATTCCAAGTAAGATGCACAGTTTTGCTATCTAAAATCTGCCTTCTTCTTTGCAGAAGTGCCATGGGTCATTTACTTAATAAAACAAACGCAGCCTCCTCCCCCAAGCCCGGCACATACACAAAAATAATTTCCTTGGTTATATTTTTCTCTGGGGATGTTTAAACTGTCAGCTTTGCTGAGCTACATTCTCCCCTCTCATTCTTTCTCATGGGGGATGTCCTGTCACGGGGGACTCAGTGCAAAGTCGCATTCTGAAATTTTCCAGAGGATTCAATATTAATGCACGTAAAAAAGACTTGCAAAATCTTTCTCTTTTGAAATGATCATATTCTATCAATGGTTGCTAGACTGGTGTTGCTCAGCTTTGACAAACAGTTCAAAATACAGTCCATGCAAACACTTCTGATCCCAGGGTTACATGGATGTATAATTTTCAGATCAGCCACTGTCTCAGGGTACAGGCACGTGGCCATTGGCTCACTGACACTGAGATCCATCTGAAATTATCCCATGTTATTGGAATCACAGTGTTGAACGAGGAGCTCTCTGTTTCCAGTTGTGTCTTCTCTTATCCATGGAAGTCCTACTTGGCCAACAACAATAAACTCTTGGAAGTGATCGCACACATCCTGAAACCTCTACAAGTGAACGTGGGAAAAGCAGAAGCTTTGGTTTTGTTTTAACCTAGGACACTGGCAAAGAATCAATTGCTGTAATGGATAGCAATGCAAAAATGTGAACCCACAGGGCCTGTCTCTTATGGATACACGCCTGAGAGTTTCTCACATTTGCAGTTTCAGCTGTCGTGCTCTGCAGCCACCCACAGCCAGAAGTAACGGTGCGAGATCACCGCCAACACCCTCACATGGAGACTTGGGCTCGGTGTTTAATAGCCATGATAACCCATCGGCTAAAATCCACTGAGATCCAACTCCCAAAACACTTGAAATGATTAATAATTAAAAGCTGCCTAGATAGGAATGTAACATGCCAAAATGTTGGCTAGCACATGCAACTTGGCACAACAATTTGCATTACAGCCTCTTCATCAGTTACAACAAACGAGTGTGGTAGAATCACTACTCCACTATTAAATTAATATGCTTTATTTTTTCTTTTTGGCTCACATATGGCAGAAATATCCTTGTGGCAATATGAAGGGTCTTGGCAGACTTGTGCCTAAACTGTGTGTTGATGCTTGTGCTTCTTGCCTTACAAGTCTCCTGTAGGGAGAGCAGGGATTTAGCCCAAATCCAGCCGCTGTGATCACGAGTGCCTGGCTGTCAGCGTGCCTGGATAGGCTCCATCTGCAATCAAAGCCACAGTGTGGCTCCCATAGAAAGCTGACTGGGAAGTGGATGTGTTTTATTGTAAGACGAGTCCCGCTCCCGCTGTAACTGTGGCAAATTGCAATTTTGCCAGGAAAAGCAGGATCAGGCGCTGTTGGCCAATGCCTGTATTTCTGAGAGCAGAGAACTCTAGCCAGAAAACCCAAAATGGTTGTATAGAAACACCCTCCAACCGGTTTCCCCCCATTTTATATAAATACTTCATGCTTTAAATCAATTACCTGTCTTCTACAGCTCCCTGTGCTAGTGGTTTTGTGGCCTTCACTGATTTAGGGTTGCTAACTCTGATTTTACTGCAGGTGCTATGATGTTTATTGGAATTTTTTGGAAGTATCATCTCCTTGAGTCATGTGAAAACAGTTTCCATTTCACAGCTCAGGAATGGTTCCACATCTGCTGCTGGTCAAGGAAGGTTGCAAACATGCAACCAGTAACTGCTATAAGCACCAGTAATATTAGTGGGGATAATTCTTATAATCACAAATTAAAATGAATTTTTTATTTAAATGAGGGTTTCTGAATGTCCCAGTTGAGGTTTTGCGTGGGTGGTGGTACAGAGGAACAAACCAACTCCTGCCCTACTCGACACCAGTGCTCCATCACAGTGTGGCAGTGTGTGTGCCACACTGGTTTGCGCCGTGCTGACAGACTTAGCATCCTTGCAAACCTGGTCCCAATTCTGAGGAGTGTCATAAGAAATTAATTTGAGTGGCTGATATTGAATTCTGATCCTCCAACACTCGCATTTCTCCAGACATCTGTACCATCTGCATCCATGATGCTGCTGGGTTGCTGAAAGACAACGTGATTTGGACCAGATCCTCCTCTTGGCTCGGGGCAAGCACAGCATTATTTTCATTCCACTATCTGAAGGAGGCAGATCTGGTGGCAGTTTAAGAATCATACATTATCATAGGCTATGAAAAGAATAGTTTATGCCCTTGAGCATTTCTCAGATCTTTCAGCAAAATCAGACATCTGAAGGAAAATCTAGTTCTTCGGAGAGCCACAGGGATGAGTAATGCACCCAAGAGGAGTTGGGGTTCAGACATGAAGGGATTAGCATGATCCACCAGCATGGTTTCGTCATCTCAGACAGACTCAGGCACATCATGTTTCATAACAGCCATCTGGGTGCGAAAATGGGAAGATGGGAGCTCGTTCCATGGCTCTGGTTTGTCTTCTCATGGGCCACACGTCACCTTGGGCTGTTGCAGAGGGCTGAGTGCTGCCTGTTGTGCTGGGAGCTGGCAGCACTCCCTTGGTCCCTGGCACACAGTGCCACAGGCTGCAACAGGCCTCGGTGTCTGCAGCTCTGAAAGAGGGGAAATGCTCCAGGAATGCCTTACCCAGGGTGAGCACAATCATCCAGAATGCTTTTGTGCTGGGGTGGGACCTGCTGCTCTGTTGGGCAGTCCATGTATAAAATTCCCAGTGCTCCCCTAGGATCTTGTTGCTTTCATGCAAGGAGTCTCTAAGACAGCTCTGCCTCTGTTGGCATTCACCTCCTCTCCCCACAAAAGAAACCCCAAAGCTGCCCATTAATTGCTACAGCAGTGACAATTCCTACAGGAAAGGAGGGATCTATCTGCAGTTCCCTGAGCCTGTGACACTGGACAGTCACCATTAGGTAGTTGACCTAAGGCAAATCCAAGATGATCTAATTATTAAAAAATAAAATAAATACCCGTTCTCCCACCCTGCCTTACAGGAACAATACCACCCTGAATGTGTATGAATGCAGGGTTTCCAGTTCATCTCCCTCACTGAACATTTGATAGTTCATTTAAAAGAAAGAAAAAACCAAACAGAACAGAGGATTCCCTTGTGGAATGTAAGACCTCCAAAGGACTTTTGGCAGCATCTGGAGATATTATTAAGTTTTCAGACTAGGTATGCATAGCACAATAATTAGTTCCCCTGAAGAGACCCTAGTAATTGATGGAATTTTATGACATCTATTATGAAAGTATGAAATGGTTCTTCATTAAAAAAAAGTATTGGATTTTTCACTCTTTATTCCACAAAGGCTAAAAATCAATATGAATACCTGGCTAGTGAATTCTGACCCTTAAAGAAGGTTGTGGCACCAAGAGCTCACAACGCTGTGTACTAATTGCTGTGGAGCTAATGAGGGGATCCAATGCATGAGATGTGCATTGGATTAGGCAGACTGCTCAAGAAATACCCTTTGTATTTCTTTAAGAAATATTGAAGAACTTGCCTTCTGGAACAAAAAGCTCCAAGTATTATTTTGTAGAGCTGGTTCTTTACTTCTGGCAATGCTCCAAAAAACAGGTGAACAGGTAAGAAATAGGATGTGCAGCGTGCATCACAGAGGAGCTCAAACATGGGGCAGTTCTCCTGCATTGGGCACTGAGCTGCAAAGAGCCGCTCGGGCGGAGGGCGTGAGCGGGGTTCCCTGCCTGTGGGCAGGGCAGGGCCGGGGCCCGCTGGACCCGCCTGGTCCTGCCGGCGATCGGCCTCTGCTGGGGACAGCCGAGCCGCCCCTCGTCTGTCTGGCTGCTGCCGAGGTGCTGCAGAGCGGCAGCTAGTGCCGGCGGATGGGAAAGGCTGGGAAAATGAAAGTGCAACCCGAGGGGAAGGCAGGAACCTGCTGCAGGAATCCGTTGGTGCAGGAAGAAGCTCCTCATTTCGCATGCAGGTCATGTGCTGGTTTCCATACAACTGTTTGAAGGTAGTGCTGTGTTGTGACAAAGAGGGCTTAACGATCTCAGTGCCTGCAAGCGATTGGAATATGGATAAAAGATATTTAACTCTATTAACTCCGTGAAGCAAGATAATGATAAATACGTCAAATTCACCTTAACCCATAGTGAAGCAGGGCTAATTAAACTCCAAGAGTTTTACCACTGTGTGTAACATCAACAAATGCCTGTCCCTGTGCCTTGGACCCCAGCTGGGACCCCCTGTTTGCAGCCAGTCCCACTATGAGTGTACAGGTGAGCAGCTGCAGCTTTCCTCAAAGAGCTGAGAACAGCAGCATTTCCACGGAGAGACAGATCATTTCCTTCTCATCAGCTACCTTGACACAAGAAAGTTATCACAGCTCCCCAATCCATCACTGGTCTGAGAGAACAGGAATTTGGAAAGCCAGATACGATTATGGCAACAGAAAACAGCTGTTTTTTATGGAAAGGGAGAGCGAACGCCCAAAGCTGGATTTCCTCAGGGAAAGCAGAGCAATTATTTTGTTGCTACCGAGGCGATACCAGGGTGTTTTCCTCCTATTTCTAGTCCCCTAATATAATAAAAGGAGCTAATAGCAGCAAGATGTAGGAGACACCCACTGGTGAACGCTCTAATGCACCGAGCTAAATGGTCCTGTGTGAGAGAGGCAGCGCAGGGTTTCCCAGCAGAGCAGAGCAGAGCAGAGCAGAGCAGAGCAGAGCAGAGCCCTGGGTGCCAGGGCACAGTGGCAGCTCACGGCATCGCTCCACGGGTGGTACCGGCACAGGGTACCCGGGACAGCGGGGGCCGCTCCGCACCGCCCCCAGCCCGGCCCACGCCTCCCTGCCCCGCTGCCAGCCCAGCGTTCCGCAGGTGCGGGAAAACCCCTCCTGGGGAGCGGGAAAGGATTTCTCTCCCTCCCCTCCTCTCCAGCTGGGCCTGGCAGCTGCCTGCAGGTTTCTGAGCACGGCACGGAAGGCAGCAGTGGCATTGAAGGGGCTCTGTGGTCGCCCATAAATCAGGGCAGCAAACAGCTCTGCTGACGGCCGGGCTGCGGTCTCGGGCTTAACGATCAGAGGGAGCACTCTGCAGCAGCAAAGTGAAAGCAGAGTGTAATATTTACTTACTGAAAGGGATACAGGCTGTTTCCTACTTCTACAAGTCCCTTCTCATCAGGAGAGGCTTTTCACCTAGCTGGAGGAACCGAGCTCTCTGCTGAGATCATCGCACTCTTGGATGGAAATCGTGGCACGCCGCAGCCACTGCCTCCTCCTCGCTGGAGCTCTGTCTCCAGCTGTTTCCCCGAGGCTGACAGGCTGCACTCCGTGAGTCAGAGATGCATCTTACCACAGGCTTTAAAGCTTGGGTTTGCTTCCAGCCAGGGAGTTCATCTGCTCTGCTCAGCTGGTGGCGAGCTCCAAGAGCACTCGGGTTGAGTTTATTTATTGCTGAGGGCTCCTGGGATGCCACAGTTTTACTGATTTACACCCTTGGAGGGAGGTGACTCGTTTTCTGGGAGACATCCCATATGGCTGAATCACCATGCTCAGGGTTACTTTACTGACCCTAGCGATATAAGTGGATTTTAGAAAGCCTTTCCAAAGGGAATCACAGCCTTGGGCGATCACATGGGAAAGTGTCCTCCTGGGGAAAAAAAAACCTCGAAGAAAAGAACATTATACTAAGAGCAACAGATCTTAAGGCCAGGACATGCTGTGAGATCATCTGGTCTGGCCTGTCCATCACAGTCCCCTCTGCTGCATCCTCTCCGAGTGCTTGGTGCAAGCAGCTGGTGTGGCACCATCCCATGCAGTGCATCATCCCCTCCTCCAGTCAGTGCTTACAACCTGTCATCTCTGCTGAGCACATGCAGAAAGAAAATAAAGGAGATTTTGGTGTGTCTGTAACTCTCTTGCCTCCAGCCTCCATCTGGCAGCTGGTGTTAGGCCTTTCCACCAGCCTCTGCTGGTTTTTCTGTGAAGCCCAGCTTTTAGCTCTTGGTCTTTAGCCCAGGGACTGTACAAGGCCAGTTTTGTCTCTGCATTTTCCTGAAAATGTGGTTCAAAACCTGAACAGGGTGTTTCCCAGCTGTAACCTCTTTCCTCCAAAGTTGAGGCAACTCCTCTGCCCTGCTCACAGCCTCTGCAATCCGTGGGTCAGATCAGTGCAGCAACCCTTGCCAGCTAAATTTCATCTTTCCCAAGAACAGAGCAAAGGTTGATTCACACCTCTGTCCCATCCCCTCCTTTTTTTAGTTATCTTTTTAAATTATTTGCTCCCCCTTACCCAGCCTGTAGTCACTTATTTGAGCAGGCCAATTACCCCACAGCAGCTCATGGCACTAATTACATTAAAGTTCCCAGCAGTGGAAGCTGCCAAGCTCTCCTGCTCATTAGCCAGGCTTCCTCCATTGATACAGCAGCAGGCTTTACATTTCTTCTCTTCACATTCATCAGGTTGGCTTTAATTGGTTCTGAATCAGAGCTTGGCTTCCTCAGTGCTACTTAAAGCCCTTCTACCTGGAGGGGAATCCAGCCACCCCTTATCACAGTTTTCCCATCACCTGTTGCAAATCCCACCATTCCACAAACCCCAGCCCTTTAAAATCTTATCAATTATACAGTACTTAATATATTAGTATTTTCTTCTTTACTGTCTGCACGCTGAACACTTGGATTTCTCATTTCTTCAGTGTTTTTTCCCCTCAGATCCTCCTTTTGATCATATGATCCCCCATGATACTAATCCTAAGGAACATGAGAACTGAGCCTCTAAACCCTTCCACTGAGAAAAAGTGCAATGGAATCACACTTGGGAGAGCAGCAAATGTCTGCTTTCCACCTGTCTGTCCAGCAGATACCTTCTCTCCAGAGGACCCTTTTTAAGCCCAAACTGCTTTATTGCAGTTGGCTTCCTTAACTTCACTGTGGCTGTCACCTGCTGCTTTTTGAAGGTGGCTTTGATTTCTTGCATTGGCCCTTTTGCTGAGCAGCTCTTCCTTCTCCTACTGAGCTCTTGAAAATAAGAGCAAGGGCAGGGCCAGCACTCTGAGGAGGGACCAGGTCTACTGATGGCCAAGAAAATCCTGCTGTGTGGGTTTAGGGTGGCAGATTTGATCTGCAGCTCCTGCAGATCAGACCTCTCCCAAAATCCAAGGGTATGATACAGTCCTTGTGGGTTTAAACCTACACTCATGTCTTCCAAAGGCACAGCTACCTCAAAATTACTTCCTTGGCTTCAAGTGCATGCCCAGGTTTTAGGGGGCCTGGTTGTCCAGCTCTTCAGCCTGCTTACCCACTCCAAACTCTTTCTGCCCTCCTCAGCAATGTTCCCCAGTGCTTATCCCAACATCTCAGCTGGATCTGGCACCCTTTAGCCCTTTCCTGGAAGCTGCCCCACACTGAAGGAAATGGTGTGAGGCTCAGGAAGCTGCTGTGGTGGGATTGGTTTTCTTCTGGCCCTCATCAGGAGCATTTGCAGAATCCACCTGAAGCTCAGCAGCCGGTTGGGCTTCTCAAAGCAGCTCAGGTCCCACTGCCTGGCCTCTGCAACACCAACCTCCTTGTGCTCGGCCTCCAAACTGCTTTTCCACACATCCCAACCTGTTCCTCTCTCCCCCCAGCAGCCAGGTCAGTCTCCTGTGGTACAAGGAGCCACCTGCTCTGCTGACTGTGAGAATCCTGCCCTACCGAGCCCTGCAGGAGCCAGGAGGTGTTTCCCAGTCCTTCCCGTGGCCTCTTGGCTTGTTCCTCTGCTCTCACCATCACCTCTCCACCTTGTTCCCGAGTTTCTTGGTGCCAGGCTACTCTCCTGCTCTGTGCTTCCACCTGCCTCCCCTCACCTGTGTCACTACACGGTGGGAGTGGCTAACAGGGCCTCCACAAACCCCACTCTTGATTTCACACCCCACTGCTGCTCTCTGGGGAAGGAAATGTATCTTTTTTTTTTAAATTATTATTCCCTCCCCTCCCCGTTTCTGTCCCAGCCTTACTCCTGTCTGTCAGACTCATGGCTCTGCTTTCAGCTCTGTTCCTCCCTTCCTTGCCCACTCTCAATCCCGTGCCGTGTCCATCCCGTGTGTCAGACACCATTTCCCTTCTGTTGAGCAGTCTGACTCCAGCTGCCTCAGAGACTATTTATTAACAGGTATTAACAGGTACTAATCCCTACTACACTGGATTAATATACCTGCTTCTCTCTTCTCCCAGAGATAATTTTGTACATTGCAAATTAAATAGGGGAAGGGAAGTCAAAAGCCAAAGGAATACATTTATTTTTCACTGCTCTCAGTGGAAGGCTCTGCAAAGGTATATTTTACAGCACATATATAACTGAATAGATGATGAGTGAAACAGCTGGGGCAGTGGAACAGAAGTAAAGGTGCTGTGATTTGTCTAGGCAGTTTATTGGTATGGCTGGAAATCACGTCCCAGCTCTTCTGTGACAGCTTTCCTGTAAAGCAACACATTTTCTTACCAGTTCATTGGCTCCTGCCCACTGCTTTTTGCTTCCCATTGTTCCAGAGCAGCAGCAAATGCACACTGTGCTGGGAGGGGCAGGGGGTGGAAGGACAGGCATGTGCAATTTCTTGTTCTTGGTGTGAACACAAAAGCCTGCAGGGAAATTTCATTGCCTTCTCCTGGCACTGCCCCTCCCGTCAGCGAAGGGATCAGGGTAAGGTCTCCTGAGTCAACTGAGGCTCTTGAGTCAATCAACAGAGAAAACTGGTCTTGTGTTAAGAAATTTTTATTTGTCCTTTGGATCTGTAATGTAAGCACATAAAATTACAAGTGGAAGAAACATCATGCCACAAAATTGCATAGAATTTTTACAAAAATGTGAATTATGCCTCTGAAACAATCATAGATTGAGGAACCGAAAAAATATGTACATGTTAACTGGAATATTTCATCCTACTCTGAAAGCAAATCATCAAGGACTAATCAATCACAGACACTATTAATACAATGTACAAGAGCAACACTGATTTCAAAGAAAGGCAAGCAATGATGTCCCTTTAGTTATCTGTCAGTGAATGTTTAGCTAATACATGAGCATTAATTAACATAATTATGAACATGTTAAATCTAAAATGTCTGGCCATCATTAGAATTTTTTAAATTCTGTTTATACTGCCAAAACCAAGCTATTTTCAGTAGTGTAAAGATATCTGAAGTGCACGACCTAGTTTAATATAGACAGCTCTATTCTATACAGCAGAAAGTCCACGATACAGCATTTCCACACATTCAACACGGAACAAGGCAAATACATAAAAGGCACAAGACTTGCACATCATAAAGACCCTTTTTTCATTATCTTACTCTAGTTCAAGTAATATCAATATTAAATGATATCAGTTTCACTGAAATAGTTTGAAGGATGCAAGATGTACAGGATTACACACTAAACCTTACACCTGCAGAAAGTGGCACTGTACAGATATAAAAAAATGTGAGTACAGGAAATGGTCAAATACAAACGTACTGTAAAATGACTACAGCTGATAGTATATTTAACCCAACCAGTATATTTATTTATTATTAAATATAAATAAAAGGTTAATTGGTATTTGCCCGAGTTTCTTTGAAGACTGTGGCCAAGTCCTGGCTCCCCTGAAGTCCACGGGAATGCTGCAGATCCACAGGAGCCAGGATTTTACCAAAGAGCCTGCGCTGTACAACGATTTCTATAATGCAATAGTTTCAGTTTTAGTATGAACACTGCTATCAGTTTATTCTCGTAATAATTTAGACAATACCCCATTTTAACATTATAAAATGCAGCATTAAATCTCGACTCTACATTTTCAATGAGTGATTAAGATTGATTTCAAAGTGCAAAACTAGGATTAGCACAGGAGTCAGTTTTCCTAGCGTTAAGATGAAAGTCAGATTTTTGAATTTCATGTGCACTGATTTCATCGTCATAAACCAGAACGGTTTAATTCAAAATATGATCTCCAAACAATGTGCAATTTTTCTTTCTTTCTGCTCTAAGTTTAAAAAGGAAACATCAAAATACTGTTTGTTTTCCAAGATTTGAACTTATATATATATACACACCATTATTTAACTGAAAACTTAAGCTTGATTCGTATTTTATTGCTTAAATTTAAATAAAATAAGTTACTTTAAGCACTAAAATCCTGAGGGAATGGAAGTAAGGTAACTTAACTGTTATGATGTGTTAAAATGCCTCCCTATCAACTGATTGCTTTCTCCGACTGCTGTTCAATCCCGAGTAAGGCCCTGATCTTGCAGACGTGGATGTGAATGTTATTCCCAGCCCAGCTCCTGAGCCCAGTGGTGCAGGAAAACACAACTTTGTGGGATCAGGTGTCTGGAGACCAACCTGGGGCTTCTGAGCTGGCTTCTCCTCTGCCCGAAGGCACCTCCACCAAGGGCCCAGGGAAGGGTCGTGCACTGGCCCGGGGACGAATCCAAATCTGTCTGAGATTTCTGTTAGGATGGGAATCCAGAGAACAGCATTTCTTTACCTTTTCAAATATCCTGACTTTCACAACGTCTCTCTGTCGTCTGATAGAAATTTCTCAGAATGTGCTGTTACTTCTCTCATGCATATCATACAGTACACTAACTTTGATTGTTCTTATTTTAACAAGTCAGTTAAACAGATTAATATACATTTTTAAATAACAGTGGTCAGGTTTTTATACTTCGCTTTTAAATTTTAGACCTTCGTAAAACTGAACCTCAGTCTTAAAAATAATGGAAGATTCTGTTAGATTTCAAATACTGTAGTCCTAAACATTTTATAATCCTATCAAATTCAGTAAGCTTAAAATATGATACTTAAAATCAATACTTTCGAGTCTGCAAAATATATATCAAATTTATATTCTAAAACTACTTTGATTTACAACACTAACACCACAAAAAGAATTCTATGATTCCATGATTATTCTATAGCAGTATAACCCAGATGTTAGCTCTCGGAAAGATTCTCTCTACTCACGTGTCCCTGAAACATTTCATTTGGCCAACAGACCACATCAACTTCAAATAGAAACATGCTCTGTGTGTATAGAGACAGATGTGTGTGCACATACAGCTCTATGTATATATATGTATATATATACAAACATATATGCACCCACATGGTGTAACAAACACAGACGGACACAGACACGACAAACTCCACGCCGATTCTTCTCTCCGTTTTCCTCTCGTCCCCACAGTTCCAAGAATTTTCAGCAGCAAATATATGTCTCTCCATGGGATAAACATAATATCAAGAGAGCAAGCCACCAGTGCTTGCGGAGCTAAAAAGGATCCAACGTTTCAGTGCAAATGTAAAAGGATGGTACAGCTGTCAAGGTGCAGTTATAGAGAAGGAAACAAATATGATTAAGTACTGTTGTAATATTCGCCAGGATCTCTATTAGTTTGGAGCACTTTGCACTGGCACTCCAAAAGGAAATCTGCACACATTTGTCTCTGTACAATACACTGGTCTTCATTAAACATTCTTAACAGTGAACATGGCCAGAAAATTACCCATTGTAAATTGGCCAAAAAGAAAAAAAAAAAAGAAAAATAAAGAGAAGAGGGAGGTTAACATATTAATTTTCCCATTACAACTGCACTAAGCTTTAGAATAATAATTAGATGAAGAATGAGAATGAAGACCTTTGCAGAATACTTTCTATAAAATGTTCCTTTGGGGAAATGTGCACTTGACTGCAGATTGCTCCTGCCTCCCGAAGCGCTCCGGCGGCGGCTCGCCCCGGGACGGCGGAGACGGGCAGTTGGGAATGGTGCGCCCCGGCGCACTGATTGTTTCTTGGGCAGTTAAAAAGTAGTATCAAACACTTTTTCTTGATTATCTTCTTCCAATTCCTCTTCACTTTGTGGAGGTTTATGATTTGATTTTCCACTGTCAGATGCCAGGGAAGAGGGGGCAGAACTGTGGTCTCCATCTTCACTGATTTTCCCTTTCATGGCTTCCTGTACGAACTCCAGAATTTCCAAAGGCAGTCTTTTGAATTTGTCTTGATATTCCTGATCAAGTTCCACCTGCAACTGCAACAAAAGAGACAAGCTGTCTTCAGGTGTATCTGATGTGACCAGTGCTACAGGATGGGGAAAGTACCACACCAGGCAGGAGGGGAGTTAACAAGGCATTGTTTTGCACAATTCAGGAACGTATTCCCTCCTTTCCCGTATTAGCACCACGCATCCAAAGTGCCCATTAATTTCCATGCAGTCATTGCAAAGCTGAAGGAACGTGCAGTCATAAGGCTGGTTTTGGGTACCATCCTTGGGTACCCAAATCCTTCAAATACATGTGGATTTAACCATACTGGTGTCCATACTCTCACTGACTTTGACAAGACCCCATTCAAGTGTAGTATGGATCACGGATAAGCCTTTGGAAGAGCAAGGCCTTCGCTGAGCTTCAGGTAGTTAATCACACATCAAACACACCACAAACGTTGCTCTGAGAACAATAAAACAACTTTTGCCAGATTTCTTGGGTTGGAGAAACCATTAGGAAAAAGTCAGTTGTCAAAGGGAGTCAGAGAGGGAGGGAAAACAAGTTAAATTACATTTCTTAGGGCTAGATCATGGAAAGTTACATTATCGGATTAATGCAGAATGTGTCTTGGACGTTACTGGGGAAAAAGTGTCATATCATCAACAGGATGCAAAAGGCATGCAGAAAGAAATCTGGCTATCAGTCTTCAGGAAGCAGTGGGTCCTTTCCCAGTATTTATTTGTACAGCCTTTGTTTTTAGTGCCCATATTAGGATCTGCACGACCCATTATTTAAAAAACATTAATGTGTATGAAAGTTTCAACTGAAGACAAAGCCAATTTTTTCATCATGACCAATATGAGCACAGCAGGAAGCAAAAGGGGTGAGTTCCAAAGCCAGACTCGCTCCATCTGTCCGTCCATCCATCCATCTACCCACCTTCTCAAAAAGAGGGAGTCAGGTTCTGCTAACTGTAGCTGCAGCAGTTTTGCAATAGTTTCTTAGGCAATTGTGTTCTCAGCTATGTATTTTCCCAGGATTTCCAGGATAAAGGTGCTAGGAATTCTGATCCTTCAGCTCTAGGCCTGAGCCTCTCCTATGCAGTTTCAGGTCTCCTTCACCCCACTGCAACAGCTCTCAACAGGCAATACGAATTTTCACTTCAGCATTAGGTCCTATCCTACTCTTACCATCCTTGACCTGTCCACACACACCGTGTGACTTTATCACTTCCCCTCCCTCTGAGCCCTTCCAATCCCATTCCCCGTGCTTCTGTCCTGGTTTTCATCCTGCATCTCTGACTTTATTTTTGTGAGGCCTCTTCTCCTTTCTCCTGATGTACAAATCAATGTCCTTAGCTCACCCGGTCTAGTTCTACATTCCTTAATTAGACAAATTCTGCAGCTTTTCTTCCTCAAGATCTAAGATCTCTTTTTCCTTTTGGCTTCTCTGCTAAAGCTCTTTTCCTGCCTTCTTTCTGGCAATTTTCCTGATGTCCTGACCTCGGTTTTCCACCTCAGATAAAAACCAAGTCTGCGGCAAAAATGGTTCCCTTAAAACACACCCTGCCTCTAAAATACGTATTTCTATCAACTAGAAATATAGAGTTGTCACTCTGGTAGTTAATCATTACCATAACAGCCTTCTTCTTTTCCTGAACTCCTTTTTTTCCCAGCTTTATGTCTAGATACAAATTTCTGAAGGGATCATCCTTCTGTCTCCATTTGGCAAACACTTCCACAAGTACAGGCATCATCAGAGGAAGAGTGCCATGGGCTGGCTGGTGGAGAAAACTGAGAAATGATGCTGATCCTCCCTCTCTGCCCTGCTCACCACAGCCCCAGGACTCCACTTCTGCTGCCCAGGGAGTTCCTCAGCCCCTGAGAGATCACGTCCGCCCTGGCTGGAGTGTCGGCAGCGTTGACACTCACACTGCAAAACCAAAGATTAAATTGGGGTGCAGTCGTGCTTAGGGTTACAGTTCATGGCCAAATACCTGCACTGCTTAAAAAACAGGAGTGTCCAAGCCAGAGATGAGCTGCTGCATTTCCCCCACCTGACTGTCGTACACGGCATTACTGAATTTGTGAAATTTGGGCACCTCAGGTACAGAAGAAGGTGTGTAATATCATAAGTCAGGGAAAAGTCTCCCGGCTCTCAACTTCCTTTAGAACCTTGATTTGCTTAATTAGGTTTAAGAGCAAAAGAAATATTTGAAATCCCTCAGAAACTGAACGTTATCTGAACCCAGTGCAACCATAAGCATGTTGTTAGATAACAGTTGTGTCTAATGTTCTCCTCCTAAAGCGCCTCCAGTGGCCAATCCCCCCTAAGTCGAGCGTTTAATAGAAATGACATGAATCTGGAGCTGCCTTTCTGTCTCCAGAGACAGCCTATATAGATATCTAATCATGAGAAGGTTGAAGTTAGTTGAGAAGGAGCAGACAGCAGACAAGGAGGGTTGATTAAAACTGCATCAGTAAAAATTAGTTTTTGTTTTGACTCCAAAGGCACTGTCAGTTCTTCCCCTTGCTCAGTGTCCAACAAGCCCCTCAAATCCCATCCATTCCCTGCCCCCTGAGTTCCCACACAAGGTTAAAGGAACAAGGTGCCTGCTTAAAACCAGCTGGCCTAAAAAAACCCAGCTCTTTTTCTTTTAAAAGTCTCAGTGTCCTTCTGTATATTCTGTGGCTTCCCAGGGACATTACAGCTGAGGGCAATGAATGGAAGGCTGCCCTCCCAGCAGCAGCAGCAGCAGCAGCAGCCACACACATCTCTCATTTGGCTTGCTGATGGCAAGGCAAGGTGCCACCTTAGTGAGTAAGTAAAAACCTCTCTGCTCAACCAGCACCTCACCAGACTCCACCCCAAGGTGGCCTTCCCACCCAGTCCTGCTGTCCCCTTGGGTTGTTTCCCATCACAAATCCACCTACCCCAATTCCTCTGCTCTCTAGCTACTAAACAAGGTGACCTACACTTGCTGTTAGGATTTTGGAGTCAGACAAGGGGGGGGAATGAGACCGGTGATTAGACGGGCGGGTTGTTATCTGGACCGCTGTCCTCATTAACACGTAACAACCTTCCTCCTCCTCTGATCTCACTACCTGCCCTCTTACAGATCCTCTGCCCTCTCTTCAACCCTCAACAAAAACAACATGAATGTCCCCTCCATGTAGCTTTAGTGTCCCACAGTTGGACACGATTTCTTGTTCAGGTAGATCTCACCCCCAGGTACTTCACTGACAGGCAGTGAGTTAATACTTTAAAATTCAGAGCCATCATTAGGTATTTGCAGTGGGGTTCTTGGGGACAGGAGATGAATGTGTCAGTCACTATTGATGGCTGTGGCCAGAAGCTCCTGAATGTCTGCTTCCATCTGCCTACCTTAAAAAATGCCAGCTGATGCTCACCTCAGCTTTACACGAAAACTGCCCTGGACAAACAGCACCATCTGCACCTCGAGCAGAACACAGCCCTGAGATGAGGGACAGGACACAAGCAGGGCTTTACAAGTGGGCAGAGCTCCTGGTGGCCAGCCAGCTGCCCAGCTCACGGGCTCACGTCCCCTCCCAGTTCAAAGGGCTCTTTGGCATCCTCGGCTGCGACCGCTTTCCAAAAAGGGTCATCAGTCAGGGAAAGGCCTTGCAGCCCTTCCTTGGAATGTGGGAGGGGAAAGTGATTATGGTTGTTCAGCTCAAAGCAAGGAAAACAGACTCAGAAAAGGAAACAGATGGTATTATTAAAACTATTTACATTTATATTTATACCTAGCTGTTATTATTAGAACTACCAAACGAGCAGCATGAGCAGCACTAAAAGCAGTGACTGTGATCAATAAAGGATTACAGAAGCAGAGGCTCTGGGTTTAGATGCTTCCCACCCAGCCCCTGTAGACTCTTGCAATGTGATCTAACCAACTCCTGCTTCTACCAAGAGCCAAAATCAAGTGGTCACATGGGAAATGTGGTGTGCTGCCAGCACGAGGCCAGGAGGGCTGCAAGACAAGAGGTGGGCACCGAGCTGCCCACGCAGCCCCACCTCAGCTCACCTCCTGCCCCGCGCTCCGGCAGCCCAGGGGAGAGGGAAACCGGGAACGCGTCCAGCCCGTCTCCCTTCCTGCAGCACCTTTGAAGTCCTTCACGTGAGCACTGCTGCTCCTTCCCCTTGGACCCTGAGTGGCCTTTCAGAAGTCACCATGCAAGGGCTTTCCAAACAGCTTTGCCCTCTCCTCCGTCCCCACACAGCCCGGGACACCGCATGCTTGGCCTGTGACCTCGTAGCATCCTCCTCCTGCTGTAACATCTTCTCTGATGCAAAACCAACCCGCTTCCACCCGCACTGGGGTTCATTCCAGCTCACGTGGCTTTTAAAAACTGCATTTGCAACTCAAAAACAATGTAAAGGTCACTACTTAATACTTAAAAAGCATTTTGAGAATTACTCTTCAGCCAGAAATGTTTTGAGAAAGTTGCATATGAAATACAACCAATTACACATTTTGGTGAAAACTCCCCACCAAAATGCAGCCTTGTTGAATCAAAAACGTTAATTATGGCCATACTTGTTTTGATTAGGTTCTTCCACTACAAAGATTTGATATGACTCCAAAAAAGTCGCTTTTTTAAGTCTCAGATTTTTCCATTCCACTGGGAATTTTTCTCTAAGGACGGCTTTTTGAGTTTTGTGTTTCTGTTATATCTCCATTTAAATTTATCTTATTTTGTTTTCCTGATCACTTTCTTTCCCTGAATGATGCAGTGAATTATGAATGGAAAATTATTCAAATATCCTCAGCAATTTAGGTAAAAATAGACTCTGAGGACTAAATAGTTCAGTATCTCCAACAGTCTCTGACATTTCCAACAGCGAACTCTATTCTCAAGTTTTTTCCACTATTTTTGAGTTAAGATTTCAAATGTGAGACATTTTAAAGTTGTGCTATTTCCCCTTGAGGCAGAGCACAGGAAAATATATTAAAAAATTACTCTTTTTGGTATTTGATGGTTGCATTTATTCACCAGTTGAAATGTGATACTCGTTTGTATCCATAATTACTGTGGCACTTCCCACCTGCAGGATATTATTTAATTCCACAATAGACAGTGACTGCTCTTTCTGTTGTACTGATGAGAAGCTCAACTGCATTAATTTCTGCTGTGCAATTTCAGCAGAGTGTGTTTTGACAAGAGGCAGTGACTGGTCACTACACCATTTGTAACGAAAGCAGGGGTGCTGCAACCTCTCCAGGGAATTTCTGTCTAGCAAAGCTCCCGTTTTCCTTATCACGTGTCACTGGAAATGTTTATTTTGTTAACACCAGCAACACTGATACTTTCAGTGGTCAGTGAAACCATATTGCAACAGCAACACTGGGCTGGCATTGGGGCCCGTTTCTCACTCCTCCCCTCCTTCTCTAAATCTGCTAAAGCTACAAATACTTATTTTTCTTCCTGCAAATATTTGACCCATGTGCCTAAAGATAATTTTAAATAGAGGATTTGGGGCTTTTAAGCCTGCATCAGACAACAAGTATGCATAATGTCAGCGACCTCAATTTAGCTTCCAAAATAGCACATAGAGGACTCCCAGATTAAGGGTACAGAGAGCAAGAAGGCTGCTGTTCCTCTGCTTTTCATTTTCAGAGCTTACTTAATTAGAAAGCCATTCTGGAGGGATACAGCATTAAAAGACATATGAGTAGCAAGAACTGTTAAAAGCAGATGGAGGCTCAGTAACAGGGAGAGTGAAATTGAGGAACAGAGCTCAGGGATCAAGTGATTTATAGGCAGCAATTTTTGTTTAATTGGAAACAGTAGGAGCTCCTTATTAAGGGCCATGTTATTCCCTCCACTAAGCAGATTTCTGCTGGGAAGGCAAAGGAGTAACCACTGCTCAGATGTCCTCATGCCTCAAGGCCACAGTTCCTCTGCAGCACTCGGCTGGAGACGGGGACATCAGGAGAGTGTGGGGTTTGAGGGGACCCGGGACTGTACTGCAGGACATTGCCACAACTGGCCTGCCCATCTCTGCCCTCTGCCAGAATGGCCCTGAGACAGCAGCTGGGAACAGCAGGTTCTCGGGAAGCTGTTTGCCCAGGCCTGGGAAAGGAGTTAACTCTGCATGTGCAGACAGCACCTAAATGCTCCTTTTTGCTCCTGGTGACATTAAGGAAGTGCACAAAGGGACGTGCCACCAGGTTAACATTTGAGCTAAACACAGCTTAGGGACAGCCAACCTGCAATGGAACTATTCAGGTAGACAAGGTTTGATCTCAGAAGATGTGGGAGTGTGGAGTCATTAAGGAGAGCCTAAGGGCACCTGGTATCTGAGGTGGCACGAGAACAGCACGGCACCAGGTAAACAACAGCAGGAAATGTCTTCACGCTGCCTGGAAAGCTCCCATTAATGACTCCTGTCCTCAGACAAGGACATCTCTGCATTTTCAAACAGTGGTTACTTTCCAGACCATGAAAGACACCAGGCACACCACCTCCCAGGCTCCTTCTCTGCCTCTCCACCTGCACATGATGCTCCCCATGTCCTTCTCACAAGGTCAAACCCACCAGGCAATGATCTCCCCACCCCAGAAGGCCTCTGTGCTCTTCCTGAGGCCAGGGCTGCTGCCTCAGCTCTGGTTTTGACTGCCTCACTATTGCCCCTCTGCCTCCCCATGCCAGCAGGCTGCACAGTGCAGACACTCTCCTTGAAAAAAATCCCCAGCAGCCACCTGAAGCGTGTCAGGAGGCACGGAGAGGATAACACATGCCCTGTTATCTCCCCTTGTACAGACACTCCCCCTCCCACTGCCTCCCTTATCTGCCATGTTTCAGCTCAGTGTCTCTTCCTACTAAAGCAAAGGTGATTTGCTCTGCCTCCCCGAGGGTACAACAAGTCCCCACATAAATGAGTCCCTTTCATATCTGCTGTCTCAAGGCATGAGACTGTAACCTTGGGGCCTCCATCAATCTGTGTCTCCGCCTTTATTAACTGCAACCTCAATTAAACCAATGGGACCCTGAGGAAACCTGGGACCTGGGCTCCTGGATTTTAGCACTCTCATAAGGCAACTCATATCTACCTTCTGTGTAGTAAACCAACATTTGCTCCAACAGCTGATTAAAAATAAACGTTTAGGTGGTGAGATGCCCATCAGTGCTGCACAGGTTACACCCACATTAAACACACACACACCTGTACAGTACCTCTGCTGAAACTTCTGGGTTAGACAAGGTCCTTACAGCAAAAGCCTAAACTGGTGATCTTTTCCTACTGGAAACTGTATTATTGGCAGCAATTTCAGATTGCTTGCATTTTCTTTAAAGAAATTATTTAAAGAAATCGCCTGAACTGAATTCTGTGGGAGGATTTTCTTCACAGTAACTCTTGTTTCGTGTTTCTTCAAAAGTACAGCAGTTTATTCTCATGCAAAGCCCTGCTTTGTGTCTTGTAAGCTGCATACTTGGAATTACTCGTCTTTCTGATGATTATTTCATGTAACAGTTTGCTTTTGTGGATAAAATGCTTTCTTAAGCTGTCAAGTGGCTCTTAGACAACTCCATAAATGCGTGACCTATGCACCTCATGATGCATATGAATAAAAATAATTTGAGCTAGAATGAACAGGAAAAAAACACCCTTTTCTACAGGCATTTTAAGGCTAGATTCTGAGATTCTGTTCTTTTTCATCCTTGCTACAGTAAGCTATCTTCATTGTAAGCAAAGGAGAATCTGCTCAGTTTCAATGCAATAAATCCAGAGAAACTCCCCTGAAGTCTCATCCATCAGCAGATACTGCCCTTAGTTCACTGGGGAGGATCCAGGGTAAATAACTCGAGTGACAGGGCTCAAAGAGAGCTCCTTAGCTGATCCTGTTTTAAAGTGTTGTCCATATTTTGGATACTGAAAAACAAACAACAAAAAAACCCAGTGCAGCCATTACCTTCTAACAAGTGATGTTTTTCCACTTCCACGATGCCTCCAAGGCAGCCTGTAAACAGGCAGCTGACTGTCCAACAGCACAGCCTTCCAAGAGGAGCAGCATTGTAATTCTCATCTCAAGAGGTCATGACAGTCCCTTGGAAACTCATTTGAAATGACATCTTGAGTTTACAACAGCAACAATATATTCCAGAAATGTTTCAAATCCCAGGCGGACCAGAGAACGAGGGACTCAGCGGCACCAGGGCAGCACAGCAGGATGTCCCCTAAGGGCCACAGAATCTGCAGGGCCACTTAAGAGGTAATGTCTTCTGCCTAAAATTGGTGTTGCCCCTCAAACTGAGATATTCTGGCAATTTTTGAAAGAGGAAACACGAGAAAAGAAAGTCTCAGGTCCTGAAGGCCTCCAGTGTGAGGGCTCAGGAGCTGCTAAAGTACAGATCTGAAAAAAGATGTTGGAACTCACAGCACAGCTTTTGGATCTTCACCTAAACTGAACTCTGGATTCAGTTTAACAAAGCTCTTTCCAGTCTCTCATCTCCACCTTGCTAATAGGCAATTACAGTGTTGCCTGTGTCTGACTCTTGGCAGGACACCTCTAACAGGCCCCATCAGTGTTACAGAAAATTCCCTCTGAGCGCAGAGATTTCTCCTCCAATACCACAATGAAAAGGAAATAAATAATCTCTTTCTCTGTCTCTCTCCAGTGGCATCACTGTGCTCCTCAAAGCAAAAGGAACAGTTCACCCTGTGATTAAGTCTGGCATCTCCTTTCTCTGCCATACCCTGCTCTGCCCCGACTCTCGAGCCTGTTTTGAGTAATAAGAGCTCCAAACACACATTGAGGGCTGTGCATCTTGAGACAGAACCTTTCTTACACACTCTTACACTGTGATTTCCATGTCACTTAATTGTCAGGGTGCTGCATGGAGGTTTAGAAGTAAGCCATCATTAGCTGAGAAATAATCACACTGATAAAGCCTTGCTGCACTTTGAAGTTTACCTTGCACTGACTGTAGCTCTCCACACCAGAGAGCCTCTGCAGGATGGAGCCTCGCTGAAAAATCTGCTTGGAAAATTACTGAGTAGTCAGTCCTTCTCCTAATATCTTGTTAAAAATGAATGTTTCTAGACTAGAAAGCAAGCACACTCTGAATAAAGATCAAAGCCCCAGAAGTTTCTTTGAAAATCTTTTCAAGTAGTTGTAGTTCTGTAATCCCTTGTAACAACGAAGGCTATTCCAAAATATTTCCTGTCTCATCAACAACATGAATTTGGCTTCCTCTTTATTATTAGCAGAGACTTTTGCATCGACTCTCCCCAACTAATGAGCCAATTTAGTGACAAACCCATTACTTTTTAACATAACAGGCTAATGAAGAAAAATCCATTCTGAACCTGGCAGAGGTTAAACAGTGGAGACAGAGCCTCTATCCCTCATTTTCCAACTTCCAGAAATGATGGCTCAGTATTTTGGCCTTTGTACTTCCAAGTGTCAGGGAGGTTTTGAGGCTGAGTTTAACAATGACAAAAAGCTGGGACCCAATTCAAACTTATGTGCTGATGTATATGTTCATTATTATCTAATGACCATCAAATGGAGATGTATCATTGCTACTGGGGACTCTGAGTCTGCTAAGTTTATGGCTGCTCTGTGTTTATATGCTATGATTATCTTCACATCCCTCTACTTCCACCAGGAGTTCATCCATATATCCACACTGCTCATTGTCTCATGCTGTATTACACAACACACTTGGTTTTTTTAACTTGAGAAGCAAAATTAGTGTAGAATTTCAACTGCAAGTATGAAAAACTTTAGAGCTTAATGTAAGAGTGACTCTGCCCAGTGGTTCAGCTTAATTAAAAACAGCCTGAAGGTTTTTACTTCCTGATACTACCATGAGGTTTAAAGGGAAAAACCCTCCTCTTGCTGCCTGTGCTGCTGTTACTGGATTAAGCAATGGGAGGTTAACAGAGCCATCCTCATGATGAAGTTCAAGGGATTAATATTTCAGTTCAGTTGTTTTTCATTTAAACATTTTCTCCAAAGTTCATATTAATGCTGACTGCTGCAAACTTAGGCAACTCTCTAATTACCCATCAAGTTTAAATGACCCATGCAGAAAACTTCATTTCAGTGCTGTTCACCAAGCATCCCACAATGCAAAAATTGACATATATGGTAATTTCATCAAGCCAGATCAACAGGACAAAGCCCACCCCACTGTTGCCCAGAGCAGCTTGAATTCATGCCTGGTAAAGCACATACCCAAAGTTCACTTCAGTCTGCAGGACAGTGATTGGCTCTAATGGGGTTTGGATCTACAGTTTGGACCTACAACCACACGAGTACAGATGCAAAGTGACCAGACCAAGTGAAGGAAGTGCTGCACCAAAGGGCATGAAGTGCTGGCTCCTGACCCAGCAAAGATCTGGGGGCAATCTGCCTCACAAAGGAGATGTGAAAAGCTCATCTGTGTTTCAGTGGTTAAGGGTTTTCACCTGAAAATCACTGCCTTTTTCAATTTAGCAAACTGCAAGGCATAAAGGAGTCTAGGAAAAGGGACAGGTTTCTGCTTAAAATCCCAGCCTGCTCCAACAGATGAGATAACAACTTCCCACAGAGAAGGGCAGATGCCTTTCTCACATCCAGACCTTGTTCTCTTTGTGTACAGCCTGGTCTGGGTTTCTGTCCAGCCCCTGAGCTCCACTAGGAAGGGAAACTGCTGAGGGTGTTTTTTCCCTCCTAATGCTTATTCTGGGTGAGGAACTGCCCACCCTGCTCATGCTGCAGCCCAGGAGGCCTCACACCCTCTTCTCAGGTGTGGTGGGGTATGTCCAGGGAGCCACTGTGACAGAAAATGTCACATGTTCCATGTGCCATGGAACACTTTCCATGTTGCCCAGCAGCCAGACATCTGAAAGTCCTCCTGGACACATCTCTTAGAGATATTGCCATTGAGTTCTGTGGCCAGACCTTGCTGCTGCCAGGAAAAGGGATACACAACTTCCCTAGAAGCCAGCAGAGACAGGAGGATAAGGGACACCACAGCTGAAACCCTCCTAGAGAATCAGTTCCTTGGTGCCTCCTGTCCCTGCCGAGCCCAGTGGGCACGAGAAGGTCACTGTGGGACCTCCCCCACACCTCAAACCTACTACAGGAGCTGTGAGCTTTTCCACTGACATCCCTGTGAGCTGGATCTGGTCCCTGGCTTCTCTCCTCCTGAAGTTAATACAGTTCATCAAAGTTCAGTTCACCAGAGGGTCAAGCCTGAGCTGAGATGAGTCTCATGGAACTTCACTAAGCCCTTTGCTTTTTTTTCCACTGAGGCATGCCATCAAAATGCCTAACATGATCCCCCTAGAGCTCCACTTTGTTTTTAATCTGATTTCATTTATGTGTATCACTATTGGTAGCTTCTCTCTTGGAAAGGTTCTGCACCATGCAAAACCATGCAAAAAAAAGAAAAAAACCCACTGGCAGTAGAACAAACCCACTTTCCATTACAAGAACTTATCTTTTTAATACTCTATCAGTGTTTTATTATTATTTTGGTACTTGACATCTTCCAAAAGCATTAAAAAGTTCTTGAGAGGTCTTACAGCTTTACAGTGTATTCTCTGATGCCAATTCTGATCACAATCTAGTTGAAGATAAGTTTAATGAACACTGGAAAAATAAAGGCCCTTCATAAGTGATCAAGTGATTTGAAGAAGCGAATGAGTACTTTAAAAACATTTCTCACTTTAAAGCCCTATTTTTAACATGTGTAGAGTACACATGTCTGTTGAAAATAACAAATTCATCTGGAACTTAGGGAGTATTTATTTCAAATGATGGTAGGCAGGTATCAAAACCGAATGAGATTATTAACTTGCAAAAAGACCTTTTAGAACAAGGAGTATAAAATGTCATCTTTTCCCCATCTCACAGAAATCTATTTAGAACCAGAGAAATACAGACAGACAGCAGATTTAGCCATGGTGAGTGAATAATAGTCATCTGCTACTCTAAATAAGAGTAAAAAGATTATTCTGAGTTAGTTACAGAAGTTATTCTAACAAATTCTTATCACTTATGTTATTTAAGCTTTCTTACATATCAATTAGTTTGAAATAATAAGTCTTTAGGCTATCCATTAATTGCAGCACTGTCGGCACGAGCTGTATTTAAAATTATGCACTGAAAATTAAGCTGAAGCACCAAGCTGTCTTGGCTAACAAAAAAGATTTCCTCAGCCCTTTGGATCGAGAAGGAGAGAGAATGGGGGCACTGAATCCACAGGAGAATCCTTCTCAGTTTACAGCCCTCTCCTGTGGAGGCCACCAGCTGAGGAATGGCCATGTTTAACTCACATGTTGTGTTCCCAGCACAGCCCTTTCCCAGCCATCGGCACGGCTGCTCTCAGGCAAAGGGAAAAGAGCTCCCCTGATTAATGCAATGAAGGGCAGCACCATACACAGCCTGCAGGAGAGCTGCTTCAGGAGGCTCTGCACAGCACAATTACCAGTGCAACGGGCGGGGAATTTCAATTGTTGAGTTGCTCCTTCAGAAGTCAGGGGAGGCTGCTTGCAGAGGAATTGCAGAGGAATAGCTGGTCCATACACCAGGAGAAGACACCAAATTTCATTTCTCCTGCTCTTATGGCTCAAGGCTCTCCAAGAACCTTCCAACCCACGCTTTTAAGCCTTCCTGTCTTTGCAGAGCAGATCTAAGGACAAGTGAACCTCTCTTGCCTGGTCCTATTTTGTTTCAGAGATGCACTGAAGCTACACTTTGGCGCTCGCCCCAAAGTTCGGGCTGGCTCCTGCTGGCACCAGGCAGAGGCACAGCAGGGAGTGCCACCTCTGGCACAGCAGCACTGACCAAGGCAAGGGGGTTACTCTCAGGAGTGCAGCCACTCCTTGGGAGGTGTTGTTTTCCCAAATCCTCCGTGCCTGCAGCGCAGATGAGTCAGAGATAGCGCCCAGCTGGTTCAAACAGGAATTGGGAATGGCATCTTCCTGCCACGGAAATTAGAGCAAAAGCAGCTGAAATATTCCAATGGACGGAACCAGACCTGGGAGAGAAACTTCTTTAAATCAGAGCAGCCACTGCAGCTCCCTCCCTGACAGCCTCTGCCTGCTCTACCAGCAGTTCCCTGTCTCCTGCAGCCTATGGTTAATTGGACTTTTAAATAAGGAAAGGCAGAGCATCCTCCTACTAATATTAATGAGCTATAGGGAGGAAACAAGGGTGAACACTGAGTCAGTCCCTCTGTGACAGGTCTGTGTGCTTGTGGATGCATATACACACACATAGAAAAGGGAAGACATCTGAATATTTTAAAGTACATCAATATAATGACTCCAGTGGCATAAACATGGGTTTTGTGGGGAAAAAAATCATGTTACTGAAATATTCATACAAAAGATGCAGTTTGTTCAGGGAGGACAGGTACAAAGAGGATCTTTAGTGAGATATTTATCAAAGATCTGTATTTTTTTTGTGCTCTCTAGCATACTGTGAGAGGGATCTGCTCAGGGTTTCTGGGCAATGACAGAATTGGACATGAAAACAGTGTCATGGTGGACACCTCTGACAGACAACTGGGTGGTGAAGCCCAGGAAACTTTTCAAACAGGAATTCAGGAGGGCACAGAATATTTCAACTTCTGAGCAGGCACCATCCCTATTTACAGTATGATCTCTCTACTGGTGACTGGATGGGAAAACAGACACCTCTCCCCATAAAGGATGTGGCCCTGTGAGCAGGCTTACTGCTTTAGCACTTTGTGTCAATCCCTGCAGTAGCCAACAGACAGGATCCTGGCCTATGTAAATCCTCAAATATGGTTTAAATCACTGAATTAAATCTTCTGCTTATGAGTTGCAACCATTACATGGCAGCTGATATTATAAGAAATTAACTCCAGTCTTGAAAGAAAAAAATCACTTCAAAAGTAAAGAAGCTAAGTAATAATTTAAAAATTGGAATTCATTTTCAACCAATTAGTATTTTCAAGTGGGAGCTGCAGTAGTGCCTGTCTGAATACAAATGGGAATGAAGGGTACTCCAGGCCAAGAGGAGGCGTTAACACTGACATGGAACTGGGGAGAAGTCACTGCAGAATTTATTCCTTTATGGCATGGAAAGCTCAGAATTACAATGATCCCCTGATGGAGAGACTGGCAGTGAGTTATCACTCCCAGGAGCTCCTACAGTTTCCATGCTGCTTGGCTGGTCTCTCCCACCTCCAGCAGCAGCCAGGCTGTGTGGTCTAAGGTGGATTTTAGTAAAAATAACAGGGAAACACTGAATTGCTTCAAGTCAATCCCATCAGGAATACTGATTTCTGAACTCGACCTCTGCTCTGGAAACTGAACCTGCAAAATTTTCAGCAGAAGGGAGAATTTTGAGACCAGAAATACCACACTGAGATCTCACTGACCTATACAACTCCCTGCAGAATAAACCTGATCCAAACAGGCACTTCCACACCTACTAACAGAAATAATCTCAGGGAGGACCACAGACGAGTGACTGTAAGGTACTTCTAGAAATGCTAACTTTCAGTATCAGTTTCAGGCTGTGAAATAATTTGCCCTATAAGCTCCACACCATAGGTTTTATTCAGGCATTAACACCATTTTGTGAAAGAAAAGCTGTCAGGATGAGAGGCACCACGGTGCAGCATTGTTCCCACAGGCCATGCAGTAGCTGGACCTGGAGGCTGAGGCTGTATGGTGCAGAATTCTGGATGTGTGCAACAGCTGACAAGACTGACAAGATTCCAGGTCTAGGAAAAAGGACAGCTTGATTCTAGACAACACTTGCATATGGCTGAAACCTCACTGAAAAACTCTCTCATGCATTTAAGTGTCCATTTGCAACACAGCTTAAAGGATGAGGAAAGTGCAGAGTGGCTTTTATGTTCTACTTTTTGGAGTTCTTAAGAGCCATTCCTATTCAGCAAAAACATCCTCGTGCAAAACCCACTTAGGATAGAATAAAAAAAAAAGGCTGTAGGTTCAGACCAGATGTGTAAGTCTAGTTCTTTTCTTTCTGTCTCAAACTTTTATCTTAGGTTTCTACTGCTGACAAACAAAACTGTGAACTACCTGGGAGTTCTTCCTGTAGCTGTCTAACATTTAGTCACTAGAGGATTCAAACAGCCCCTGAATGAAGCTGTAATTTAGGTAATTTCTCTAGATTTCTGCATAGCTATTATCGTAGCTTAGAAGGATTCTATGCCTCTCCTGCACAGGAATATTCTCTAAGATGATCAGTTTTGTTCAGCCCAAAGCCAGTGGTTGACTCCACCAGAGTAGGAGCTGAGATATTCCTTTCTGGCCTGCAGGAGAAACTGACTCTCTCCTTGTGCTCTACCCTCCCCTATCCCAGAGCATCCCAAATGCCTTGGCCTGTGCATGCAGCAGTGAGAGCAGAAAGGGGTGAAAACAAATATTTCTTCACATCACTTTATTCTCATATTTGCTTTGGTGTGATGGATTCCTTTACCCCATTTTGGAGTTCCCTGAGCACTTGGTGCCAATCATTCTGTTTCCTGGTTTTCCTGCATAGGTAGGGTGCACTGAAGGGCAATTCCACCATGCAGAGCTTCTCCTAACACCATTCCCTTTACAAGAGACTGAATACTGAGGGCAGGATGAAGCCAAGGAAAGAGTAACTTCAGTGGTGTCATGAGTAGTTACTTCTCACTAGAGGAGGTTTTCCTCTGGGGTCTGATTTCCTTTAACTGTGCAGGAGCAGTTGGATTTGCCTGGGTTCCCAGCATCCTCCCAAAATATCCCAACTTGACCCGGGCAGGTGATACGAGGTTGGCCTCATATTATCTAAAATGTAAGTGATGTATGACAAGGACAGAGTTAAAGCAAGCTCTGTTTTTTTCAGCTGTTCAGTGAGCTGTTTCAAGGCAGCTCATCTCTATTCCCATCCTCCTGCTTTTCAGGAAAGGAAGACAGCACATCCCTCAGGAACAGAAATCAATATTCTCCTGTCACTTAAGCACAAACAACAAAGAAATCCCAGTCCCCTAGTGAGCAATTGCCAGTTTAATCTTGCCATCTTCAGTAAGTCACTCCTTTGAATACTGTGGAGGTGCCAACATATTCATTATGGGCTCTGCTTTCTTTTGTCACAACCACTGTGCTCAGGAAACACATGTTTAATTCCCTTGGCTGTGTCCAAGAGGAAAACAGCACTTGTGAAATCGAGGCCTCACCTCACATTTTTAATCTCTGACCCTGCCAACAATAGGAGAACTAAACAATATTTGCAACTGTGTTATTTTAACAAGCATTTGGGAAAAATGTTCACTTATTTTGCAACAGTAAAACCCTTTAAATGAACTGTAAGTCCGTAGTGATGTGAATCGATACACGAGGAGTGTGTTGGGGCCTTTGTGAGCACAGGCAGGCGACTCGCAGCAGAAAGAGCCTGACAAACAAGTCACGGTCACTTCATAAATCAAACTTGCACTTGTCTTTCTGTAAAGCACAGGACTCTGTACTGTGCAAGGCACAGATCAAATACCCAGAGCTGGTTCCTTCTTCCTTGCCAGTGCATGTCCATAGAAAGGGACATGATAATTACTTAAAAAACCGAACAACCACCCCAGACAGGCTAAGAGAACAAATACACTGAGAACCATGGAAGTTCTCCCCAAACAAGCAAAGTTATCAAAGCACTTCAGAGGAAAGCATAGAAGGTGAAATAGTAAATACAAATCCAAAGCAAGCAGGATTCCCTGATTTAGTGGCGAAGTTGTGTGGTTTATCGCTACCCCCTTGACAGTGAAGGCCCGAGCCCTCCTGGCATGGCTGTGTTTGCAGGAGGATACAGGAAGTTTGCTTATACAGAATCACATCTCCTGACAGCAAACACACCTGAAGTAATACTTCTTTCCATCATCCTCTTGTTATCATTAGCCCTTCCATAAAGCAATGAAGAATTTAATCCACTTTCATCTTTCCTCCAGGATTTGCCTGCCTTTCCCCAGTTGTCTTCTGTTCTCTTCCTCTTCCCTGAAACACTCACTCTCTTACCTTTAAATCTTCCCCTTTAGGCTTCACTAATCCTGTTTTACTGATCCACATTCATCAATTCTCTCTCTTTGTACCCCAATTCTTCCTTCTGCTGTGATGCCCTGGTTAATCCCTTCTTTATCCCGTACTCTGGTGTCCCAGATGACAAATCCTTAATTTATCCACTTGGTAAGCTTAATCTTCAGAGGTACCCAGAATTCCAACCTTCAACACCTTTCCCCATCTCCCACTTCTACATTCAGATGCTCTCAATTCCTATCCCCACATTAATCAATCTTCTTTACCTCTTCAGAGAGAAATTTCACAGTGCCTGGTGTTCCGATCTGAGAGTACTGCAGCTACTGTGAGCAGAGAACAGAGGATATTCCCATGACCCAAAGGGCTGTGGCAAGAAAGCTGGGACAATCATGCTGTTACACACAGCCCCTGATGGCTGCACTGAGGTGGGGCAGAAGCAGCAGTAAATAAAACAGGCAGGGAGACAATGGGGTGGGGTATGATCCAAAGAAGGCACAAATCGCTTTTGCAGGATCGAAGGGATGTAATGGTCAGTGGCAGCTCATGTTATGCAGCTAGCAGGTAATAATCAGGGCTAGAATTGCTCAGAGAGTTCAGAAAAACCACCAGGCAGTAAATCGTGGATGATCCTGACTTGGTTTTGACATGTAAAATGAAAACAACATCAGCATTACTAGATAAAAAGGGGAATTTTTCACTCACTTTCACTATAGTCTCATATTCCATTTCTACTTCTGTTTTTCCTCTACTTCTTGTTCTTCTATGCTCTTTAAAACAAAACCAAGGATCATTTCAATTTGAGGTGATTAACAGTTACTCTAAGCTGAAATGACAATTCTGTGCATTACAGTAAAGCAACATCTCTTTAATCTATGCACTTAATGAAAAACAAAAGATTACTTCATGCTTCTGTGTGCCGGCTCATTAATATTTGACTGGGTACCAGTTAGTCAGAGAAACAGTCTATTTATCACAACCTGTCACTCCATGCTACAAGAGGACAATATTTCAACTGTTATGAGGGACATCCAGCTTTAGTTGAAGTTGCAGCTTACGCAGGTTGCAAGCAGTGTCACTTTTTCTCTGGGAAAGGGAAGGAAGCGTGTCTGAAGGGAAAAAGGAGCATCAGCCATGCCACCTGAAGGATGTGCTGGAAGAGACACCTCTGGCCTTAGACTGCAATCATGCCTGATGTCATGAACTCAGGGCAGTTGGGATGGAAACCCTCCAAGGCCATCCCCAAGTGCTTACAGAGTGGTGCTGCTCCAGCCTGTTCCCTCGGGGTCAGTCTTTCACGAGGGCCTGAGCAGGAACTGTGAGGGACACGCTGCTCTTGGAGGTGTTACCACTGTTCTCTCACCTTCATCCCGAGCTGGTGTTTATCTCTGGAGCTCAAACTTGTGTTTGGCACTTCAAGGAGCAGCAGGATTGTCAGATTGTCCCGAAGCCCTGATGTGCTCCGAGCTGTCGGAGCCGACTCTCCGGGACAGCACCACACACCACTCTGAGCACCCTGAACTCAAACTCTCTCTCTTGGAGAGGGCTAAGGTCTGGAGCAGAGAAGTCCTGAAGGTAATCCAGCAGCAACCAAAAAGACAGAAGTTTGTTCCTTAGTTTTGGCACTTACCAGAAGATGGCTATGAAATTATAGCCAGGAAGTGAAAAAAAGGGGTGACTTTTTGGTTGGTGCTAAGCTCAGTCTTTAAACAGCACTGCCCTGCCATTTTCAAGTGGCTGCAGCATGTTCCCTTCTCTGTTGTGTTAAATTACTGTGATAACTGTCTTGTCTTACTCTAAAATCAGTGTTATTTCAGCATTAAGTGATTTACTGCTCCATATGGTAGCAATTGCATGAATCTATC
Source organism: Notiomystis cincta (assembly GCA_013398075.1). Taxonomy (NCBI): domain Eukaryota; kingdom Metazoa; phylum Chordata; class Aves; order Passeriformes; family Notiomystidae; genus Notiomystis; species Notiomystis cincta. Next base: position 112,392 of record VZRX01020363.1, read on the forward strand.
ACTGAACTTAGTTCTGTTTGCAGAAGTTAAATCACAGCTCTGCCATGACAGGGTTGGTGCCACCAAAATCTTCACACTTCCCACATCATACACTTTGTCTTGTATTCTGGACAGTATTGTATCTGCAGGGTCCAGGAGCCAGAGCTGCAGTGGCATCCCTGTCACACACAGGTGACATGCAGGTGACAGCCAGCCATGGAGTAATTGCTCGTGAGCTCCCTGACCTAAACTGTGCTTTGTCTTAGGTGTCAGGTTTGTTATGAATGAAACTGAAAATGGAAACCTTTAAAAAGAAATAGAAACAGACAAAAACACAAAATAAAGCTTCTCATGTAATATGTAAAGATGAAACAGCTTAAAAAGCGAGGTAGTACTTTTAATATTTGTTACAAACATTTCCTCTCAAAACATTTTCTCTAAACTGAATACAATTATTGAGTCACTTCCTTGGTAGTGGGTGAAGAAGCAGAACAATGTGTCTGAGCACTGTGTCCTCATTTTACTTCCATGCAGATTCAGAAATACTGTCTAATTGAGTCACAATGCAGGCAGAAAATACCATCAGCTAAAAACTGGCTGGATTTGATTGAAATTCTGTGTAAGGGAACCTATGCCACCTTCTTATGTTGTGTTGCAGCAAATGAATGAAGTGAATTTGGTTTATTTTCTCCTTGAAGTCTTTCTCACCATGGCAGCAGTGGGCTGTAAAGCAGTGGGCATTAATGCTGACATAAATGGTGTTAGGAGATACATATGGGGCATAAGATGCTCAGGAAATGGGTGCCAGTGGCTGTGGCAGCTTGCACCATCTTGACATGCAAAATGAACCTAAAATATTAGCTGAGGAAGCAGAAGGTGACAGTTTGTAGCAGAAAAAAACATAGCAGCAAGAAAGTGAAATGTAAAGTGAAATAAGAAAGCTACTTTGTTTTGCATAGTTCCTTATCACACCTCCTGATGCACTTCATTTTTCTGCCCCTTTGATCTATGTACTTCACTGGGTCTGTGCTCCCACTGACAGACAAATCAGATAAAGCAACTCACAGAAAATTGGCAAGTTTTACAAAATTACATGGAAGTTTGCAGCACACAAACATTTTGTTGCTGGGGATGTTGGCCTAGTTACTTCAGTGAGGTTTGTAACTACTGAAAGCAGGTTCAGATTTAATTAAAAATTCCCTTAAAACCAGACTTGGAAAACACTACTAAGCATCCTCTTGCTAAATTCCTTAGTTTGTGCAACATTAATACTTCTCCTTTCTTTTGGCACTGTTTTTAGCCAGCCTTCCTGTTAAAGGTTTGGGAAGAGGTGTGTACTTTGTGTGCAGGTGTGTGTTGTGCTCACACCAGGATTTGGGTGTGCAAAGGAAGCACACATTTGCCAATATCCGGACTTTACCTACCTGCAGGATGAACATCAGAAGTAAGTAAACACATTTCAACAAAAGCAACATTCAAAAATGGTAACAAATTCTCCTCTATTTAACCAAACTGAGGATTTCCCCCTTGATTATTTATCAAAACACAGTCCACAGAAGGTAACAGAGATATCTGGGTAGCATGAATTCCTCAGGCAGAGGAAATTACACAACCACTTAGCTGTGAGTAGGGTATGCACCACTCAAAACCTCAATTTTTTATTGAGCTTTTAACAATATATTCTGTGCACTTGCCCCACTGGGATGCTGCTGACCCAAATGGTGGAAGTGCAGCAGAATTATAGCAGAGATTTACCACAGGGGTGCTCACTAGTTTGGGAGCTCCAGGCATGGCCTTGCAGCGTGAGAAAGAGAAAGTCAGAGAGAAACACAGGGATTAAAACAAACACTGAACTTCCAGCTTTTTTCTGTTCTGATGGTCATGATTGTACTTGTCAAAATTGCCTGGTTTTGAAAATGCCTCAGCAGCTTCTTGATTCTGGTGTGAGCTGAATCTTTCTGTTTGTACAGACATTGCATTGAGCAGCTCTTTGTGAAATCTCTAACATGGAGGTAATAAAACACAGAAAATACATACACTTTCCCAAATCATAAAGCAGCCAAATATCTGTTGCTTTTATTAGTGCTGAGACAACATTTTAGGGAAGACACACACAGAAACCAGAGTGCAGAAGAACACTGATGACAGAGGGGAGTGTTAAAACACTATCTGCTCTTCATAGTCACTGTCTACCTAATGCTGGTTTCCCAGAGGCTTTCTGGAGACACCAGAAAGTCCAAAAATCAATCCCCAGTGCAACTTTAAGTTTTTAAAATACTGAAGTTTAATATAATCTGGTTCATCTGATGGTCTTGGATGTGTCTTCATCTGTGCAAAGTGCCACAAAAAAAAGCTGTACTTTGTATTTATGGTTTCTAAGCTGTCATAAAAAGCTGTGTTGTGTTCTCAGTTATTGTGCCATTACTATAAAGCTCTACTGCCAAACTTAGTCAGGATTTCTCTTCTTGCTGGCACATAGAAATGGGGCCTAGAATCTTGTCAGTCCCCACAAAAAATTGTGCTGATCTAACACCTCCAATCAACTCTTGTTAACATGACTGTTCTTCATAATTATTCATTATGAACCTTTAAAACCACAATGAAGAAATGCATATCAGGGAGAAGAAAAAGGGAATAGTGCTTATCCACAGGAGCTGCCTCACAGCACATGGTTTAGTTCCCTCAATAATTCATATACCCCTCAGCTGTCCAGGGACTCACATGGGCTGCTGCTGGCTCTGCCTTTGGCAGACACTTAGAGGGATTTCTGAGACCTCAGCAGCACAAAGCACCACGCTAAAGAGAGCAGGAAAGACCTGTAAGAGCAGTTTGAGGGGAAATGGAAACGTTTGGAGCAATGGTACAGTCAAAGTGACCTAAGATTTTTAGAAATGAAACATTGCTGCCTAGCACCTTCTCCTTTTTCTGCTCTCACCTGGGTCCAGCTAACTGAAGGATACCTCTTCTCTGGGGCAACTCTTCTGAAACTCTGAAGGAGAAGTAAACAGTGCTCACTGGCCATCAAACTGAGGAAAGCCCAAGCCCTCTGGAAAAAAGCACAATGGACCAAGCAAAACTTTCTTGCTCTTTATGGAAGCAGCCCTGGCCTAAATTCCTAAGCCATGACTCCTTTTCAAATTTTGTTTCCAGCTGTGTTGTGTGTTGTAGAGTTCATCTCCAATATAAAGTGCCAGATGTGCTTTAGGCTCTTTCTCTGTAGGTATCTGCAAACAGAAGATGAATTCCAAACTGAGAAAACAGAAAAGCCAGGGGCAGGGGATGGGCTTCCCCATGGGTGTCATCTAGAGCAGGGTGGCACAAACAGACACTTAGGACAAAATCTACCTCATGGCAACACAGAAACAGTACAAAAACATTAAGGCAGCAACTTGTATTCACATTTTGCAAGCTGTAAAATCCAGTTGAATTCTCATCTTCCCTGGACCAGAAAAGATCCTTCACACCCCTGTGACAGAGACAGCACAGATCTAGGTTTGTTTATCAAGTCACCCAAGACTGCCTGTGTAGTAGGCAGAGGAAGAAATGCAGGATGATCCTGGCTTTGATCTCACTCAGCGAAACAGTAAAAATAATTACTCAGATTAATTCTACTGCACGTCAGTGAAAATCACTGGTTTAACAGCAACACGTGTGGAACCCCCTCTGTGCAATTCCACCCCTAAGTTACACACACAGAATCCAACTGCAGCAAGAACAGTCTTCAGATGCACTCCAGTTTCTCATCCTGGACAAAGAACATTCCCATTTCTGCTTCATATTGATTACTTTAGATCTAACCTTTTTAAAAAATCAACTGTTATACAGCAGCTCCATAACTGCCAGAAGATTAAGTCACAATATGCATCATTCAGCTCAAAACAAAACTCCCAAACCTCAGTACAAGGCCCAAGCAGAGCATCACTGAAATTCTGTCAGTACAAAACATTTTATTTATCACCTTTATCATATGTAGTATAGCATTTACTAACTTGTAAGCTGGGCAGAGATCAAGAGGATGGAATTTATTGGAAGTGTATTTCCATTCATGCAATGAAGGTTAGACACACAAAGTCCAATGAGGGACTCTTACCCAGAGTTTGTGTTCCTCTGGTCCAGCAGGAAGAGTTAATGCCCTGTGCTTACAAGGCCACCAGATTTTTTTGAATATCTCACTGCAGGATGTCAATTGAAAGTCTCAAGGGTTTACTCATTTAGGACACAGGTTTAATCCACTGAAGTCAGTCTGAATTTTGCTATTGGTACCAGTCAGAGCACATTGAAAGTTTGCTCCCCATTCCAGGAGTGCTTCTGGCACATTGGCTTAGTCTGGGGGGTAGCTGAGCAGCCCCTTTGAATCAGCTACGCATCAAGGGAATAGAAATTACTTTAAAAACTGAAGGAATGTGAGGGGAGCCAATATTTCTATAGCTAATCCAGTACAGCAGGTTGGCAAGGGATTATTTTAGGGCAGTTTTGAAAGCAGGCATTCCAATCTGGTCAATAAAGGGAATGAAGGAATCAAAGGGACTCAGATTACCACTGGGAGCAGGCTAAAGAAAGAAAGGCAACACAGAAGCATTTTGTATTTTCACTAGGCAGAGGTGGGTTTTTGGTTATTATTCAGTAAGTGCTAAAATAAGCCAAGTCAAGAGTTCTCTCCCTGGCCATGGTGACACGGCCACCAAGAGCCTTAGGAACTCCTGCCTGCTCCCCTCTATGAGAGAGACACATTTTGAGCTGTCCCATAATGGCCCTGCTCTGGTAAAGCCCGAGTGCCAAGGCTGCTGTGCAGAAAACAGTCAGTGTTCCCCAGTCCTGCTTCATCACAGGACAGCACTCAGCTGTCTCAGGCTTCCTGCAGCAATCTGCATCTCTGGGGACATCTCTCCCCTTGTACAGCCTCAGAATGTCTGGAGCACACATTCCAATACTCCTTTGATACATAGGAAGGCTCTCAGTATTTCCTGGTAAGCAGTGCTGAATTCTCACTCAGCCTTTAAACTTGAAGTGTTACAAGGCATTTATATATGCATATATACAAAAATACTGCCAGGACCAGGAAGGACCCTTGTCCTCTAAGGTGAAGCATAAAAGAAAGAGAAATCAGCTTAGCTCCAGCTTAAAACCAGCCTTCTGTCCACAGAGTGCATCAATTTAAAATAAGGTATCCAGTACCCAAAGCTGGAGCTGCTTGTCTGATGGCTGAGCTAAGCATGAGCTAACCCAGTTATTTCTGCAAGAGCACAGCCTGCAGCAGTGTCCTGCCATGGCTCCCCCTTCCATCCATCCCCAGAGTAAACAGGTCACAGGGAGGAAAGCCTGAAAGCTTTCCAGTGAAACATACTCAGTGCCCCAATTCAGCAAATGTTCCACTGCATTTCACTGCTTTCAAGTGTAGAGTGGTAACATGGACTGTGAAAGTAAATTATCTCCAGGGCATGTAAAGGGCCTGGTCCTCTGATCCTGATGGTCAGACAGAATCACAGAATAGTTCAAGTTCAAAGGCATCTCTGGAGATCAGTCCCACACCCCTTCCAAGGCAGGGTCACCTGGAGCAGGTGACACAGGGGCACATCCAGGTGGCTTTGGGATGTCTCCAAAGAGGGAGACTCCACAGCCTCCCTGGGCAGCTGTTCCAGTGCTTGGCTACCATCAATGTACAGAAGTTCTTCCTCACATTAAAGAGGAACCTCTTGTGTTTCAGTTCGTGGCCATCACTCCTCATCCTGTCACTGGGCACCACTGAAGAGCCTGGCACCTTCCTGGGCACCTCTCGGAGATATTTACATGGATTCATGGGATCCCCTCTCAGTCTTCTCTTCTCCACACTAAACAGACCCAGGCTCTCCTCAAAACAGACCTCTCATCATTTTTGTGGCCTCTCCAGCAACTCCTTGCCTCTCCTTCATCTCAGAAATTGCTTTTCTGGAAATGATTCTCAAAACTGGAAGACCGCAAATTAAAGAAAATTCTAATCCTAGCCCGAAATGCCATTCTAAATCACACCAGTACCTACTCAGAGTGATTCCAGTAACATCTCTGAAAAGATTATGAACAAATGCCAGAGAAACTGAGATAAGCATCAGGCTGAGAATGGACATCTCATTGATTCAGCACTTCGTACAGATGAAATACTTTAGTTGTCTTATCCCACGAACTCATTTCCTTTGCAACTCTCTCATTTCATTGCCAAGGTCTCAACTCTCCCATCTGTAAAACTGCATGGAATACCAGTTACTGGTTCAGATTTTAATACTTTTAGAATCTGAAAGCAATAGCATAGTCTTGTCTTACAGACAAGCCTGATAGCTCAGGCAATTTTAGGGCCTTCTCTGTACTAAATATAGCAGATTGCATAGTTTTCTCTGCAGCAAAAGGAGCTTTATTTCCTAGGAACGTTCAAAATCCAAATCCCTTCCCTAATGAAGTGTCAGATGAAAGGATCTTCTGCACAAAGACATCAAGAAAACACCCTCTCCCAAAATTTCATTAAACATTAAATGACTGTGAATTAAACAAACAAAAATGTTGGTATTTTTTGACAAATTGTTATTCCATTTACTTAGCAAGACAGAATACATATGACAATTAGTTCTTCAAATGACTACATGGGGGAAATCCCTTCTGTCCTGATGCTCTGTACTCTATGGTAAGCTCATTTGTTTGTGTCTAAGAACAGATTTTCAGCTTCATTCCTTTCTGAAACTGAAGTTAGCCTCAGACAGATAATGGAGCTGCTGCTAATAAACCCAAGATGTCTTAACATCAATTTGCTGAATGGAAAATCCTGCTTATTTTGAACTAATTTAGTACAGCAGTACCTGTTTAAGATCAATTCGCAGCAGACTATTTCCTATTTATTGCTAATTAAAATCACGGATTTCCTGTTCCAAACAGCATATAGGCTGAAAAATTAGCTCCAACCCAGTGTGCTATTGACTCAGCTGGGGCACCAGATCTAGATTTACCACTTCATTCTGAGGTTTATAAGAACAACTACTCTCAGGAATGACAAATCAGCCAGAGGGAGAGGTCAGGTGAGGAGGGAAACCAGGAGGCAATCGCTGAGATTTGTCTTCTCAACATCAGAAGTGCAGAATGGCTCAGCTGTGCTTTCCTGCCCAGCCTGAGGTACCAAGAGCACACAGAACCCTCCCTTGGCACATTGAACCTGAGGACCACCCAGCCTTTCTGCCTCCAGTCCAGCCCTTTCCGGCCTTGGAGAGAATAATACTCCAGCTGTGTGCCAAGGGATATCTGCAGGTGGCATCTGGGCTTAACCTCACCCACCCACACTTCTCTTGTCAGCTCCATACAAAAATGTTTTCAACTGATTGTGCTGGGCAGAAACAGGTCAATTCTTTCTCTTGTGGAACAGAGTTCAGCCAGGAAAGCACACAAGCTTGGGAACAGCTATGAAAAATGGAAATATTGAAGTGGTCCTGAATTAAGGACGATTCCACCCAGTGCTTTCAGTACATTGCTCCAGAGCATTCATGTCCCTGAGATTTGAGACTGCCTGAACTGCTGAATTCCCAGGAAAGCAGCACCTGCTGGGCTCCTCTGTGGTGATACCAAACTTCCAAGAGGGTACAGAGAAGGGCTGTGCCATCCCTGTCTCCCTAATCCACATAAACTGACAGAAGATGCACTTACAGCAAGAAAATGCTTATTAATAAATCAACATTTTTTTTTTTCCCTCCAAAACCCTTTGCCTCATTTCCACTCCAAGAACCTAAAATCTGCTCAGGCTTATCTCAGGTGATTTAATCAATCACAGCAGCCTGGGACTGCATTTCCACCCACCCAGAAGTCTGAGTTTAGGACACCATGTCAAAAGTGACATAGAAAGGTAAAAGCCCTCTAGGAAGTAGCCCTGCAGATCCCAGGACAGGCATCTCTCCAGAGCTTTGGCAAACCAGGTGCCAATAAATGCTTCTTTATTGGCACAAATCCACCAAAACCTCAGTGAGACACAGACACACTTCCTTGAAAGTTTTATTTCATGCCCCAGATAAGTTGGTTGCCTGAGCACTGCACATGTGGACAGCTTTAAACTCTGACCATTCATTGCTATGAAAAATAACACTAACTTTTGTTAATGTTATCCTTTGTTTTTCAATTTTCTGAAAGATGCCAAAGATAATTCTGGAAGATCTGGTCTGGAGGTAACATTCAATAGCAATTATTAGTGTCCAACTTTATTACTAGCATTTTCTCTGACACCCCAAAACCACTCACTCAAACAGCTTTCCCAGTCTGCCTCTTATTAAGCTCTTAGTTATTTTTTTTAAAACAGTGCTTTGTGACAGGAATAACATTGCAAAAAAACAGAATAGGTATACACCTATTAATGAAATTCATGAAATAATTGTGTTGAATGTATATTCACTATGTTTAGTAAGTGAGAAGTACTTCAAGTACTTCAAGCCTTTCATTGTTCAAGTGTCTAATTCCTGCTGAAACATTTATCCAATTCTTTTGGTTGAAAACTGTGCTTAAGAAGCAGCTGGGCAGAGACTGTCTGTGAGAGGCCCCTGCAGAACCAGCCAGGGGTTTTAGGCTCTCTGCTCCTGCTGCAGGTTCATGAACATTCTCATTTCTTGAAGAGGTGGAGTCCTGCTAATACCTGGAAAAATACAAGGAGTGTATTGTATTTCAAACTGACTCAGGGCCCAGATTTTTTACAGATGGAGGACTTCAGTTCAAATTTATGGATGACTTACACTGGTGTAGCTAAAGCAGAGAGCATAGAGCAAATCTTGCTTTTCTCTCCCCAAGATGATGCCATTCTTGCAGGCATGGCTGAGCAAATTCTGCATCTGCTCGTTAGCTGCTGTAGCTTAAATTAATTGAGTGCATGAATGTAATCTGCTGCCAAGTGGAATTTACATTAACAGGCAGGACCACAAATAAGGAAGAAAGTTGGGGTTACTCATCTCACTGCAAGGGAGGGAAGGGCAGGAAGCTGAGGTGCCTGTTGGCCCCAGCTCACCTGGGACACAGTTCTCCGAGGATCGAAGGACCAGAACCCACAGGCTGCTGGTCACTTCTCACCAAAAAGCAACATTTTGGTTCCCTTCAGTTGTTTATTCCAGCAGTTCAACCTGCCTGGCAAGCCAATAACCCAGCAGTGCTGACACTGTCAAACAGGGAATTACAAAGTGAGGGGGGCAGTTCCCTCCCCCTGGGGCAAACCTGAGCCCTCTGGAGAAGGGCTGGAAGTACAAAGCTGTTTAGTGACAATTTCCCCAGGCTCTGGGGAGCTGCCCTAGCTGGGGTCAGTTCTGAGCTGCTCAGCAGCACAAACCACTGACAACATGCAGAAATAATGGGAAGTGATATGAATGCAAGCAAATATTTGCAATAACACTTTTTCTATCTGCATTTCTTATTAAAAGAATGCAATCAAATTAATAATGATAAATATAAATATTTATGTGTTGATATTTAGATGATTAAATGTAGTTTTGTTGTTCAGAGAACTAAGCTGCTCCTGTTTTCTGCAGGCTTGAAACAGCCCTTTGTTTATCTTCATCTTGTTTTCCAACATAACTTATTTATTTACAGCATGTCAAGGGAGAAACCTAATTTCTAAGGACATTTTCCAATTAACTTTCCTAATTAAAAGTAAAAGTTAGACTCAATTGGTTTGTAAATAGCATTATCCAACCCCCCAAAATGAATGGATTCTGGGCAATGACTGAGAATACACCTCCACGAGCAGGATCAGAAATGTTCCCTGTCTTCCATCTGCAGTGTTACAGACTTTGTCTGGTGTTCTGAACCTCAGCTGCTCTGCTGCCTGATTTGGAAACAATGGCATGTGCTCCCCAGTTCTGTAACACTATTAGGGAATTGCTGCTCCCTTTGGTTCCTGTCAGACAGTGCTCACACTTCCAGCTATGGGCTTTAATGAGTTTTGAGCTCTGCTCTGAATATGAATCTGTAACAGGAGTCTCCCTGTGATCCAACTTCATGAATTTGTGCAAGAATCCAGTAATATCCCAGGAAATGCCTGCTGCTGCACTGATTCCAACCTCTGCCATTCAGGCTGAGAACTTCAGAATGCACTCACGATGTCAGGAGGGACCACGGTTTTGTCCCGAGTCCCTTTAAGGAAGTTTGTGAAAGGCTTTCAGTCTCTGTCACTGAAGTCAAACCAGACACAGGAATTGGAACCTAGAGATCACACTGTCAGTCTGGCTTGGTGATCAATTAGAAACAGACTCACCCAACTGAACAGTTCACGAGAACTGGGAAAATATTTAAATCCCAGAAAGTTAAAGAAGATAGCTGCAAACCACTTTAAAGCCCTGAAATTACTTATTTCCCCAGCGCATTTATGGCAGTGAATAACCACACTCTTTGTGGATGTAAGAGCATTTCACATCTAAAAATAACTTTCACTGTGCACTGATCACAAATCTAGATACACCCAAGGCAGCCTGGAGTCGCAGATCAATTTGTAATACTTACAGAAAATAAAAAATAAAATAAGCTTAAAGCAAAATTAGATGTTCTACTTGCCCCATATATTGGGGATGTATGCAATGAGTTATTGCAACCTTTCTCTGAGACAGTAATTTAGATTAATGTACTTCTTAGCAGTTTCAGTACTAAAAATACCATTTTTTTATCATATATTGAAAATACATGGGAATATATTTCCCATGTATTTGGCAGGTATAAACACCTGGCTGCCTCCCGCTCACATCCTGACCATCCTACAACAGCTTCACACACACATTTAAGCAGCACTTTTCCTGCTTTAGTACTAGAGAAACAGATAAATGTACTTTGATGTATTTGCTGTGCAAGAAGAACAGTTTCTCTGTTCCCATAAAATGCTTTCAGAAATAATAACAACAATAATAATAATTAAAATAATGACAAAAGAAGCTGTCAACTCCACTAGGGCCTGGCAATGGCTGGAGAAAGCAAGTGACTCTGGATTTTGAAGACAATTAGTCCCCACACATTTTAAATTACTGTGTTTGTGTGCAGACAGCAGCATTGTATTCTGATTTTGTAGTGGTGTTTTTAACCGCATGAGTCACAGCTTGGGAAGGCAGCTGAGGGAACCTGATGGCTTCCATGCTCCACAGCCTTTCCTTGTGTCAGAGAAAAAATGCTGCTTGTGTTCAGCACAAGGTACGAGGGAACCTCCCTGCTGTAGGTTTGGCATCTGTTAAATCCATTTTGCAGATAGCATGGAACGTGGGAATCCATAAATCTGCCTTTCCCCTTCGTGTTTTCCATACAGAGGAAACTCTGACTTCACTGCTAATACAGTCAACCAGGAAAACTTGAGCAGACCACAAAACTCCTTTCTGGGATTGGTGATTTCAAAATAGGACTGGGAACCATCAGAACTGGATTCTAATTCTGTCATGCAGATCATTTGCCCTGAAAGATGCTTAAGCCAAAGATTTCAAACATTGACACCTAAAGTAAGGCAGCAAAATGCAAGTTCCAGCAAAGCCTTCAATACCCAAAAAATGCTGTACTGGTTTGAGTTGGAGCACCACAAGGAAGTTTTCTCATACATTGTTTTCCTCTTTGGAATGCTCTATTGATTTTTTTTCAGACTCATGCATTTAAAACTCACAGCTGAATTTGTCTTGACAGTGTCATTTCAACTGAGCTACAAACATCTTCTACTTGCTAGGTTAAGCTTTTGAAAGCAGAGTGCTTCAAAAGCTAGGTTTCCTCAAAAACATCTCCTAGGGTAATAAATATCTGGAATCCCTGTTTCTAGGAACAACTGACCATAATGACCAAGGGGTTTTTTTGGCACCTTCCATCTCATTTACACCTGCTCAGAACTCCAGGGTATTCTTGGCCATCCACTGAAATGTGAGTATCCATGGAGAGATTAAAGCAATCCATGATTGCAGCTCCCTGGGCTCCACTGACAAACAGCTGACTCCCAAACTGGCAGTGGTGGCCCTAAGATTTCCTAGAACCAACCCTCTCCCTTTTGGGTTTTCCCTGCCAGGGTTGCTGTGACTGCAGGTGAGCCTCCTGCAGTCCCTGCTCTGGGGGCAGCTCCTGTTGCCAAGGTCACCTTTGCAGAGTTACATTTGCATCCAGCTGACGTGGATTCATGTTGCCAGATGGCAAAGGACAAAGCACAATCGCTCAACACCACGTGTGACCTACTTACACTCCCCACAATCTGCTGCCTGATACTTGGGAAATGCACGGAGACTTTGATTAAAATTTTCATTTTGTTTCATAGCTGGCCCACATGTGGCATGTACATTTTGCATCCCAGATACATCTGCTCCAGCAGGGCAGTCGTGTGACACCTCCGACTTCCTTCTGAAACAGGGCTGTGGATGTGCAAGTGTCCCTTCCTTGCTTCCTAAAGGCACTCTCAAAAGTAATTACAAGTTATTGGTTTACATGTGGACAGCTAATGAAGAGCCAGGCACCCTCACGCTGGCAGCACATAAAGAAATAGTGAAAGCAGTAATGTGTCTGCTCTAGAGAAGACACAATAGAGACAAAATTCATGTAGGGCTCCTAATCAAATCCACGGAAAGTCAGGGGAACTCTCTCTTTGAGTCCATGCTCAAAGTCACATATATATTCACAGGATCAGCAGGACAACAGAATTTCTGCAGTAATTAACTCCACTGTGAAGGTATGTGAGAATAATGGAAGTGACATCTGGTCACTGTAGGCCAGATTCCCCAAATTGCTCAGGGCTTTGGGAGTGCCACGACAGCCAGGCTGACTGAGACCTGCACTCTGCCTCTGCCCTTGGCTGCTGCAAGGTGCTGTCCAAGGGAAAAACAGGTCTAGAGCAGACAGGGATACAACAATTCCTGCCTCTGGACACACCTTCCTGGTCCTGATCTCTCAAACACTGGCCTAAGTCCTGCAATTCAAGTTTTAGTAAAGTTTCAGTTCCTGTCAAGGTATCGGTCAACAAGAACCTCAGTACTGAAAACGTTTATTTTCTGAAGGGGTCTCCAATCCCATTTTGAATCTCCTCAGCTTTTGACAGATTTGTCAAGGGCTCAGCACCAATAAATGAAGTGGAACTGCTAAAAGTCTCATGTGTCCAGCAGCTCCTCTTTCAGTTCACCAGACCCTCAGAGAGTTCAGTGGTGTGTGAATCTGGGCACACACAACTCAGTTAAAACACAAATCCTTCAGGCCATGAGAAAACAGAACCCAAAAAGCCTGCAGAGAAGCAAGTCTGACATATTTTACACTGAGGAGGAGGTGACAGATCCTGGTTGGAAACCATCCTATCACATATTAATACTATTTATTTGGGGGAAAATGAGAAGGGAAAACCAAATTCAGGGAGAAGCAGTTGTACCATAGTGTAGACACTGCTGATGGGGTGATTATGGGTGGCAGAGTAAATGAAAATAATTGGCAAGACATTGACTAAAAAAAACCCCCAAATATTTTATTACTGAATAAAGATGTGCAGGGCTACACTCAGGATATATCATTACATTATCTGTGTGCCACACATGCTGTTATCTCCACCAACAAGTTCCCAGGACTGGGAAGATGACTAGAAAGGATATTCCAGTTGTGGATGGAACAGAAAACAGAAATATTTTATCATCAAAACAAACAAACAGAAAAAAAGAAGCTCATGAGTTTGTATCTGTCATTATTTTATGATTTATAGAAAAGACCTACATGGGAAAGTGGTCTTAAAGTTCAGTTCCCTTGCCATAAATTAAGTATGGAGACAAAATAATCCAAAGGAAGTAGTAGAAAAGAGCACTTATGACATTATTGAGGAAAGCACAACAGTTCTGGAAAACATACCAAGCACCCCTTCTTAGGAGAAATGCCTTCTTCCTTTTAGATCAAAGCAAGCTCACTCATAGATTTTAAGCTGAATCTTCATCTGTAAATTGGAGCTTTTACCATCCATAGAACAAGAGCTTGTTCCAAATATACTTGTTAAGTATTTGTATGAAGTTTAATGTAATGTTAAGGGTACTGTACCATACCAGACACAAGTGTCTTTGTCCTGAGCCTCAGACTCTGGGAAAAGCTGATCCTCACGGCACAAGTACAAACTCTGTCACTGTGTCCATCTGGTGGACCTGGTTCCACAGCTCCTGTTCCACAAAAACCTTTTGGGACAGCATGTCTTCACTGACAGGCACCAAATGCACATCTGGAGCCTGGTTTGGGCAGTGACCCCATTACAAATTTCAGGTCCCTTCTTGCCCTCTACCCCCAGTGAAGCTCCCAGAGCTCTGCAGAGATGGAACCTGCCCAAAGAGCCAGAGGTGACCTGACCTTCATGCAGGAGCTGTCCTAGTGCAAGGGTACAGAACATTTTACTGGATTCCAGCTCCCAGTGCCTTTGTCCATTAGGGCTGAGCAGGGCATCACAAACACATCCCAGCCCTGGGAGCACTCGCTGAGTGAATCAAAGAGGCTCTCCTGGGCTGCTCAGGACAGAGCACCCCCCTCCTCTGCTGGGTCTGATTGTTTTTCAGCTTAAAAGTCTGTGGAGGGGGCAAAGTGTCTGTTTAATTTGCTGTTGTGTGGGAAAGGGGCCAAGGTGTCTGACACTACTCTGTGCTGGGAAATTGTTTGCTCTTGGTACAGCCTGCAGTTTATAAGCAAGATGCCACAAAAAACAAACATAATTGAAGAGAGTCTCCTTAAACGAGAACAAAGTAAACAGAAATGCTTCATTAGAAGTTACATTCCCTGATCCTTCTGCTGTCAAATCCATTGATTTCTTTTTTTCCTTTTTGGTTCAACTTACAAATTAATTATCTTTCACAGAAAACACAAGTTACTTTGAAGAAAAAGGTCTTTTTGGGGGCAAGTCTGTCTCTAAAGAAAAGAGATACATTTAGTAAAACTCATCCTTGCTTGCTCTTTAGATCCTTCAAACAGGAGTTTGCAACTGCTTCGCCTGCACTGAACAATCACAAAAGGGAAAAAAATCTCTTAAATAGTATGGAACTGGGGTAAACTAAGAATAGCAATACAATTGAAGAGTTTTGTTTGGGTTAGTGCTCTGGTTTGGTTTTTTGGAAGAATTAGATGGATAATATTCAGGATAGCTCTTTATTTAAGGAAGAGAGCACACACCATAAATTAGGAAGTATAAATATTTAAAGGTTTGCTGAAAGAGTACACAACCAACCTATTATAGCTGAACTGCTTTTTCTAGGCAATAGCTACAATAGATGTCCTTAAAAGAGATCCCTTGGTATAACACTGGGCAAAGGCCAAGAGAAACTCCATTTCCATAATGGTGCGCTGGGGAATTCATTATTTTGAAGTGCCACATGGAATGTCTAAATTAAGTCATAGGGGTAAAAAAATTTGTGGTATCCAAAACGTTTGCTTGGGCACACAGTCCATGGCATCACCCTGTTAATCACACTGGAGATAAACAGCTCTCCCCAGATTCCTGACTCCAGTGACAGCTTCTCTGGAGCTGGAGTGGAGAGCTGGAGTGGAGAGTAAGCCAAAAGGGGGGAAAAAAAGTGCCCAAAGTCCCATAGCCCAGTGGCAGGAATTTCAGACAGTTCCCAATTTGGAAAGGGCTGAGAACAAGGACACAATCAAACCCAGGCTCTGGAGCATGTGCTTGGGGAAAGCATAGTTTAATGAGTCTGCAAAAAATCCTTAAAACCCACAGGATAGGGAAGGATAAAGGCAAGTGGGGAAGATCAACAGGAGGAGTTTTTTCCTCTCTCTGTAATGGTTACAGGGCTGAAAGACATGGCCTGTCTGTGTGATTTATTTAAGCCATAAGCACTCCTTGGAGATGCCTCTTGCTTTGTCTCCCTGCCCCTCCCAGGAGCTGACAGTGCCGTGACTCTGTCCCTGCAGGCAGCAGTGCCAGGCAGGTTTCACCTCCAGCCTCCCAGCTATGGACCCCTTCCTCCCCTCACACCTTGCCATGGCCCATCAGCTGGGAGCTGGGAGCTGGGCATGGATCACCCTGCACGGCTCTGCTCAGGGGAGAGGGAATGTTCCTCTTCCCAAGCCGAGGAGAAAGGCCTGGATGTGGGTCCTTGCAAGCCCCGGACACAGCGGGGAGGGCCCCTGGGGAGGCACCAGAGCACATCCCAGCGCTGTCCAATGTACCAGGCAGCTGCAGGACAGCTCTGCCAGGCCTGGGCTGTTCTGCTGCAAACTGGAACTCTCAGCACTGCGACCGAGTCTGCAGGGAATGTGCCATTCTACACTTCTGTATCCCAGCCTTTCTCTTTGCTTTGCCTGTAAAGCAAGGTTGCCCAATCCTCCACGGATTAGCAGCAAAGGCAGTTGATGCTTTCCTGAGTTTCTTTTTTTTTTCTGAGTAAAAGCTTCTTCAAACAGTTTGTAGGTGAAGCAGACAATGAGAAACAGAAACTCAACTTTGTTTTTACAGCATTAAAAAGCGAAACTTGAACTTAGACCTAGCTTTAACTTGTTTTCACAAGCAAAATCACAGATGAAATACAACCTGCCTTTCTTCTTGACAGTAAAACCTACCCTCCCTTACTTAGTTACTCTTCAAATTTTAGATTTAAAACCTTAGTAGAGATACCTGACTGATCAAAACACAGAGCTGCTCCATGCTAAAGGAATGCAATAGGAATGGCCATCAGTAAAGCTCAGATGTGAACAAATAAAACACATCTGTAGCACAAACTCTTGTCAGGAAATCTATCAATATATCCAAGAGCCTTTTGTGCAAATTTAATCATTCTTCTCACAAGAAACCCTATAAAATAAAATAATTTCAGCTGATGGTATGCAAGGTAAAATTTACTTCTTCCCTCTGCAGATGAGTGGTTACTAGAATGTCAATTTTCACTTTAAAAGAGTAGCTTTAATTTAACATCATGATTACAGTCTGAATTTCTCTTGTAAAATTTTACTTTTTCCAAAAAACAGCCCTGAATCAATGAAATGCAAATGTACAACATTTAGTTTGAACTTCTATAATTTTTCCTTGCTTTTTGTTATTAAATATGCACAGAAAGAAATTTGTATATCTGCAATGAATACAACAGTACTCGTTGTGACTCCTTCTGATTTGAAGGCATGCAATGCAACTCAGAAATCCTATTTAAACTTTAGATTCACCAGCTTGGGGTAACTGAAGCTACCTTGGAACAGCCTGAACCAGAGCATTGTGGCTCTGCTTTGTATTGCCAGGCAATGGAATGCCTACATTTGCCTCCCAATTTTCATCTTCCTCCTGCCTCTCTCCAAGCATTCCCTTCCTCAACACCACCTACAAAGTGTCCATATCCTCCTCCTCTGATGCACTTCCTGCTGGTTTCTTCCTTCTATTCTCAATGCTTCCTTTTCCCTGGGAGCTGAAGAATATGTTCTAATAGAACTGATGTATTTTTTTAAACATTTGCCTTCCTTCATTCCTTAGACAGGATTAGAACCTTGTTTGAGCAAGAGCTGCTGTTTCATTTGCTTGCTGTGTGCCCATTTTAAGGGAGAGGAAATTCCCTGAGGACACACACTGGGCCTCATTCAGTCTGGGGGCAGGTTCAGACTCCAAAGAGTCCTGGTACAAGACTTAGTGGGGTTTACTGCAAAGCTTCAAAGTACTGCAATCTAGTGTTCCTATATTCATTTAGCAATAAAAAATAGCCAAGATTAATCCCTTTTTTGTTGTAAAGGGCCATTTAAGAATCTTCTTTGACAGCTAATCTAAACCACAAGAATTATTCTCCTGAAGAGATCCATTTCACAGACAAAAATTAAGTGCAGCAATTTGGAGGGTATCCCATGTTTGTTTTCACATGCATCAAGAAAGCTTCACACCTGTCACAAGAGTCAATCTCAATTCATCCTTTGCTTCAGAAATGTAATGCCTGTCTCTTTAATTACAGAGGTTCAGGCCAGTTCTGCTGACACCATTTAAACCCCTCACCATTTGAATTAGACCTCAGTCTAATTTTTAATCAAAATACATGCCATACTGGAATCTCTGTGAGTTCTGTGTTGGTCTTCCGGCAGAGGAGGCACAAAACCTGGGTTATTTGAAGTGCTTCCTAGCACCATTTCCTTCCCTTGGAGGCAGACCTTGAGACCTGCCCAGTCTCAAATATACTGCCCTTGGAGTATTCTTCAGCTCCATTATTTCATGGCCCCTTTAATTCATAGAAATTCACTTTAGGACTCGGCATTTAATTCAAGTGAATTAAACAGTGCAGCAACGTGGAAAGATAACGGTCTTGGAAATGCAAAGTCCAAGGAAGTGCAATTAGAGCATCCCACCTGACCAGCTCTTCAGCTGGCACTCATCACACTTGCACAAATCCACACGAAAACAGGAAAAGGTGAAAAGGGTGACAGTTCCCAGCGTGACAATACTCTTGCACTGCCAGTTAGCAGCAGCATTAAGCTTTAGCAAATGAGCTGCAGAACACTCTACACTTCCATGTAAGTGTCAGACTGAGATCCAAAAACCCCACAAGGCAGTGAAATATTATCTTTATACCAAAACTCAGCCTGTCTCTGATGTTGCAAGTCTTTTTTTCAAGAAAGGAAGCTGGAAGAGTCACTGGCACAAAAATACAGGTTAAGTAACAGCAATTTTCTTCAAAGACACTGATGATGTCTATCAGTGCCCCAAGAATGCCACCAATAAAAAAAAAGAGAGGAATAGAGGATGGCATGATTTCAGCCACTAACTAAAATTACATAAAGCCTTTCAGAAATGCAGAATGGGATGATTACAGCCCAGAGTTTTCTGCTGTTTATGACACCAGATGAATTTCAAATTATAAAAAGGGTGAATATTCAACATGCAGAAAGCTATATGGGATAACACCACATGGAGACATCTGGATGTCATTATAGGTAACATTTGCAAAAGGGCAGAACTCACTGAAATACTTCAAAGTGTTTGAGTTTAGAATTTTACCTTTCTCTGGGTAGGAACTCTACAGGTCTCTACATCATGATGGATTCATTAGGAAAACGAAGCACTTCTGACTACATAATGATCTATGTGGTTAACTATGCACATTATTCTTTAGTTTATGGTATTAGAAATCAAATTTTCAGCCAAAATAAGCCCAAATATCTGACTATTCTAAAAGATTCATTTGATCTGTTGGATATTTTTAAAGCACAGTAGCCTAAAACAACAAATACAAAAGTTGAGTGTATTAAAAAGACAGATAACAGCCTGAAAGTTATTGCACTTAATCAGCGATTTCGAGTAAAATAATGAAAACTTCCATCTTCAAATGTTAGCTTAAAAAAAATATTAACACCCTCATCAATTATTCTATGTAAAAATTGGAAGAACAGGAGGAATTGTTGCCATTTGAGCAGTTTATCCAGTCTCCTTGTTCAGCAGCTTTTCATTGTTCACACTGCTCATCCTGTGGGTACCTCCCTGTCACTGTTGTGTGAGAAATGCCTTGGCCTGTTGGGATGTCCCTGCATGGCAGGAAGCACCAGCTGCAGGGGTCAAGAACACCCTGAAAGGGACTGGAACTTTTCTGCTGCTAAACTGTGACAGAGGCAAAACCAAACCACTCCACGGGGCCTGCAACAACAGGGAGACATTTCAACAGCACTTCACCTCCAGCTGCCAAGAGAGCTTGGCAGTGAAAAAGTACAAATTGGGGAAGAACAAGGAAAAAGTGGAAACTGGGAAAGCCTGACTCCTGGCAGCTCAGAAGAGAAACTGCTTCATCTGATGGGCTGAGACCCAGGGAAAATTCAGGCTGCTCTGAGCTCTGCCAGCGAGGCCGAGCAGCTTCGCTGAGGCACCGGCACCGTCTGGTGCCTCTGGCTGAGTGTCCCAGCAAGCACAGCCCAGGCTCAGAAAATCCTGCAGGGAAATGCAGGAAAAGAAATGTCTGCAGAGCAGGTAAAGGAGACAGGGAAACCACCACACTGAGTCTCAGTGGTGAGCCCCCAAAAAGGGCTGCTTTTTATTCAGGCCACAAACTGATCCCAAAGATTAATATTGCACTGTGCAATGAACTGCTAGGGATCAATGCCATAACTGAACACAACTCCACAGAAATAATCCCCAAAAGCACTCCCAGGGAATTGAATCCCAGGTTTTTACAGGTGGATAACAGAAACTGAAACCCAACAAAAACAATAAGCAATTTCAGTGGAATTAAGGAGTCACAGGAAGGTCAAGGGCAACATTTTGATGTGAATTCCAACACTGTATTCTGCATCAAAGACGGAAGTGCAACACACAGGGTAAAAAAGAAAGAGGGGAAACATGATTCAGTTATGGGTCAAAAGTTGGTCAAGAAGCAGCTAAAAGAGGCACTTAAAAGACGGGTTAGAAATTTTGTTTCCTTATTAGTTAACAGGCTCAGGAGACAAACTCCCGAAATTCTGTATCTATTACATATTAAAATCCCCTGTAACTGCAACAGAAGCTGCTAAGTGTCTAAAACATTTCTAAAAGCATTCATGTGAAAGAGTCAGCAGCATCTCATGTGGAACTGCTGCCGGATATCGCTGCTTCCCTCCGGAGCCCGGATGGCGAGCCTGACAGGATGCTGGGCGAAGGCTCCCCTGAGAGCTCGTGTCTCAAGAGCCACACTTGAGGTACCTAAGGAGCCAGGGCTGCACAGGCACTCAGGGAAAATCCAGTTTGTGGGTGAAGGACTTGAGTGTGAGCGACAGGAAGAGCAGCAAGAGCTGCAAACAGGATTGAGGGCCAGCTGAGGAATATGGTGGAATCACTCGTTTGCTGAGAGGGAACTTCTCAGAGGGACTCTGGGGTATTAAATAAGGGTAATCTGTGGTTCACATACCATGATAAGAGTGGGTTGAACAGGGTATGGGATAGTTCAGAGCATCCTAAACAAAAACTTGCTCAGGAAAATGTAAATCTACTAAGGTAAAAGATGGAGTGGGATCAGTTACTACTCTGAAGGCAGCTTTTCATATAAAACACAGGCCAAGCTGTGACTCTTCACATGACATGAATAACACACTTCTGATTTTCCCTGCTGTGTTATTAATATTGCATCTTGTCACAGGCCTGTGCACCAGACAATAACTGCCCAGCTCTCAGAGGGAGAAACAGAAGCCTTGACCTAAATAAGCCACCACAAAAGTTATTAGAGAACATTGCTTGTGGTGGAAAACAATCAGCAAGTCAGGACAGAAAGGCCATTCCTAAGTGCCCTCTGCAAAGTGAGTATCTGCAAGGGAGGCAGACAATGAACTCAACAACCCAATACAAAATGTATTTTTTCACAATGTTATCAGCTCTAAAAGCAACCATTTTTCTGAGCTAGAAAAGTCCCATTATTTTTTTATGATACACCAAACAGCAAATAAATCTGATTGGAATGGGTGAGGGAAGGGTGACTGGGGGAGCTCTGACTCAGCAGCATTACAGTCAAGGTGATCATTGCAAAGCTCTTGTACTCCCTGTGTAAAGAAGATAAAAATGTTGGGACAGTGTCCTTCAGCAAAAGATAAAAATCAAAGGAAAACCCAGGAGTTCAAATCACCAGAGGGTCTCCATCAGTCTGTAAATGTATTTACACAGCTCTAGAACTGAGCAAGGGATGGTGGTTACAGAGTAATGACTCAGGGCAGTAAGGAGTCAGTACCTCTTGTCTGCACAAGCAGGAATTGCCTCTCAGAATATACCAGAGTATAACAGAAAACTCAGTGCAGAAACAGAAAATGGGTTTCATTACTGTATCCACACAACCAAGATTGGAACTGTGAATCCATCACTGTTAATCTCAACTTTGGTACAAGAAACTCTCAGTGATGGAACTTTCCTTATCCCCCACACCAGGTGGGGCAGGTGGGGAGGCAAAGGCACCTAGATAATCCCAGGGAGGAGGAATGCTGCAATAATAAACATGAAAGCAAATTAAAAATGTCATTTCCAATTAGAAAAACGGAAGAGGAGAGTGGTGGGGAGAAAGGGAACATTTGTTTTCAAGCCATGGAACTAGGCTTTCCCAATGAGCAGGAGAGGAAAAATAAACAGTGCTAGGCAGAATGGTTTATGCAGCTCTAGAGGTAACAATGCCATTAAGAGGAGAGAGTTGTGCATTAATTGGGAAGCCACAGGCATAATGAATGCAGGATGACATTTTGATGCTTCACTTGTCTTCTCCCCTGCCAATCCATCTCTCTGCTTTGCAATCTGTCACTACTGACGATGTGTTAATCTTTGGGGTGAGGAGATAAATCTGTTGGAGCTCTTTCTGAGAACAGGTTCCTGTTAAGCACTGCAAAGAGCCTCTCCTTGGAGGGAAGAGCCACTGCAGTTTGCAGAGAAGAGAATTTATCTAGCAGATAATGCTCAGTGAAACCCTCCATAACTTCCTCCTATATTTACTGTCTAATTTGCATTTATATACCCCTTATTATGTGCACCCTCAAAATCTCCCATGTGCTTAACCTAACAAACCCCTAATACAATTCAGGGAGCATTAGGGCAGTTTCATAAGAGATAAGCAGGGATGGTGCTGATTCACTGGAGCTGCAAGGCTGCTACACAGACACTCCATGTTTTCTACAGGGTGAGAGGCAGGAGCTGACTCTGTGAATCACTGATCAGCTGCTACCCCACACATGCCCCAGCACAGCTCCTTTCTGAGCCATGGAGAGTGTGTTCAGTGCTCTGTGCTGCCTTCTCTTGACCTAACCCTTGATTCCCATCAATTGCCTGAGGTCCCTTTCCTTGTGCCATTTTGCTGTGTTCACAGCCAAGGAAGGCTCCAAATGGGCAGGCAAAATTTTCCCCTGTTTATTGTCTTTCCAGAAGGAAACCAGAATATTAAGCAGGCAATTTTACAGGACAGGGGAGAAAAAAAGAAAGAAAGAAAGTAAAAAACAAAAAAAGGTTTAAATAACGCTGTCATTAACATGGTGATCACACCAGTTTGAAAATCCCTAACAGAATTTTATGATAGTGAATTTTCCATCCTGCAAGGCTGTGAATAACTGTAGTTTAACAGATGCACCCAAAATGTACATATCAAACTAAATCTCTAAAATCTTAGCATATGCATGTTCTTAATATAGCTAGTAAGGATGTGTGCATATGTACACACAGCCAAATATTTACTATTACATACAGAAACCCACATTTGTTCAACAATATAAACAAATGGATTATATCTACTCCATTTCCTTATAATGTGATTAAAATTCACGCTGGCCAGGAAAGGTTAGTGAGGTTACAGGTAACAGCTTGCCTCCTAAGTAATGCTCCATTTTTGAATCTTCAGATGTCAGAGGACAATTTTATCTGCCCTGTGGGGACCAGTGTCTTCCATCACAAACCTGTGGGCCCGTTCAGCACCTTTGAAATGTAATTCTCAGTGTACCTGGCTATCAGATGCACTGTAAAACACTGTTGTAATGTGCTTTAGGGTATCTGCACATTCCTACATACATTTTGTCTGTTCCATAATTTGCAGAGTGCATTTTGCAAGAGAAAAGGAAAGTGGCTGATGTTATGGTACCACAGAAATCAGCTTTCCTCGTTTTATCTCACCCTAATTGAGGGCTGTTTCTGTTGCCAAGTGAGGTCTGGGCTTCCTTGATGTATAAATCAAGGGTGTTTGTTACACTAAAACTGGCATGTAATTGCTTGTCAGCAGTCACCTTGCTTTAAGAAATGAGTGAAAGAAATCAAAGGAAATGTAGAATATTATTGGAGACTGTCTTTGACAATGAATAGGACTGTGAACAGCTGATCAGGTCTGAAAGGGAAAAAACCCCAAACATACAGTGAAGGATTTTGCTATAAAGATGTTTAGACTGAGGCATGCTGATAATAAAAGATGAAAACTTGTGCATTCAGTGAAGTTCAATGTTTACTCTCTAAACACCTTTTGGGTGTGTTTGGCCCTCTCAAAACCAAAGCACAGCAGTGGGAAGCCTTTCCCCAATGATTTTGTGCCCAGGATACTCAGCTTGGGCTCTGCCTAAGGAGGCTCAGTCGCCTCCTGTGCAGAGGGAAAGTGGCCCAGGCACTCTGAAAGGGCTGATCTGGATTAGGCAGCTCCCTGTCTCTGGAACTGGAGCTGTTCCATGCCTGGAATATTTTCCATACATCTTTGTAACCTGTGTATCATCTCTTTTATCTGATGGAAGGTTTCAGAACACATTCCACATTCCCAGTCAAGCTCACAAATATGCAGACCACGTCATGGCAGCTCTTTAACACCTCTCCCCTTCAGGCTGCTCCTTCAAATGTGCTTTTTCATCTGAAAGAGACACCGTTCCCACAGCTACTTGTAGCTACTCCTTGAAATTTAATAGCAGCAAGTGACGGCAAAGAGGAAGAGGGAGGAAGGAATGCAAGAAGTAAATAAACTCTATAGAAAGAGTATGAGAAAGAAACCACATCCTGTGTAAAGCTTGATGCAAGGTGGAGAAGGACAAATAGGAGAGCAGGTAGAATGGGGGAAAGTGGGGAAATAGAAAAAAGGAGAAATAAAAAAGGCTGAGAGACCTCCTTCCATTACCATCAGGGTAATACTACACCTGATATCTCTCTTTAGTGAATAATTTAATTCCTATAAACCAGGGGCCAAGCTGGAGAGCTGCAAAGCTGATTGAATGAACCAAGGCTGAGATTTTCTGTCCCCTACTCAGTAGGTTTAAAAAGAAGAATTTTTCTATCACATGAACATCAAACCTGTTTTTTCTTTCATTTCCTTTAGGGAGTAATGAAAAAAGAACAAAACCCATGAACTTTCACCACCCTCATGACTGCAAAACTCAATGTTACAAGACTTGGTTACAATGTTAAAAAGTTTAAATTTTGCCTTGACCATCCTGGAGCCAGGCTCTGTATCAAACCTCGTCTGGATTGGGCCTCCCCTTCCCAGGCACAGCCAGTTATTCCACACAAAGCTGACACATCTCTGGGACTCCACAAAAGAGATCGTTTTCAGGTACAAAGCTGCAGTTTAGGTGCTTAGTCACACTCCACATTCTCCTGGCAAAACCTCCTTCCAAACAAGGGCTGAATAATGGGAATTTACTGAGTGACTCCAGTCCAGCCTATGGACTGACATCACCCACAGCCCCTGGATTATGCAACTGCAGCAGCCCCGTGGAACTCCTCTGTTAGAAAATGCTGATTTGTTGCAAGTGAGTCACAGGAGAAATTTAATGAAAAGTAATCTTTCCAGGGAACATCTTTCCCAGCTCCTCTGCTGCTGACTCCAGAGGGCTGGCAGACCCTTGAAAGCTCACCCACACAGCACAGGAAACAATGTGGAAACGGGGCTGAAATGTTTCCCTGCCACTTTCTCTCCCTTCTGGATGTGCAGGGCTTTTTTCCTCTACCAAGCTCAGTACTCTTAACCTCCTGGGGAAGAGACTGTATCTCAAAACAACAGCTTTTTCTTCTTATTTTTGTTGTTTCTAAACAGAAAAATCCTTCCCTGAAATAGGCTGTACATGATTTTTAATACACTCTGTAAATCAGGTACACTTCTGAAACTCTAACCCCAGTTTTGTTATTTCTGTTACCCTTTCTAACAGTATATTTATCATCCTGAAGAGGCTCAGTGTGAGATGAACCCATCAGCCCCCTTGCCCTGACTGTACAGTTAATGCCTCCTGTGCAGACATCCAGCACCATTTCCACCAGTGCCTCTGCTTTGCAGTGATTCTGCACAAAACCACTGTGGCTCTCCTGACAAATGACTTGCATACACAAAGCTGTTCCTACACAACAAGCTTTGCAGGACCACTGATTTTATTTCTCTGCTCATTAAAGAATACATTTTTCCCCCCATTTCATGCATTTTAAAGCATCTCCCTAATGAGTTCACATACTAAGCATTAATATTTCTTTCAACACTTTTCCATTAGCTGTGTCAAACTCAATCTTGTGTCATTTGTCATGTTGCACTGAGAGCCTGACAATTAAGAAATATGTTGCTGTGTTGCTGTAATGATGAGCACAGCTGCACAGGAGTGTTTGGTTGTGCCTCTGTGGTGTTTCTGGCTCAGTCTGAGAGTGATGGGTGTGTGCACAGTGCTGTGTGTGCACTGTGGATGTCTCTGTGCATTCCAGACACTACCTGTGCACACCCCATGCATAATTCAGCCTGTGGCTTAGCATGGATTTTCCTGGAGTGCCAGCCTAGCTCACAAAGAGGGCAGGGGGATTCAACAGCTTGTGGTGGCCTGTTGCTCCCTGAGATTTAGCATGCAAAGCACTTGCCTTTGCAGAGTCACAAATATTTCAGAGCACAGACCTCTCTGGGCAGGTTTAAATGTTGCACAGTCGAAGCTAAACATCCTGACACAAAACGTTTGCAGTCCCTGGCTTCTTAAATGTTTTAGCATCACTTTGGGTTGTTTTCTCCTCAGAGACCACAATGTTAACACATCACTTAGCTCTGTGCTCTCTCCTGTCACAGGCAGTTCTACCTGGCTGGCCACCTGTCCCTGCTCTGGGAATGTTTTGCTGTGGAAAGCAATAAATGTGGAGCCACAGGGAGTGCAGGAGGGGGGCACAGGAGTGCAGGGACTGAGTGACAGCTGGCATTCGACCCATTCCACACAGGAGCTCTGTGCCTGGGCAGGGAAGGACACAGGGCAGCTGGAAGTGTCTGAGAGGCCACAGAGATCAGGTGAGGGGCCCTTCAGTGTTACACTCTGCACTCCAGGGTGGCATTTCCTTGTCATTCAGAGTCACCTGCAGTGCCTAGAGGAGCATCCTCTGCAGAGAAAATGTGCTCTCCCAAGAATGTTTCCATCCTGAACTCAACATTGCAGAAAGAAGCTATACATTGATTTTTCACACCCTTTTCCCAGTTTTATCTTCAGTCTGGGGAGAAACACACTGCACTTTTCTCTGCATAGGAAGCTCACTTGTTTTTAGAGGGATCAGCTATTTACAGATGTTAAAATTAGAAGTTAGGTCTGCTTATGGAAATTAGACTTGTCCAGAGCTGTGGATACTGCCCAGAGACACTGTGGCTGCCTCATCCCTGAAAGTGTCCAAGGCCAGGCTGGATGGAGCTCTGAGCAGCCTGGGAGAGTGGGAGGTGTCCCTGCCCAGGACAGGGGCTTGGAACAATATGGTCTTTAAGGAACTTTCCCACCCAAACCATCTATGACTCTGTATTACAAAGGAAGAAAAAGGTAGTTTTTACTTTTTGATGTTTTCTACACAGCTGATCATTTCCATAGTAATTCATTACTTCCCTTCTCTCCCTTTAATTGATCTGCTGTGTGACTCACAAATCAGAGGAGCAGTGCAGTATTGTAAAATCTGTTGCCCTACAAATGAAGCAATTGCCTTGCTTTTAACAAGTGGGTTTGTTTGCACGTGGGGTTGCTCCAGATCAACGACCCAGCTCCAAGGAAACAGGGTCTGTTCCCTCAGTTTGATGGATCCTCGTGGTGCTGGGAGCACACATTTCTTATCTGCAAAAGGTAAATAACGACCCCTTTATTGCTCACGAGCCACACGCGGTTGGGCTCCCCTGTGCTGCCAGGCAGCAGCCCCAGCACCATGCAGAAGCCAACGGGGTGCTGAGGAGCAGGGTGGGTGTGCTCCCTGTGCTGCCATGGATGCAGAGCTGGATTCCAGGCTGCATTCCAGCATCCTGGCCCGGTGGGAGGTGTCCCTGCCCATGGCAGGGGGTGGAAGGAGGTGGTTTAAGGTCCCCTCCAACCCAGACCGTTGTGTGCCTCTCATCCCTGCACTGTCCCAGGGTGGGACCTCTTGGGTGCAGCTGCCCCTGTGCAGAGGGTGGGCAGAAGCTGGGGGTGCTGCCTCTGGGAGCTCCCTCTGCTGTCCCTCCAGCCAAGAGGAGCTCCTGAGCAGCAGGGCCCCCTCTCAGTGCAGTCACACGAAGCTCACACCCTGGGGAACAGCTGGGAATGCAGGACAGTCTCAGCTCCACCCTGGATTTCATCTCCTTTGCACCAATTAGCCAGCTAACCCCAGTGGCCTGGGACCTGAGAAATGTGTTTATCTGACATAGGTAGAACACAGAACAGATTCACTTTGCAAATCAGAAAAAACCAAAACCCTAAATCAGTGAAGTTTGGGTTTTTTCAGGAAGAATTCTCACAATTGTGCCTTTTTTAAAAAATAATTTTCTGTGAGCTCTTCTGTCCACAGAGAGCAGCTGGATTCTAAAATCACTTTTTAAAAAACAAACCCCAACAACCCAGCACCACCCTCACAGTTCTAATTTATCAGCCTCTTATCCAGGAAGATCTCAGTAACCTTCTCAGCTGAGGTCTGGCTGCCACAAGCCCTCCATTATGGACACACGCTTGCCTTCACTAATATCTTTAAATCACCAGCCACACTGGTAACTTGATAATGTTCCTTCTGATTTACACTACTGCAAAACTGAAAAAAGTTTACACTTTCAAGCAATTTATTTCCCCTTTTATTGCAGCTCCAGAGCAAACCCAAGATTTTCTCTGGCTTCCAGAAGAATGACCCATGTGTAAAAAATACCTCCCTCTATCAATAAACTTCAATCTAAATTTATTGTATTTTTCCTTGGGTACCATTCATTAAAATATTTCTTTATGCTTACATTTTTCTTTACAAAGGGTTTGTGACATTTTTATTTAAAAGAAAGTGCTATCAGAATTCAATTAAAAAACCCCACTTTAAAAGTATTTTGCATATTCACACTGGAAATGTGATGCTGTTGATTTAAAAGTTAATGCTTTCCAGAACATATATGTGCCAGAGTAAGACATTCAATTAACACAATAAATATCACCTCAAATTGTTAAATGTATCTTTTGTGACCTGATACCCATTTCTCACACTGCAATATTTATTGTGCTGAAAAAATAAACAACCATTTAAAATGTGGATTTGTGAAGAAAAATGTAAACAAGCAAGGCCTAAATCAAAATTAATCCTTTGAGCATCCTGTTACTGGACTGAATTCTTTTCATCTCAGGCCTGTGCCTTGTCAGTCACCTCAGAGAACTTAAGGAAGTTTTATTGGTATAAAACTGGCATAGGATAAAGGTCAGCCTATTTATTTTTTAACTAGATTATTTACTACTCAGTTCACAGGCTGAAAAGTGCATTCTGCAGTATTTATCTATTGGGAGAAACAGAAGAAAAGGGACCACCCTAATTTCCCCAAAACAATACTCTGCAATTGGGGATTGCTTAGCAACTGCACCAATACAAGGTTCAAAACCCCATCAGGGCTTCAGCTGTTCAAAGTTTGGGCTCACTGTCACTTTAGAGCTGGTCACTGAGGCAATGAAAATTCAGTTTATTCCTCTGTGCTGTTGCCCACTTACTGAGGTAGAGAAACATTTTATTATTCTTACTGATGAATACACAAACACCAAAACCCAAAGCTGAACAGTGAACCAAACAGTAAATTATTTCAATCTTCTTAATTCTCTGCCTTTTTGGCTGATAATGCCATAAGGCATTTTAGCTTAGCAGCCACAGACTGAAGACAGATTTCTTTTTAAACTTTGGAAATGTTAAAATTGAATGACTTAACAAAAGAAATTTTTACGTAAGCAGGGAGAAAGAACTTTACAAATATTACATTGGCTATCAATTATATTTCCTGTTTGAGTGTTTTGTTTTTTGGCTTTTTTTTTGCAATGAGCCTGAATACTGATTATTTTGGGAGGACAACTTTCCCTACCCAATCCAAATCCAGGCAAGTCCCATGAATCCCAGTAAACTGAAATAACCTTTTCCTCCAAACTCCTTCCCCAAAATTCTTGAAGAGTTGCCTGTGGTTGAACTGGAATGCATCTGGAAGTGTTTGAATTAAGTGCAGTTTGTCCAAAAGACAGCCTGGCTTCCTGCAGAGGTGTCAAGGATAAAAAGGGGATTGTGGTGGACAGAGCATTGTTGTCTTGAGTTAACAGGGAGCTGAAGGGACACTGGAATACTCATCAAAGTTCCTAAGGGCTGCTCCCTGCCAGCTGAGCAGAGAGTGGCTCTGAGGGCAGCTGAAATATCTTGTAGAGGAGCTGCAGGACACATTTGCTGTTTGAGCCTCCTGCAGGAACAGCTCAGTTTTTCTCAGCAGCATCACCTGCACCAGGTGATCACTGAGTTTCACCTGAAGCACCACAGCTGCAGCCTTGGATGTAGGAGAGGCTCTACTGCTGTAAAAGATCAGCACTTGGTGATTTGCTCTGCAACTTGAATATCTATCATTCTGTGCCTCCATGAATTTTTCAGGTACGGTGTTAATCTTAGTTTTTGATTGGATGTGGAAGTGTCAACTCCCACGGGGTGCAATTAATACCATGTGCCAAACTGGGAGATAATAAATGTAGCAAAGTGAGTTAGTATGCATCAGGTGCTTGTATTTTCCATTAACAAGAACAGATTTAAATGTTAAAAATTTGTTTTCATTACACCTTTTGAGGAGGAAAAGGAATTTCATACCTTAAGGCTGTATATTCATTTACTTGACAGGCCACAGAGGTGCAACACTCAGAACAAAGCTTGCACAGCTCCTGGTGCCTCTGCAGACCTGCTGGACCTTTCCCCACAAAGCCCCAGCCTGAACTGTGCCATTTCCCACACCCCTCCAGAGCCCAGACCAGCTGGCAGGCCTTGGCCACACTGGGGCTGTGAAGGGTAGAGCAGCTGTGAGCAGAAACCGAGGAAGCACACGAGTTACACCTTCCTTGACAGCTGGGGCTGCAAGAACATGGCCCAGCTGAGCCAAAAGAATGAACACAACTCAGTGCAAGAGCAGAGCAGGGAGTCTCAGTGTACACTGAGAGCTAAGGGTAGCTCTGACCCACCAGCACGGGTAACAAAAGTCTCATTGATTCCAACTAGAGGAGGTTTGGGTCTTATTTACTGTAACTGAGTCGATTCTCAGAAAAATAATTAATTCCTTGTCATGTCTCACGTGTATTGATTTTTGTAATTACAATGGAATTGGAGGCAAGGGTGCAGGGAGAAGGAAATGCACTTGATTTGTGTTTGATTTGATGCACAAGCTGCCAAGGACAAAGCAGTTGAGATGCCATGGCCATGCCCATGCTGGGTGCTCCCTGTGCTCAGCCGTGCTGGAGTGCAGGACCCAAAATCACACCCTGCTCTGACATAATGCAGTGCACAGAGCTGGCTGTCTGCAGCAGCCTCCACAGCAGGCACGAGAGATGCCCAAGGGGAAGGAGATAAGGACAGGACAAGCTCAATGTGTATCAGTGACTGAGAGGAGGAGACAAAGCAGTAGGATGGGAGAGAAAGGAAATACAAGTTGTTGCTGATAATAGAGCTGCCAGTAGATAATGTAAGAAAAAACAAGCAGGGAGAAGGAAAGAAAATACAATGTGGCCTTGCTTGGTAATGATGTTGTTAGGAAAAAGCAGCAGGAGGGAATCTCAACTTTGTTTCCCGTATGATTTCACTAAAATGGCAAGTTGGGGAATTTTTACCCAGAGTCAAGTCAGCATTTGACTTCTTAACAGGTGACAGTGTCCTCTCCCAGGCATGTGGGTGGGAGAGGCTGGCTGGTCCCTAAACTCAGGCTGTAAGGCTCAGTTCCTGCAGTGTCACAGATCAGGCTGTCACAAAGATACTGCATCACCCACACAGACACACAACCACCTCTGGGCTCACAGAAGGCCCAGTGCCTGCCCTGGCTCCAGCAGGACCACAAGGAGCTGTTTCCAACCTTTTGCCTGAAAGTACCAGTTCAGGAAGTCTCCAACTCTCACTGGAGCAAGAAAGCTTTTTCTTATACAATAGCCCTGCAAATGAAAGCTGCCAAACACTCAAACAGTCTCACATCCAAACTAGAATGAAATGATATATAGGAGAGAGAGGCAGAGCTTAGGGGTGTAAATCAGTCCAGAGTTAAGCACTTTCAGCTAAACACATGCTATTTTAAACAAACCAAAAAAGCCTCCAGGACAGGGAACTACTTTGCATCCAGTTAGTGCAGTTTCTAAAACCTGTTGTCTAAACTGACAGCACTCAAAGGCAAATTTTCTGCTGGTGCCCTACACACACCACAGGAGAGGAAGCTGCAAACTCATACCTTGAGAAAAGCCAGCAAAATGTGAGAGGTTGTGGCAGTGTGTTGGCAACACTCGGTGACACCATATCCTCCCTGGCTGGGAAAGAGCTCTGAGCACAGAGTCAGAACACAACAAACTGTGAGGCACTAATAAATAACCAAATGGCAGTGATGGATGACAGCAGATCTGTCCCCAGTGGAATTATTGGTGAGAATACTGAAAATTCTTTCCTTCTTAATATATTAAACTCTTTGTTTGGGGCTGAGTTGCTGCTGCCAGAAAAGCCTTTTAACACAGCCAGCATAAATTTCAGTGGGTGTTTGAAGCAGGAGAGCCTGGCTTGTTGAAAAAGCAGCCCCCAGAAAGGCTGCTGCCTGCAGAAAACACATCAGCTCTGCTCAGCTGGGAAATCATTTGATCTATTTTATATCATCCGCCCTGTCACTGAGGAGGCAAATATGGCTATGAAATATGGACACGGAGCAAAACATAAAAAGAGACTTAATAAAATGAGTAATTATGTTTTCCCTAAACCCTCTCATGCAAGCAGGAGGCACATACCATCATAAATTCAGCACAGTGCCCGTTTCAGTGTGTGGGAAAGGGAAAAAGCCCTGGAGCCAGGCCCTGTGAGCACATCCCTGCGAAGCTGGGCCGTCTCAGGAGGGAGGGAGGGATGGAGAGGGCAGGGTGAGGAGCTGGCACTGTGTCCAGAGACAGGGGGGACAGGGATCAGGAGCTGCCCCGTGCCAGGACTGACGCTGGGCACAGAGAACTGACGGAACAATCAAACACGGCTGGCCCAGCACAACCTTTCAAAACTCAGCTCAGGTTCTCAGGGACAAATTTCCAGTGCTTTATGCTACTCCTCAGAACATCAGTAAGTTAAAAATAAAAAAATCAACACAAAGAGAAGAAAGGACATTGCCAAACAGAATAACTGAGTGCCTAAGGACCCAGGAAAAGCCGGTGTTAGAAGCCTAACTGATTATTCTTTGGCATTTTAAATTCCAGTGTTTAAATTCCAGTTCACAAGCCTGATAAACTCATGATCCTACAGCACCAAACATAAAACATAATAATATGTATACTCTTTACACCCAGATGCCCACAACATCAAAAAATTCCAGCTTATTTATAAACGTGATTTTAAAAGGATGAGTAGAAAACTGGAAATGCAAACATTTTTATTTTCCCAAAGTCTTGTAAACTCCTGGTTACCCAGCCCTTAGCCTAATTTATTCTCTGGCTACTTCACAGAGATGACATGACAACAGTGATTAACTCCCAGCCAGTGCTAGAATTCAAGCTGCAATACAGGCACAGAAACGTTGGGACTGTGGACACGGACAAGGAATGAGAACTGAAGCCAAGGACACACGTTTGAGCAAGAGAGAAAAAATGAAAGCAGACATGGCACAGCAGACTGTGAGAATTACTTGGATATGAACCCTGCTGAAAACAAGTCTCCCTCCATGTGGAAGTCTGATTATACCTAGGTCTTCCTACAGAAAAATCACATACAAGTGCAGGACTCTGAACCTTCCTCGCTGAAGTTGATGGCAGAAAGGCCACCAGCTCCACTTGGAGCAAGGGTGAGCCCCCAGGCTTAAGGATCAAAACATGCATTTCAGAATGTTACATGTAGATAAAACCAAATAGAGGAAATACAGCAAGCAGTGTCGAATATAAAGCACAATTATTGTCAACAAGCTCGTTGTTTCCCACAGAAATCCACCCTGGTGGAGGGTCACCAGGACCTGGGGGCAGCATGCTAAGGAGATATCTCTTTTTCCTTTCAGTGGGAACTGTGTTTTGCTTCTGTGCAGCTCAGGCACAGGGGAGGGAAGGGCACACTCTGCTGGTCACAGCACCTTTTACACTGACAGCTTTTGAACAAGCTGAGCTCTGAAAAATAACCCTCATCCCACGGCATCTGGCCCTGAAGTGGTGCCCCACACCAGGCTGCTGCCTGACTCCTCTCACCCTGAGAAGCAGCGAGGGTGGCTCTGATGCTGTCAGTGGATTCTCTCATGTTTAAACATCAGCCTACCTGCTGCAAGAGCTCTTTCTCTCCTGAAGGACAATTTTAGCAGTGTAACATATGCTCAAAAACTCTTTACCTTAGGCTTTTCATCCAGTATTTGCTGACGAATCTCCTTGTGTTTTTCTACAAGTTTCTCCTGCCTTTTACTCTGAGCATCTTCTAGCTGTCAGAAAAAAGCAGAGAATCTTTTTTCATGGATTGCATATCCTCACCCTCCCACCTCCTCCCCAACAAACATTCCACCCATCAAAATTAAACCATTATCATCAAAACTGTGAACAATTCCAATATAAAATTACACACCACTGCCTCGACCATCCCTGAGCACAACTTGGGTGTGGACATGAAATATCAAATTTCACACATGAGATTCAGGATCAGAAATGTATAAAGGACTTACTGCAGACTTCTAATGTTATTAAAGTATAAATTTTGGCCTTCACTTAGTAATTCACTCAGATATAAAACCTACTTAATTTGCTAA
The DNA here is from genome assembly GCA_013398075.1 of Notiomystis cincta. NCBI lineage: Eukaryota > Metazoa > Chordata > Aves > Passeriformes > Notiomystidae > Notiomystis > Notiomystis cincta. Next base: position 146,873 of record VZRX01020363.1, read on the forward strand.
TTCTTTAGGTTGCTTCTTAAATCGAGGCTCTTCTAAGCAAAAATGGGCCAGCTTTTGAACAAAACTATCTTTCAATGGAAATGAAAAGGAGATTTCAACAGCTGCACAGATTCCATAGTGATTTCACACCCCAAAACACTGCAGTGCACAATTTGAGCCCAGTGTGAAGCACCTGTAGCTGCAGAAAAGCTAACAACTGTAATGGAATTCTTTGATTTGTGTTTACAGAACTTGGCCAAATGCTTTTTACATTTCAGTAACTGTACAAACACAATTAAAGTTAAAATATACTCTGCAATTAAATATTCATTGACTTTCCTTATGCAATCTTTGCATTCATGAGTCAGCAAGCCCATTTAAAAATTGGGTGCATTTTCCATGAATTCACACAGGATGTTCAGAGATGAAATTGTATTAAAATCTGCCCTGCTCAGCACCATCCCCCAAATGCTGACTAAAAATGAGGAGCTGTCTGAAATCCCAGTTTGCCTTTAATTGGAATGTGAAGCAAAATCTGCACTGCATCTTTAAAAAGTCAGCAGGTGTGGAACCTTTGTGCTGAAGCTTGTAAGCTGCAGTTGAATGTAATCCAGAAGGGTGACCCTTTATCCCCCAGATGCAGCAAGCCCCTGGCCTCACCTACCCTCTTTATGTACTGCACCACCTCCTGGATGTAGGAGCGGATCATCTCCGTCTTCTCCCTGGGGGAAGCATTCCACGAGTTACTGGAGTCAGCAAGACCACACCAATGTCTTTTAACCCCCTGCAACTCTCCATGTCCAAGGATCTGCCCAATTAACTGTTCTGCACTCCCTGAACGTGTTCCTGTACCAGGCTGCACCTTGTTGCACGAAGGGTTCACACCTCCCCATGGCCTGCACAGCACCCCCTGCTCTTCCCCAACAGGCTTTTCCCACAGGATAATGCCACGTTTTCCAAGTGCTGGTGGTGTTCCCACAGTGCCAAATGTCAGCCTGGGAGCTGCAGAGCTGTGAGCAGAGGCACAGTGCCACGGTGTGGCAGAGGAACAGCCTCTCAGAGCAGGCACTGCTGGGCACAAAGCTCCCACAGGAGCGGGGCAGGCACAGAGCTGAACTCAGGGGAAATGGAACTTTGTGTCACTCTCTGAGACAGTTATTGGGTACCCATCAGTCAAAGGCTGAACAACAGAACCCCAAAAAGGGGTAAATGCAAAATTTGTGGCTACTTCAGTTGATCAGTTTCAGGACAGTTAGTCCAAACCCTGACTGCCTCAGCCAAGACCAGTGAACACTCCTCAGGTGGCACTGAAATCAGGAGGCTTCAGGCAAGCCCTGGGTGGGTGTAAAAAATTAAGTAAGAACAATTAATACAATGGATTATTATCTCTGTGTAATATTCAGTCCCAAACTTGTGCAAAAGCTTTAGATGAACAACAATGTGGCCAGAGTGATTCCAAAGGGATTCACCAGAAGGTCTCACACCTCTCTGCCCTACTCAGAGGGAGGACAAGCTGTGTCACACACAGGGAAAAGCTGACTTTTTCATGGAGTTCCCGTCTCACCTCCTCTCTCAAAGGCTCTTGGAAAAGCCTGACAGAGAAAAGTCCTTGGGAAAAACGAGAAAAAAAACTAAAAGGAAAAGAGAAAAGAACTGCTACATGTCTGTCCCTTTCTGAGCCTTTCTCACCAGCACCTCATCTACCTCTCAGCAAATCACTTCCTACTGCAACTGATTTTTACTGCTGCAGCATTTCCATAATGGCCAACTGCTTTTTTCTAATATGAATTCCATGCCCTCTGACCAGCTCTAACCATACTAAGTATTTCTCCCTCTTTTTCATTATAAGTTTTCTCCTACTTTTTTTTTAGGATGTTTATTGAAATTTTTAATGTGTTGATTCTTAAACTACCTGAAACACTTCACTCTGTGTGTGATTTCCTTTGAGTGTTACCAAATACACAGATTCTCTCTTGAGAGGCTCCAAAACCTGTGTAAACCTTTCTACCTGCAGAAAACCAAACACAGTTGTGCCTTTATTACATGGTAAAACTCAAACATTAGAGGGTTTCTTGTTCTGCTTTGTTTGTTCTTCTTGTATTTTTAACTGCTCTAAAGTAAAGACTGGTAACAAGAATAGCAGTGCAAGATTAAAATGCTCCATTTTCTTTTTGAGCTGCTTGCCAAAACAAATGAAGGAGGACAAACAAACCTAGATACTGTGCCCTTGGGAAGAACATCATCAACTTGCACAACTACAGTTCGTGTTGTCTGGTGGTGCATAAATGGAATTAGAGTTGCTGTGCCTGCACAGGGACACTGCACTCTCAGAGCTCAGCTTTCCCCTGGCTCCCCCCAAAATGTCACTGTCACTGAAGGAGGACCATTAGGAGAGGCTGAGGGGAGTTTATCACAAAGGCAGAGTAAACCTCACAGCCTGGGGTGGCCATTTCTTCTGGAGAGCAGCTCTGATGGAGTTAAGAAAAGACAACTCACAAATAGAAACCCAAGGAAGGTAAAATGAAACTGAGCCCTGCAGGAAGAGGAGCATTAAGGTTATTTGTACTTAGAGGAACAGTGCCTGGATGAACAGTGTTTTGGGGAACTGCTCCAGGAGGTGCTCCCAGGAACATCCTCACTCCACACAGCAGCACCTCTGCTGCTGGCCCAGGCTCTCCCTGCTCACAGAACAAGAGATTGGGTTAGCCCCAGGAAACGAAATTATTATCAGGGGAAGGACTCTGGTGAGGTCTGACTAAAGGCTGCCTTATATTTAGGGTTGAGACCTTCCTTTGATTTACCAGCTGTGAGAACTCTTGTGTAAGGACAGGGATCTAGGGATACACTTACTCTTCCATTTGATTTTTATCCTTGGATTTTGCTTCTGTGATCTTCTCCTGCCTCTTCTTGTCCATTTTTTTCTTCAGTTCTTTCTTTTCTCTAAAGTATAAAATGTAAAGGGAAGCTCAAAAAGTATCTAAAATAATCCCACAAGGAGCAGCAATCAATGATAAAGGGAAGAACACTTACTTCTCACAAGTTTCTTTCAGTTTCTTTAGCTGGTTGTTCTGACACTCCTCTGCTACATCTGTCAGCTTCTGAATTAGCTAAAAAACATCCCAAGAAATAAAAATATGTATTTTCAGCTGAACATCATAGAGACAGCTAAATTTCCTCAAAAGTCTGCAGCAGACACAAAAGTGTTACGCCATTCCCAGATTAATTACCAACTATCAAAAGCCAGTAAACATTATTATCAGTGTAAACACATTATTAACTTGTGGAGTTCAGCCAGACTGGTGCATATCCAACTCACACAGAGACTGTTACTTCTCTGTACATCAAGGTGACACAGTTTCACAACAGGAAACATAAAACCAAAATATATTTCAAGCATTTTACCTTTGCTAGGAATGAAAATGCCTGTGATAAATCATAAGGGGTCACAAATTGAATCTATACAATGCTAATTGCAAATGGAATTCCTGTGTCACTGAGTATTCAGGGTTTTCTGTGAGGGCTGAAAACATTCCTCTTGTAACCAGGATTATTACAAGGAATGGTTTGGATTTGGGGGTGGTCAGGGGGATGTTGAAAATCAGGCATGACAGCTGTGAAAGCCAAGCACAGAGAAGCATAAGCTACATTTGATCACAGAGTGGAAAAGATCTGAGTCATTGGTTTGAAATCTGCTGTGGGTCCATCTCCTTTGTGCCCAAGCCAGTAACAAAAGCCCTGCCTGTGGTGGGGATGCTGACAGGAGAGAGGAGTCATGGGCAGGGCTCCTGTGCCAGTTCAAAGAACAGTGAATAAAGTGGGAAATGGGACCCATTTGGTTTGATCACCCTTCTAGTTTCAGTCTGATTTTGTAAAATCACGCTCTCAGGGTGATGAACAGGGAAAGTGTAGCAAGGCATAGCTGGTCTGATCCAACTTTTCATTCCTTAGATAAAACTAGAAAGGTACCAACAATAGGCTCCCCTCTAAAAGAAAGACATCAGAAAGAATCTCTCAGCTGAAAGGCAAATTTTAATTGGAATATTAAGTCCTGGAGGGAAAACTGCCTCAAAGTTCTGTGCTCAAAAATGAATTTCCTCTGCCACCAGTTCACAGGATAATGCCAGAAACGTAACTTTGCTTAGAGAAATGCCATTTCCCATTTTGGAATGAGAAATGAGTTACCTCACGAGAGAAGCCCAACTATGTGGGTCTAAAATGGTTCTTTTGGGTAAAAATTCCAATCTCTGAGATGCAGCCACCAGCTGTTACTGGGATGGGGACTGTCCCCCCGTGGTGCAGGTACCTGTGTCCCTACAGCCACCCTGGAGCAGCTGTGACTCACACAGGGATGGGGATAAACACGGCACCATCTGGGAGCTGCAGCTCCATGCTGTGATCCCAGGAAATCAGGCTGCAGAGCCTTGCTGAGCAATACCCCCACACAAATCACTCCTCTGCCCTGCTCTTCTTGGGTAGCAGGGCAGAGGAGACCAATCACCCAACAGGAGTGAGGCAAAGCATCAGGTAATAGAAAAAATTGCAGGAGGGGGTTGTCTGGAGTTGAGAAACAGTTTGCACTCCCATAACACCCTTTAAAAATGTTCATTTCTGCCTACAAATATCCATTAGCATCAGCTTCCATCTGCCCAAGCTCCTCTATTTCAGCTCAGAGGGGCTATGATCCTGCTGTAGCTGTCAGCCAAACTCCAGCTGTAAAAACAAAGCTGACTTGGACCAATGAATGCAGAACATTTCTTCACCATATACAGATTGCATCCTGCATCCCCCTAAAGCGTTCGTCTGCCACAGGAACACTCTTGGCACAACTCTCTGTCCTGGGGAATGTTTGAATCTATTTTCATGGAGTTTCAATTTATTTTCTGGCTAATTCTGCCTCCTTGTGTGTTGCAGGCTCGAAAAAGTGGCAGAACAAAACAGGAGCATCATCCAAAAGCTGCAGTTAAACAAGAGTTATGTAACCAGAGGCAGCAATAACCCTGTGGCCTTTGTGTACCCTCCACCCAAAGCTGTTGGAAGTGTTAGTGATAAAGTGGCACAACAGCCCCTTGAAGCTGCAGCAGAACACAGGAAGAGAAGCTCTGAAAGGTTCTCCAAGCAGGAGGAAGCCCCACCTAATGCGAATTTGTCCCGGTGCCTTCAGCGCTCAGCCCGAGCTCGACACCCCGAACCTACCAGCTTGATGTGCTCTCGTTTCTGGTACTTCTCACTGTAATACTGCTCCTGCCTGAGGTTCAGCAGCTGCTGCTGCTGCTTCTCCTTCAGCTCCACCAGCTTCTGCGTCATCTCGGAGTCGAGTGCAGCCAGTTCCTGCTCAATGGTGGAAGAACTGTGGTCGGGGCTGCTCGTCTCAGACCTGCAAGGACACAGCACACCCCACGGTCTCGGTCACCAGGCACCTACACCTGCCTCAATTCATTGCAATTTGCCTTTTTAAGCCCAATATTTATAAGGAGTCCATTAATAAGTTCTGCAGCTCCACGCACAGAGCAAGAAGATAGGTGATTTTAGCCCTAGTAAGTACAATAATTGAACCTTTTAGGGAAAAAGTAGCATTATCCATTTATTAATGGGATGGCTGCTGCTTTTAAACCTCATTTCACTGACCCACCAGGGTGGTGTCAACCAGACTTAATGTCAGTGAGCTATAAAAGCAACTGCCAAGATTTCCCATGAACAGATGCTCATGGATCTTGTTTATCCACTTCCAGACATAGCTTGAACTTCAAAGCTGCAGAGCCCTCAGCAGAAAGAGCGAATGCTGAATATTTTGGAAACCGAGTCATCCCTGCACGCACTCAGCAATAAATTTAAAAGCTTAACATTACATCTGCATTTACAAAATGCTTCACATGGTAGGAACATCCCTTTATTTGGTGTTTTCTCCCCCCTTCAGGAAATGCCATGCATAGCACACACAGGAAAGTGCTCCATGGGCTGCTGACTTCAGAAGGAAAGTTCACACCCCAGTGGGGAGCAAACCTCAGACAGGCAACACTCAGGAGCAAGGGAAAAACACAATAAGGAAGCTGAAAAGCAACACTAAGGAACAGTCTGAGTCTATTTTATTCTTTCTTAAGACAGAAGGAACAAGAGATGTAGCTGTGAAAGGAAATATGATGACACTTGCCCAAGAGAAAAATAAGGAGCAAACCCAGTATCACTCTCAGGCCAGCACTAAACCAAACCCAAGGAAAATACATTAAAAAAAAATGAGATTATGCTGTGTCCCTGCTCTGCTGCTGTGTTTACTGCCATGCTCAGGTGCTAAATCAGTTGCCTGGGAAACGTCAGAACAGCGCAGGAGATGGACAAAACAACAAAACCTTGAACAGGGAGGGCTGACAAGGGCAGAAAAATGAGTTTGCTCCTCAGAAATGTGCCAAGATTGCAATGCAGAGAACTGGCTCTGCCTCTCTTCTCTCTGCCAGGTTCAAGTGTGCAGCTGCTGTCACTTAGAGTTACTTCACCTGAAATAATGTGATCCTGCTCTCATCCGTCCGAGGACACGAATCCCAAGGTAGCCTCGTTTTATTTCTTGTCTTTTTATTGTATTTGAATATTCTGCTAAGAGGTTAAGTGGTGTCAGTGTGATGGGTGAGGGTAATTTAAACATTACAGAGCCAGAAGACAGCATTAATGAATTTTACAGTCAGCATATTATACCATTACACAATACATATTTTAAAGCTGACATTTCTCTTGTATTTCTGGAGAAAAGAAATGAGGCCTATTTCTAAACACTGGCTAAAATACTGGCTGTTTTTTATGGGACACAATCATCAAAGAAACTTCAGAGCAAGATCAACAAAACACTTGTTCATAAATAAATATTTCAAACTTCCTGTAGACAATGGCTTTACTGAATCTTGGCTCAGTTTTAGACAAGGGCATAAGGCAGAGATTGCTCCTGACTAGAAACAACACATTTTTAAGCCATCTGATAAAGGGGCTCCTGTGAAGTAGTGATTTATACTTTGCAGTTACAGGCAAATAGTGTCAGCAATAATTTAAAATGATAAAATCCCCTTTCTCCTTGGGATGCAGTGTTCAATTAGAAGTCTGCTGCTTGAGATAATATGTACTTGCAAGTTTGGAAATCCCTGAAAACATATTCCTGCCTTTTTAAAAATGTAACCTCCAGACTTGTCTGTATCTGGACATAAAACCTGAAGTCTCTGACACCACTGTGGCAGCTCCACGTAGGAGACTGCAGGGTTTTACTGCCTGACATCATGAATGGTTTGCAGTCAGATCACAACACAGAAAAAAAAACCAAATCCTTTTTTGCTCAAAAACAAATGAGTCATTTTATTTATTCAGCTTGATTTTCTGCTTAAATGTGAATAGAAGAAAAGACAGAAATGTGCTGTTGTTTTGCCTGCCGCTGTCTGTCACACACTTTGGTGACAGAAACCACTGCAGATAAAATATCCCTGTGCTTGCACTTGACAGCCAGTCATTAAGGGAGTTTGTTAAACTCAAGTACAGAACCTGGAAGCCTGAAAACTGGCAACAGTTAAGGCCAGCTGAACACAGATATATTGTGAGTGTCAAGCTCTTATTAAGCCCAATGACATTCTGTCATCAGGAGAGCAGAAATTAATAAGCTCCTGCCCAGGGACAAGTTATGGCCTGAGTCCCAGTCACTTACATTTAGAGGTACTATCAACAAGGTTGGCAGCCAGGGCAGGCTTGCAGCTTTTTTCTCTGATCATCTCCTATCAAAAAGTAATTTTTTTTTTAAAGTTCTTTCAATATCATCCTATTTAAGAACTGCAGCTACATCAATTTCATGTAGAAGTTAAGAGGACTTTTGTGCTTGTCTATTTACTTTAAAAAATGAATGATGGTAAGACAAAACGGGTGCACCAATGGGAGAGATAAAAGTTCATCTGGAAGAGTATCTGACACTGATTGGCTCTATGTGTGTATATGCTTTGCCAGGAGTTAGGAATTGATCTTCATTAACATACAGTTCCTTACCATAAGAACAAGGCAGTAATTGTGGAAAGGTTAGTAAGAATTCTTTGCAGTTTTTGCATTCAAATTGATAATACTAAATAATTAGTAAGTCAATTAATATAAAAATTGTGTCAGAACAGAGGAAGAGTCAGGGAGGTGCAAGGCTTGGAAAGAGAAAGCACAGAAGGGGTGTTCATGCAGAGCAAAGCCAGGCAGTCATTAAGACATCCCCATGTGGTCTGGATCAATCATGATTTAAACATCAGTCAGATGTTTATAATCTCCAGGTGCTTCTTTCCCCTAATTCCACATCTGATGCCTTCTCCTGCAGCCTGAGTGTTTCCAAGGCTCCAACTCGGAGCCAACGCTCTCATCCCCCACTAACCAGGAACCTGCTGCTCTTGATTTTGTCTGTGCTCTGCCACCTCCATATGATGTCTCTGCTAGAAGAAGGCCTGAGTGAAGGTCTGCAGCAGCACACTGAGGAGGCAGGCTGTGTTTAACCCACCTTTTCTTGCTGTCCCTTTTTGCAGTTTTCTCTAGCACCGCCCTCCGCCGCAGGTAATCGTTCTGGATCTCGTTGTACTTTGCCGTGTGCTCTTTGATAAGGTCGGTGGTTTTCTTGTGGTGCCTCTTCACCAAGTCCTTCATTTCCTTGTAGTGCTTCTTCTGAAGCTTAACAAAGGACTTCTGTTGTTTTAGCTCCTCAATGGTCTGTGCTTCCACTTCTGCAATGAGAATAACAAAAGCCACTTCAATTTCCCAGCAGTGTAGGATTTCAGCCAGAGGAGCCAGGGATTGCCGTGAGCAGGAATGGAACAAAGCCTGCTTGTTTACTGTGGTAAATGAAATATGGCATAAACTATCTGGGTAGTTTGACCTGAAATAAGCTAAATAGATTGAAAGCACAGTGATAAAATGGTTCCACTGCTATTCAATACATTCAGAGCAAATTTAGCTTCTGTTCTTGCAATAATGCTGCTCCTTTTTCTGCGTTCGATGGTAACCTGGTGCTCGTGAAAATACAACGTTTTTAAAATTCCCTGTTGGCATCCCATCTCATGGAATATTCCCAAACATTGTTTACTTCAAACCTGAGGAAGAACACTTGGCATGTACATTTTCTAGGAATTACTGCAGTCCTAATCACTGGACGAAATGCCTAAGGCAGGTGGCCTATTTCAGAAAAAAGATCTTTTTCTTGATGAAAAAGCTTATCATTCATGCAGTGTAACCTGTGTAATTATTACCTGTGAGGACACTCTGGATAAGATCTTCTGTCTTTGCAGGTGCTTTCACCGAACCTAGAGGTAAAAGAGGTGTTTAATTCCAATTCTTTTAAAACAACAGCCATGACTGTACTGCTTGACTGTTAAACATGGCAGGTGACACAGGACACACCCTGACATGGGCAGTTTTTAATCACTGCAGAAAATACATCTTTTCAGCAGAGAGCAGCAACATGGAACACATCAACCCTGTGGCCCAACACAGAAAGGTGACCTTCCAAAAACCCACCTGAACTGTGTTGTTTTACTGATAAGGAGGACTGAACTGACTGATACCCTCACACGAGTCGTTTGAGTGGCATCAGGCTGACAGTACAACTACATTACATGTTATGATGTCAGTGCCAGATTCCAGCCCATGGGATGAATCCAGCTCCTTGGAGTCAGTCAGATCATGCCTATAGAGACTGCAGCCATAAAATTATAAACACTGTGTTTAACAAGCATTTTCCATAGGAGATGTGTCAATACAGAAGGGCCTAAGAGTGCATTTTGTGTATGGACTAGGATGTAAATATGTGCATAAATTAGGCATAGCTGTAAAAACAATTCCAAGAGATTCCTGTTCTTGCAACACCATCAATAAGAAAACCCCAACAAATTTTCTTGCTTGTAATGAACTTCAGTTTCATCTCTAAAGTGACTGTTAGGTAGAAGATATTTGTATCTTTGAAGCAGAGAAAAGTGGTGGGAAAGTTTCTACCTATTTTAGACAAACAAAACAAACACAGCTTCCCACCTTTGTCCTTTAAACACAAAGCACTTGAAAAATTATTACCCAGACTTATTTTGAAAAGATGGGACTTGTTTTTTTCCTCTCCTTTGTTTTTTTGTTTGTTTTTTTTTTTTTTTTTTGTTTTTTTTTTTGTTTTTTTTCCTGTTCCTGGCTG
>VZRX01020363.1:157105-309761 GCA_013398075.1 Notiomystis cincta
TTTTTTTTTTTGTTTGTTTTTTTGTTTGTTTTTTTACCTGGTGCTGGCTGGCTGTGGACAACCTGAGTTGCTGGTTTCGGAGTGAGGGAGGCAGTGAAATTTACCCCATTTTCTGCTGGTGTTGGCCTGGGTTCATTGTTGGCTTCAGACGGTGCATCCCCATGGTCAACCTGAAATCACATGATAATTCACATTATTCTTCCCAACTAATGGACTTAATTTATTTACAGGTCTGGTTTAGCCTGGATTTTAAATGTAAAATTCTGCAAATGTTGTATCTAAGAATCAATTTCAAATAAAACAACGGAAGAAGACATCCCTAAGAGCTGTGCTAACCCAGGTGGCTCATTTGTGCAGGGTAAATTTCAAGAAGAAATGGAGCATGTATTATTCTGAAAAAGTATTTTAAGCAGATATAACTCATCAGGGACATTTCTCAGTACAACATATATTAGCTGCACCAGATGTGAAGTCAGTATTTCAGTGAAGAGCCATAAAATCTTTCTAGAAATAACGTAGGTGCTGGCAGGAGAATGCTCCTCAAATCCCTGCTGCGAACAAAACATGTACACAAAATTACTGTTAAATTTCATAGATACACAGCACCATCATTATTTACCATTCTCACAGAACAGGAACATCCTTCTAACTCCCAAGACCTTACATTCCTGTAACTACACTCCTAGGATAATATGTAAACAGTACCTCCATCCTGCTGCACAAACACATCTGAGGTTTCCAAATATTCCTGCATTTTCCACAATCTTTGCCTTCTCTCCAGTCTCCTAAAGGCTCAGGCTTGCAGCATGTACTGTAATACACACTGAACATCTGAAATTGTCCCTGTGACCATCAGGTTGTAAGCAGGCACCCAGCACTCAGCAAACAGAAGGTCATTCAAAGCAATCTTTCTTTTGAAATGGCCAAGCTCTGCTTCCTGCTGTCCCTGTGAGGGGCCAGTTGCCATGGTGTTCTCAGGGAAGTTTTGGATTTGTTCCTTCAGCTGCTTCCATCTCCCTCTTTGATGGTAATCACATTATGTGCAGAGGCAGGATACCACAGTTGGGGTTTTTTTGCCCCAGGATTATTCCACACTTGCAAAATATCAGCCTGTGCTGCATCAACAGAGGCAAAATGGATTTTGATCCAACTGTGCTGCTCCTGCTGCTGATTTCCTTCAGCTTGGTCCTGACACTGCACTGTGTATTGCAAAACAATTCCTGTCTCAACAGCCTTTTCCTACCAGAATTACAGGAGAGAAATACTCTAAGTAGAAACATGATGCAAACCAAAATCAATGCCAACAATTCATTAATATCAAGCAGGAATGACTGCAATAAAATATGGAAAAAACCTGATTTAGCCAACATTTACAACAGAGGAACAATGTGACAGGCAAAAGCTGTAGCTGTGACAAACACACACAGATGTGGTTATCCTCACAGTCCTCCACAGGCTGCAGTTCCTTAGTTTAATAAAAACAATGTTTACTACACAGTTCATCTATTAATACAAATAAAGCCAGAATTCCTAACTTCTGGCAGCTCTGTGCCCCATTGCAGGGGAAGTGAGTATTATCTTCTTTTGAGATCAGGTTTGGAGGTGCTGGGAAATGCTGCATCACAGCTTGTTGAGGAACTATTAATGTAACCTGTCAGTTTGGGACATAAAACATCTGTTTTCAGAAACTGAAGCAGAAATGTGAGGCAGGATAATGAAGTGAATAAGGAATAATTTTCACACATCAAGCAATCTAATCTCATTAAAAGGCACTTTCTTTTCCCTTAACTCAACACACTATGCTAGAAGAATGTTAAAATAAACATGATTTTTCCTTTAAAAAAAAGGATTTTTCCTTTTAGGCTGTATTTAAAACATGATGTAATCCAGCCTTCTAATTTACAGTTTTAATATTCACATAAACTGGTTTCTATTTCACATTGCCATGTCTTTTGCAATACAGTACATTTCCTAAGAAAAGAGATACACACCCACAGAGAAATCTGTATGGTCTACTTTCATTTCTACAGAGAAAAGGAACTACTGCAGCCTGGGATTAGATTTTACAAAGGAACTCCCTGCAAATTTCTTTGCATTGTTCCTCCTGTCTGTAAAGGACACTTGGCAGAGGAATAGAGGGGACCCTTCACTACCTGTATGCTCTTAGAGATTTACAAAGTGCAAAACTCACACTGCAGGCATTCCATCCCTCAAAACCAGCTCTTCTCAGGCCAGGCTGGAAAGCAAGAACTGACCAGAAAGGTAAAGGCCAGAATTCCTGTCATATTTATGATGGGAGCTTATTAAATAAAAACAGAAAAGGTGCTGGAACTTCTGTCAGTTCTTCAGCATTCTTTGTTTATGTGATTACACTGACCATTAACAGGCAAGGTAATGGGAAGCCTGAAGAAAGGCTGATTTATTTCTTCAAAACAATTCACTATTAGGTTGAGTTTAAACTTCTACAGCAAGGAAAGCAAAGCAAAAACCTCTCAGATTTTCTCTGACAGCTTCTCAGATCAAAAATGTGTGTGAGGGGAAGGAGAGAGGTGTGGGGAATGGTCTGGGAAACAGCTCAGCTTTGCACACAATCAATTATAGTGTGTGAGTTTATGAACCCAGGTGCAATTAGGTGTTCACTGCTGGCAAACACACTTGGGTTTGTTCAGCTGTGTTACCAGTGAATGCACTTGCAATTATTAATCAGTGTGATTGTTGTGGGCCAAAAAAGGAAGAAAACAGACTGATGATGAGGAAAATGTTATCATGACAAAACATGGTCAGAGAATTCAAGATTTCCAAGTACAGCCCAAAATACCTTACCCCAAAAGTGCCTTTAAAATAGAAGGTAATAGTGGTGAATTCAGATTAACACTTTCAGTGGCAGTTTTGTCCCTGTCCCTTGGTGGTGCAGTTAATTCAACCATTACACATTTTTAGCAAAAGCACCACCACAATCACTGCAGTTTTCTTTTACAGAATATTTCTGTGCTTCTCCAAAATAACCTCCTTGAGCTTCCAAGCTCCTTGACACTCATCTCCCCTTTTTCTATTTACTGCAGAATGACAAGATCTTTTTTAACTAACAAATAAGCCTATATATACCAGGAAAATCTGTAGTTTTTCAAAAGTAAAAATGACCTCTAAGGTATTTAAAGGATTATGTTAAAAAAAGGCTTTGCTATTAATATAGAATCTCATGTGTGGCGTGTCCCAGATAAATGTGTAAGATACTATTGAGCATTTCACAGTGTCCTCATTCAGCAGAACTTGTGACACTGCACAAAGAGTAAATTGTTGGCTACTGAATTGTAATGACTTTCACTCATCTGGTCTGCTTTGGGAATGTATTCTTGGTTACAAAATCTAGTTCAGCGAGGTTTTGCACATCTGAGAATTGCAGAAGGCAGGCACCAGAGCAGAGGGCAGTTTAGGATTAAAAAGCATTTCTCTGTCTTTGCTAAAGACTGTGCTGAGAGCCTTTTGATCACTTGGTGTGCACAAGCCCTGGCAGACAAAGCTGATATTCTCAAACACTGCTGGATGTCCCAGAGAGAGTGTCTGGAACAGAGAGACTGAATGTTTGAACGTGCAGAGTCCAGCAGAAACCAAGGCTGCTACACTCAGAACAACATCTGTGCATTTGGATGCATAACACCTTCAGTTATGCAGAGAAAAGGTTCACAGGTTAGTCTGCAGGAAACCAGATATATCCAGACACCTAACAACTAAAATTGTGGCTCCCACAGCTTTCAGCTGAGCTACAACAGGCCTGACCATTTATTTACTCCATGGCCTCCTCCCTTGCCATTTCTCAATGGCCCGCATTGCTCTTTCTAAACCTATGAAGGGTTGGATCAGTTGAACTCCAGAGGCTCCTTCCCACCTAAATTATTGTGTCTCTTTAGGGCATGGTTCCCAGATAATCTAGAGAGACATTGTAATCTGAGATACACAAATGTTTCTCAAGAGAATGACCTCTCCAGAGACAGTTTGAAATTGTCTGCAATTTGTAATATTTTCAGGAAAGTCTCCTGACTTTTTGAGTTGTCTTTTTTTGCAAGGGGAACCAGCAGCACACTGGAAAACAAGAGGCATTGGCTCACAAAGATTTCAGTTGCTACAGAGAAAAGTTGCACAGCACACACATGACTCAGTTTCTTATTTGTTTCACCTCTGAACAACAACCTGCCCCGTGCACACCGTGCTGCCTTCAGGGAAACCACACTCACAGTGCAATCTACTGGGGTGTTGTGTGTCCCAGTCTCACCCAGGGTGAGATGTTTACAGGTGTTCACATAATCAACACATCCAGTTCCCAGGGATTGTTCATATTTGTCTTTCTAAGCAAAGCAGGTGCTTTTAAATACTGCAGCATGATTTCCAGAGATTCAGAAACCTCTCTTACCTCTTTCTTGACCTCTTCCTCATCTTCCAGAGTCAGTGCAGCCAGCTGCTTAGCTCTCTGCTCCATCAAGTTTACATATCTGATTGGATTGGATAAGGCCTCAATCACATCTAGGAACAAGACAAATATTCAGTTTCAAAGCCCTGATGTTAAGGCTCCAGCTCTGCTCAGGTTTTAAGAAAGAGGCAGAATAGTTTTTCACTGAAGACGGTTTTTCACTGCATGGCATTTAAACCCAGCCCTGCTTAGAGCCAATGCCAAAACACAGCTCTCTCCCTCGAGCATGGCACTTTGCCTAGGAGACAATGACATACTCCTGTGTCCTGCCTGCAAAGCTTCATTTGTGTTCCAGTGGCAAATGCCTGAGGTACTCCCTCCTTTGGAGTCTGCTGGCAATAAGAGCTGGCCCTAATGCTAAGCCTCAGGCAAGGCACTGTAAATCAGGCCTCTGCTAGGAGTGAGGAGACACAATGATCCATCAGGTCACACCTTTGCTCACAGGGCTGTTATCCCAGCCTGCCAAATCATCCTCACACCGTGCATTTTGTGTTTCAATTACATTTTACATTCCTCAGTAGGAAAACTACCTGCACAGTGGAGAATTACCTGCATAAGTGTCAGGTACGTAGTCTTTGACCTCTATGTACACAAAGAGAGCTGGCAGTGTCAAAGGCTGGTTCCTCTCGTTCCTCAAGCAGATGTAGTGATAGCCTGCAAAGTAAGGAACAACCAGGTCACAGCATACACCCTTCCACAGGCATTTCCAATGCATCTCTGCTATCACTGGTTATTTATGCTGTGGCTCCAACTGAGCAAGCAGCTCCAGGACTTCTGTGAGGGAAAGGTTTACCTGAAGGGCTTCAGGGAGAAGTGTACAGACAGCTAGAAAGGCATGTGGCACTGCAGTTTAAAATAATATTTGCTGTTTATTCTTACATATGTGACTGATGCTAAAAATGGTAATTTACTTAAATTTTTCATGCATTCTGTTTCATTACCTATGCCTGGATTTTTTCCGTTTAGTAGATCTTATTTCATTTTCAAAAGTGACTCTGGTAGTACTCAGGAATCTGAACAGCCAAAGTAAACTGAGATGTAACAGCCCATCCACACACAGAATCTCATTTAAAAAATATGCAATGTGTCATGATGGCTACAGATTATGTTTGTGTGTATAAATCCTATTGTGTGACCATCCTTAGGAATACACCTGTAAAGAGAGAAATTCCAGACTGTTTTGAAAGCTGGCTGTCCAGCCTCCCACTGATCACCCTGTGGCACTGAGTTCCACGCCCAGTTTGGGAGCCACACGTGTGGGAAGTGTCAGGATCCAAGTCAGGAGCAGGATGCATTTCTCTGAGGGAATCCCCACTTGGCTGATGAGAGCAACTCTCTCTCCAAGAAATGGTTAACTCCTTGCTTTGGGAATAGTGACAAGTCTGTGATTTATGTGACAGCGTGATATAACTTTCAGTAGTATCTCAGAAAAGAGAGAAATTCTGTATTACAAAGGGTTCTCAGTTCTCTCAACCTCCTCCAGCAAGTTTTCAGCATGGCCACAAATTCAGACCAACGAGCTCTTCTCCATCACATGCTGTAAAATGATGATTGCTGGAGCCAAAAGAACAGAGAATGGGCCTGTGGGGAACAGCTCTGGTAAGATTTTATTTACCAGAAGAGGGAAATCCTTCCCACCCCCTTCTCCTCTCCAGTCACCCATTTACCTTCCTCTGGCACTCTGCAGATCCTCCAGGAGCCAGCTATGTCCGTTAAGCCAGCAGAAAATGCAGCTGGCATAAAAAAGGTGTCTGCTGGATTGCTAAACTAAGTTTGGTTGTGAAAAAGGTGTGGAAATATTCTTCAGGAATAATAAGGCCAACTGTCAGATATGGGGGCATGTGAGTTTTGTGCTGGATAAGGCACAGGGTAGGTACAGATATTCTTTCTTTTCCAGTGTGAGTGAAGCTGGGAGCATGTTCATGGCCCATATGCTTGTCCTAATTCAGTTTCCTCCCCTTGCTGGAAAATCTGGCACTGAATTTGAACACTTCCCTTGCTCAAACTGCCAATGTCACTGCATCTTTCTGAAACAGCATCTCTAACAAGTCTCTGGCCTGGAAAATGTGGCCAGAGTTGTTGTACAAGGCAGTTTTCAGTTAAGTGGCCACTAATTAATTATAATAGAAATAATGTGATTTAGTAGAGGCCAATAATGATATTTTTCTTTTAATTTTCAGAAATGAGGATGAGAGTAATTTTGGATTGATTTAAAGGTGTTACAGAGATATAACAGCTTGCATATAGGTCAGTCTTTCATGTGTGCAGAAATGACGTGGAGAGGAGCAGATTTTGCTTTCATTCCCAGCCACATCTCATTCTCACAAAGATGACTGATCAGAATTGGCTGTTGCTGCTCTCTTACCTCTTAAAAGTGTTCAATTGCACTTTTAAGCATAAACCTGTGAGCATGAAATTGGTGTACTGGAGATAAGGAAGTGCCAACTATGCCTCCAATGCTTTCATTCCACTGGTTTTCCTGGATGGTTAAAACTTACATTTCTGGTGAAATACAGCATTTTTCTTTTTCAAACTCAAGACAGATTATTCAAGTCCTTCAGTTTCTATGAGGCTGCTGAGTGGCTGTTGATTTAGAGCAGCTGACATTCTGCCCTGCTGTCTTTTTTCACCAGACAATGTCTGTCTGGGTGGGGATAAAGGTTGTACCTGGTCGAATTGCTGAGACTGGCAGTATCCGATGGCCAATGAATTTCCCTCCTTCTTCATACACTGCTAACCTTAAACAGGCCAGGGAAGGCAAAACCACCTGGAAGGCAATATTGTTGCATTATTAACTTTCAGCTGTGAATGAAGCAGCTCCTTCCACAGGCTGCACAGAATACATGCTAACATTTATCTAGTCATTGAAAGGAAAAAAATAAAAAGCAACAAAAAGAGCTTCTCTGATTTATTTTCAAGCTCCTAAAAATAGTAGCCTGTGCTTCTCTGAGCACAGGGGCAGTCAGGCACGATCGTTAGCTAAATAGAGAAACGAAGTACACTAATTAGAAGTTCATTACAGAAGAAAAACGCTAGTGATGTTTCCAAACTTAAGCTCTGGCAGGCTGCCAAAGGAAAGCCATTCAGAAGGCCAAATATTCAGGGAAAAGAGCACTGCTGCAAGTACCAAAACACCCTCGTGAGCTACACGTGCTGAGAGAAATCTGAAAGAAACTGTTTTCCAAGCACCTGGACTCAGAATGTACTTAACCAAGGTGCTCAGTGAGCAAACCCCAGAGGTTCTGCTCAAATATTGGCTGCAAGTGCATTGCAAAGTGCAACAAAACACCCACAGTGCATGGGCCTAAAACATGCTCAGTGTATTCTGCCCCCTTAGAAGTTCAGAGCATTGAGTCTGAGTAATCCTCCAGGAGCAGCTCGGAGGTTTAAGTCTCATTTCAGGCGGATGGGATCTGTGTCTGCATCAGGTGGGCAGTGATTTTAGAGCCCAATTTGAGATAAGCAGGGACAGCAGATTGCTTTGGCTGTGCCAGCCCAGCCAGCCAGGCTGCTGGAGCTGCATTCCCATGGTCCTGCTCTCAGGTTACCAGGAGGGCTGCTCAGCCAGGGCAGACTGCCACAGCCATTCCCCTGAACTGCTGCTGGGATCCCTGCCTGCTGCCCATGCCATCCCCACGGCTGCTGCTTCCAGCTGTGCCACTGGAACAGCCAAGGGGACTTCAGACTCACTTTTAGCAGGAGCTGCCACAACTGGAGCAGCCAAAGTCCAGCAAAAGCAGCTGAACTATGAAATAGCTATTCAGAATCTCTTCTCCTGCCTTCTAACAAGGGAAAAGTTACAGTAAGCCATGGAAAGAGCCCCCTGGACAGGGATAAAAAAAGCACAATGCCTTTTTGGGAAGCAAGTGTTACACCAACCTTCTTAAACACGATGGCTTCCTCTTCCCAGACTGGATTCACTGCGTTGCCTTGAGAGGTCTTGGTCTTCAGAGCTTTTCTCCTGGTGTCCACAGGCAGGCCAAACATGTCCACTTCCACATAGGTACCGACTTTTTTATCAGAAAGGAACTGACCTGAAATTATCTAAGGCCAAAGAACAAAGAAGCATCGTTAAAGATCGCTGTGGTGGATTAGGAAATGAGTGGCTGCAATGCAGATGCATAATTCTCATTAATGATCAGATAGTGGGCATTTAAAATAAAATCAAAACAACACTAAACCCGCAACAAATAGAAAAAAAAACCCCAACAGTATTTCACTGCAGATACAGACAAACAACTTGTGAGGCCCGGTTTCCTGTGACCCTGTGGTCCTGAATTCCCCTATGAGTGATAATGTGGTTGAGATCATGCTGCTGCCCTTCCCTCAGCAGGAATATTCATTTGGATCTCTTCCTCAATCTGTATGCCTATTTCCTGAGAACTCTTAAGTTCTATCTAGTCTCAACAACAGGTTCAAAAAATGCTCGAAAAAACAGGTTTAAATGGCAGAGAAATTATATCCATGCTTTTAGCTGTGAGGGAGAAAACAATCTTAAAAGTATTCTAATATTCTAATAAAGGCTCTTCACAGAGGAGTTTTAATATGAAAATAAACTTGTAAACCAGCTGATCGCTCCCAGTTCTTATTTTTAACAGGCAGCACAACTCTCAGCTTGAAAAAGTGAAAGAAAGGTCTGCAATGACTTCAGAAAGCTGAAGAGGCACAGGAGTGTGCAGCAGTGTCACTGTCCCTTAACAAACTGGGGCTTGCCTCAAGCAAATCTCTGCCTTGGGCCAGCTCTGCCTGAGCACTGACACTGACCAGCAGAGCCCTCCCTGAGCAGGCAGAGGCAGCTGGCTCCTGGCTCCTGCATGCCTGTTCCTGCTAAAAAGCTGTGCATCTCCTAATAGCTGCTGAATGACTTCCACCTCCATTTGCTCTAATTGCAGAAGAAAGTGCCTCTAAACCCACAGGAGGGGCCTGAAAGCTTCCATGATTGCAGGTCACCACGAAAGGTCACCTCACACATCCTCTTCTATTACTGTGCATGTCACCAGAGGATTCCTTTACCCACATCCCTCCCAGCAAGGCTCTGCTGCACTTCTGCCTGCAGCCTGAGAGGAAACACTTGTTTGCCCTCAGTGAAAACAGGAGGATGTTTTGCAGGTGGACTCTGTAACACTGAGCCTGTTCTAATGGACAAGTCCATTAAAGAAGCAGCAGGACTCCAGGAAGTTTATGGTTTTCTAGCTGGAGACACACCACGTGAATTTGTCCCCCTGTCACAGCCAATGCAATCTATCCCTCTTTGTGCAGGTAATTCTCCATCTGCAGATTCCTGGCAGTCCCTGAACTTCATTAGAAGTCCTTAAAAAGGAACAAGGAGAAACAAGTTGGCAATGAATTGTAGCTGACATTTATGGTTCCACAGTTCTGCTGGAGAACTTTCAGAAAACCAGAAAAGTGTATTTATATTAAGCATGTAGTGTTCTAGCTATTCCAGTCCAACCTCCCACTTCACAACAGCATATTTTAAATCCAGCTCTTTGTTTCTAAAAACACAGCCAAACTGCCCCTAAATCCATTCACTTCCCAGTTCTTTGATTCTGTAATTAATTCTAAGGCAAAGAATACATGCAATAAAAATATATTGATTTATCCTACAATGGAAAATGTAAGGCAGAATTTAAAAATTAAACATCACTCCATAAAATTAAATTAATTTTATTTTCTTGGCTTAGTAGAGTCATTTTCTAGGCCACTGCATCACAGAAATATAAATATATCCATGCTCTGGCATTGCCATGAGAGCACTTCCACCAGCTACACACATACCTTGACAGACAAAGTGTTGGCTACTATTCCATCCACTATTCCTTCAGTAAAGGGATCAAAGTGCTTGTCTGGCCTTCTCATGAATTCTGGCTTTAACCTGTATCCACTTTTGCCATTGTACTCGTACATTCCCATGTTTATTTGCATAGACAAATCTAGATGTTAAAAATATTGGTAAGAGTTATCTTCTGGACAGATAATAATTTCAAAAAGCAGTAAAAAAAACTTACTGTAATTTCATGCTGACTGTAACAGACACAGTACAAGCCTGGGTTAAACATTTTCATTAACAGCTCTATAGTATAATTCAATGCCTAGGTCATTTTTGACAAATAAAACCTTTCCTACCCATGAATCAGCAAGTCTGTCAGAGAAGTGGACATGTTCAGCTTTCCAAACCCAGAGACCTGCATAACTCACCCACGGTTTGGAAGTTGAGGGCGACCATCTGGCAGCCAGCATTCCAAAAGACTTGGGGCATGTAGTTGGAAGAGTCCACTCGTGTTCCCTTTGGGTAAATCCTGCTCAGCTGCATTTTGTTGTATCTGGACAGTGAGAGGTTAAGGTACAGAAGAGGTGACAAAAATCACCTGGCAGAGGAGTGCAACTGCAGGCTTAAATGCAGGGGTTCCTTACAGAATGGCAGTGGGCTCCTCACTGGGTTTTTGTAACCATCATGCTTCCAGTTTTGTAGGAGACAGGATACATAGGGCAATTAAAGGTGCTGCTTGTTCCTGCATAGAGTACTCAGAATAAGCAAGGAGAGAGCACAGGCAGATGCATTCTGAAGATCACATTCACAAAATTCCATTTATCTTTATGGTCCCTACTTTGGGATTTTCCTAGGATTACATTTACAGAGGTCAGTCGCTTGTAAACAGTGAATCTTCCTCTGGAGCAGGGAGAGGTGTTCAGTTAAAAAGTGGTTTTCTGGAATGAGGATTGGAATTGGCCTCTACATGGACAGAAATGATGAGTATACACATCTCACAGGTGAGGCTTCAAATCTCTGAGATGAGAATGTGCTGCAGGCAATCTGTGCAAGGAGCTTTCCAATCACCTCCTTTGAGGCACTGCTTTATCTGTTTATCTATTTTACTTCACTCATTCTTAACTGCAGCCATGAGGAGAGATATTGGGAAACATCAAAAGGTCTAACCAGAATGTTCCTTAGCTTTCCTTTAGAAATTATAACAATAAAAAATATTAAGAAATTGTGTGGCAGTAAATCAGTAGGGGTATGGTGGGAAAGGGAAAGCGAGCGTTCTCCTGTGACTTTGCAAAAAGTCAGCCACATTTTGACGATTTGCTCACCATAACTCTTATCACTTCATATAAGATGATAAATTTAACAATCAGAATACAAAGAATTAGGTCTTTAGTATGTAATTTATGCCTATTCCCTCTAGTCATAGCCCAGTGCAGGAGGACTCATGCCAATTTTTAAATTAGCTCATCAGAACTCTGGCCAATTAATTCATTTAGAAAGGCAGCCAAATCTACAAATTTCATTTGGGTTCCCTATTTCCCCAACCCCTGTCTCCGAATTCCAATAAACCTCTGTAGCAGATCTCAGATATAGACAGACTAAGGAAGCAGCTTTCTGAAAGTCAAGGATACTCCACAAATTCCACAGGAGACTTTGTGAGCTGCTCCAGCCCTTTGGTTTCCACGAAGGAAGACATTTCAAAGCTCTTGTTGCGTTCTGCAGGTTTAGAGGGGAGATAAAAGTGGTGACACATTAGAGCACAAACTCAGGTGGTTTAGTCCCAGTCCCCTTATCCCACCTACAGCTCACCAGCTCTTCCCACCCCCATCCCAAGGCATGTGCAGACAGGTTTGCTGTGCACACATTCAGAGCTCCAGCTGCACCCACAGCAGCACTGCCCAAATCAAGGGCGCTGCTGCTGCCCAAGGTTGATGCAGGACCAGCTGCAGGCAACAGTGGGGGGAAAACCCTAAAGCTCACACCTGTGACACAGAGGGACTGCAGCAGCTTGCTGTGGGCACTGCTGGGCCTCTGGCTTGTCCTTGCAGGCTGATGTGAGGGCTGGGAGCCACTCTGAGCTGTACAAACTGATGTCCACATCAGACCCAAGTGAGCAGTGCTGTGCCTGCAGTGGCTCTCTGCAGCTCCAGCACGTCAGGGGCAAGGTCACAGCTGTCAAAGCCACGAAACACTACTATCCAACCATCCCTGAGGGTGCACTCCTGTGTCCCAGCAGGACTTCAGACCTAGTCCCCAACTGATATGAGGCTTTTATGACCTCTTTAATTTGGCCAAACTTTCTGATCTGCCAGTGGTGGACAGCTTCTCCTCCATGTCTGAGCTGGTAGGAGTAAACACTAACTTGTGCCTCACTTGTCACTCAGCTTTGCCTGATGTAGGCACAGCCTTTGAATGCATCCAAGCACCAGGATGCAGCAGAGAGCCTAAGTCAAGACCCTGCCAGCCTCAGTACCTTTACTTCTGTACAGAGGGAAGGATTTCTGTAAACTCACGGCTTCCCACTGCATCCCAATCAGCTGTGTGGCTGCCTAGAAGGGGTCACAGCTCTGGAGGTCAAATCCATTAACTCCCTCAGCACTGATCTGTTTAAAAATGGAGGGATCAGTGCCTGTGTTGGAGCAAGATCTCTCCAGCCTCAGCGTTTAGTGAAAGCAAACAGGAAGGCAGAGAAAATGCCTGGCCTCACACAGGTGTAGAAGTGATTGTAACTGTGCTGCAGCGATCCAGGGACGGCCAGGAGGCAGGGCTGGCCAGCTCCCTAAAGTCAAACTGAGAAGCTGCAGGAGAGGGACAAAACTGAACAAAAGCACACAGGAGCAGGACAGAAACAGGTGGGCTCTGTCCTCGTAGGGAGCCAAAAAGGAAGCAGTGGATCCAAAGAAATGAGGAATTGGATTGTTTGGGCCAATGTGAGAGGAAAATGTGCTGCCAGCCTGGGAACTACAAACCATTCTCAGTCTATGTTTGAGAGTCAGAGGATGAAAATGGAGTTCCAAAAGTAATTCTCTGCCTCTAGCAGAGCTGGGACTGGCCCTTTATGGTGGTCCCTTATTTCTAATCAGCAGCCAGCATGCTATTGCTATTATTCACAGCTGTTATCTCCTAATGGTGAAAGATTCCTGTTACTCCCCAGAGGCTGCTCTCCCACCACTCCCTCTTCCTTTCTAACACACAATATCCTTTCTTTCTCCAGCTGGCTCACCTCCATCTCAGCTTCTCTTAAAGACACTGAGATTGTTCTTATTCCAGCTATTGAGATGATTCTTATTCCAGCTACTCCTCTACTGATGGCAGAGCACTAGCAACACACATGTACACTGGTTTTATCCTATTTAGAATGTAGGGGCTAGAATTTCTTGTAGTAATAAACTCTTATCTCTCAACCTTGCCTTAAAGTAGAGCATTTGTAGGAAACCAGAGCTGTAGCTGTTAAAGGATTTGGTTACCAACAGTCCAGAGCTTATTCAGACTTGTAATTAAAATAAGAACAATTATTTCCTTGTAGTATCTGGAGAGGATTAAGGGACCTGCCCTTTGAAGAAGAGACTGTGCAGGAGAGACACTTCTCTCTTGTGATACATTACACTGTGCTATCTTATCAGGAGGAAATTACTGCAGAGTGAACAAATAACTCATTGAAAAACTGTCTGAAAAACCTTGAAAAATACAGTTACACTACTTGCTGCCAGAGAGAGGGAATGTTTCTAGTGAGGGCAGTCAGGGGACTGGTACAGATCCACTGCTATTCAATATTTCTCTTAGCAACTTGGATGCAAGACCAGAAAATGCACTTTTAAAATGTGTGAATGATAGAAGCAGTGAGGTACTGGATCACAAACCAATCTGAATAAAAAATAATTAATTAGAAAAGTGCTGTAACATTGAAACAATAAAATTGTATAAAAGACAATCTGGATCTCCATACTTAAGAAAGTAAAGTCAAGTGAACAAAAGTAAAATTTTTGGGAAACAGCTGGATAGATAGCAAACTGAAACCCAATCCTCATCTAATCCGTTCTTTATTCAGCTCATTTAATGAAGATCCAGCACTGAGTCCAGGCCAAAACTAAGACCAGAACACCAAAGTTGTGCTTTAGCCAGCCAGCAACATTTACCACCTAGGGCCATATTTATCACAGAATGATTTTTTTGACACAGACACCAACAATTTAATTCCTTAACAATATGAGTTCACTGAAACAGTACTATCGATCAAAGTTCACATCAGGACTTAGGGGAAAAATCTGCACAGCAGCAGATCTTTACAAAAACCAAAACTCAGAAAGGCAAAGGCATGTGAACAGAAAAAAAAAGCCCTACATGAGACAATTTTGTAACAGCTGCATCAGCTTGTAGTGCTAGGATTCACATGGCTTCTTTTCCAGAAGGCACGTCTC
Source organism: Notiomystis cincta (assembly GCA_013398075.1). Lineage (NCBI taxonomy): Eukaryota > Metazoa > Chordata > Aves > Passeriformes > Notiomystidae > Notiomystis > Notiomystis cincta. The sequence continues at coordinate 171,756 of VZRX01020363.1, forward strand.
CTTCCCACTGTGTTCTTGTAACTCTCATTAGAGCTGGAGGAGATTATAAACACCCAAAGGGACACTTCTACAGGGACAAGCACAGCTCCCTGCATGACTCTGTGGCTGCTCATGTGTGGTATCTGTATAAATACCCACATCCAAATGAACAGTTGGGAACTTCTTACATGTTTATTATTCATCACGAGTAAATGCCAGATCTCGTATAGAGGCAACAATTACCTGTCCTCTGCCAAGGACACCACAAATCCGGAATAAATTAAAATGCTGTACACTTCTCTAAGTAAAAAGCTCCAAAAGCACATAAAAACCTGTCAAAACAAAGTGAAAAAGGGCAGGCAAACAGTGGGGGGTGTGCATCAAGGGAGGCAGAGATGCTGCAGTGTTTACTGAGGATGCCACCGAGTGCATTCCTAGCGAGGCATCTTCTGTGAAAGCCACAGGGGGTGAAATTGTGGCCCACCCTTTCAGCACATGAAGGCAGGAAAGTGAATTTGCATGTGGGGAAGGGCAGACTCTGCTTGCCCTGAAGCTTCCACAGAAGTACCAGAGGCAAAATAAAAGTAGGAATATTTATGACCACCTTTCTCAAACTGCTTAAGTTACTCTTCAGTCATGGTCAACAAAGACAACGTAAGCACATAATTTTCAAAATTGTTTTTGAAATGTCAGCATGTTTACTGTTGATGAAGTTGGATATTTAGACTAAAAGAGGTTTCAAAACACAAATGGATTTATTTGGCTGGATATCAAGGGAACATTTTCTATCTGTGTGCCTGCATCTAATTGAGAGGAAGCCAAGCAGCATTTCTGCAGAGCTCTGACAAACAGTTGCCAGGTAATTTTAAGATGTTTCTTACTTACTTTTTGAGACTTCAAATGACTCAAACTTCACAGGCTGAATGTAGTTTACCAGGTTAGACATCTCTTCTGTGGCCATAGCCTCACTTCCAGCTGTACCCTAGGGAAGAGAAGAGAAAATGCTGCAGTTTGAGTCCGTCCATCAGAGGCCACGAGTGCCAAAGCCCAGTTTTCTATCAATTGTGGTGTCTTTCACTGTCCCTGGCTGGAGAAGGCAAGGCTTCACGTAGGGAATGTCACACAGGAAAGAACAAAATGGGCTGTAAGATATATAAATGTTTAGCTTAAACTGATGCTCTATTCATTCTTTTTTTGTGGCTCCTAGGGAAGGGACTGCATTACCTCTACCCATGCACAGTGCTGAGCATTTATCAGTACTGCTGGATAAATAACAAAGCTCTAAGTTCTTGATGTCAAGTTTTTCTTCCAACAATGCTACACACACACACCCCCAGGCAGCTGCCTAAAACAGATCTGCTATGGTGCTATTTGTTCTTAATCTTGAGAAAATAAAAGTATAAAAGCCCAAAGCAGAGATGTGCCTGCAAGCCGACCAAACCACTTGGGAAAGCTGGCGCTGTTTCCCGGCGCTCTGCCTCCCTTTCTCCACTGGATGGCAGCCCCTCTCTTGGTAACAAACGCCAACCCGCCGCTGCTGGATCCGACCCAGCCCCAAAAAAACACCTTTCTGCCCTTACTTCATCCATCGACGACTTCTTACAGTCATCATCGTAGTCATCGTCATCATCGCTCTCCATCTCTGCTTCTCCTGAAAGTTTCAAGCAACAGATAATTACTGGCTGAGGCAGCAGTCACAATTAGCAGTGACAAATTTAAGAAAGATGTGGAAGTAGCACTGCTCGGAGCAGCCTGCACTGTACATGTGCTTTTTGTCACAGCACCAATCAAACTGTTCTCCAGGGACTCATCCATCTGTGGCATTGATTTAAGTTCTTATTGCCCAACCAAACCAGAACTCGTCCTCTGCAGCTGCCTGATGCTTCTCCTTTGGCAATCAGCACTGAGAGAGGAGTGTGCTCAGTGTGTGGGCAGAGTATCACAGACTGCTCTGAGCGATATTGCCGAGTTTGGGACACAGCCCCAGGGTCTGGAGATGTGAGTTCCAACTCCTGCTGCTGCAGGCTCCGTGCAGGACCTCCAGGGAATGCCTCAGCCCCTCCCGGAAGCGACAGCGTGCACAGGGTGAAGAAATCCCGATGAAAAGCAAGTAGCTTCTCCTGTGCTGCGCTACCGAGGGCTGCCCAGCAGAATCTGTCTGTTCTGGACGAGTGACAGTCCCTGCACTGAGGCAGCACAGCTGGCAGGGCCTGGCACAGGAGCTCCGCACCGAGTGCCTTGGCAGAGCACTCAGGGCGCCTCGGTCAGGGCGCTGGAGCAGAGCTGAGCCGGCCAGCTGAGGGCAGTGCGAACCAAACAACGGGAGATGTGCCTAAGGCTCCATCCATCCTTTCCCTGAAAGCTCCGAGTAACTGGGACCAAATAAAACACATTTATTGCCTCGCTCCCAATTGCAGTGTGCTCATCAAATTTCGACGGGCAAGACGTAAATTCTTTACTGTTAATTAATGAAGGCCTCCCCTCGCCTCCAAAATGTTTTGAGTGGTTGCATCAGAAATTAAACCATTAAGCTTATCTTTTCCTTTAGAAACTCCTCCTGTGGGCCTGGCTGTCATAAAGTGTACTCTGTGCATCTTAAGACTGGAAAAGAAGATTTGCTTATCCTGCAGTCGCCTTGCCACACCTATAAGAGTGACAGCTCTCCCTAAAGATGTTATTCCACAAACCTCCCAGCTTTCTTCTGCAGTGGGAGCACAAAAACCTAACTACTGTGCAGCATTCCCAAACTCTCCAGAGAATGGTAATTCAGTCTCAGTTCCTCCTGTCAATTTAGGGCCTATTCCCAAGCCCAGTGAGTCAATAAAGAAACTCCTCTTTGTTTGAATGTGGCCCAGTGGGCCCCTTCTGAGCACGGAGAGCACATGAGTGTGCCTTTCACAACCCAATGATGACTACCCAGGCTGCATTTCCTTCCAGATGCAGATGTTGAAATGTCAGGCTTTTATTCATCAACACATTTCTTCCTGAACATTTCATTGAAGAAAATAACATGATTGCTCAACAGGCTCAAGAGATGGCTCAGGGAGCCTCAGCACAATGTAGAGAGCCAGGCAAGCTCTCTCAGGATTTGCACTGACAATCTTTGGATGGGGAGCCCTCAACTGATTTAACCAGACTGGCAAAATAAGGCTTTGCAGAGTCCACGAGAAGGGGGAGGTGGGCAGATTTTGGCCAGCTTGCACTTCTGAGATAAGTGGTACATGACAGCCTGTTCTTGCTGGAAGTGTCCAGAGAGGAAAGTACGCAAGGCACGGTTCGTTTATTTAAAAACATTTAACACAAATACTCCCAAGGAGATCAAATCTCATTTTCAAGTTCTGCATCAGACAGCAAAAGCAGAACAAGTAACACACAGGACTGCCAGCACGGAATCAAAATGAGTTTTTCAGGAGGTGTGGTAGATCTGCACTGCCTCTCCCCCAGCAGCACGGCCCTGTGCTCACACCCAGCCCTCTCTCCCTGATTCATGGCTGGGACACAAAGCCACCCCGAGGGTGTCTAAGGGACAATTAGCTGTAATACCTCATTACTACTGCATTGAGGGGGCACTACAAGCCCAGGTCAGCACAGGACCTCTTCAGTGCTATGTGGCACACAAACACAGTGAAAATAGAGCCCTTCTCCAAGGAAGCCAAATCTCTGCTCATGGACAGAGGCAGAGAGAAGAATCTCAAGAAATTAGAGACTGTTGCTCCCTACCACAGGTTAAAACACAGATACTGCCAACCACTCACAGGCAGAAGGGCACAGAGAACTGGTGAAATAACAGAGCTGCCCCTGGGGAGTGGGGCAGTGCAGGGCAGATATGAAAGTGCTCCTTGGGAAAAATAACAAGTGGACAAAGGAGGCTGAATCCCAACTGATGGGTAGAGGGGTTCAACACAGTAATACTGAATGGAGGATGATCAGGAGAGCTGGGAATGACAAGCCAAATCCCTGGGTCGAGGAAGCAGTGTGCTAAAAATTACCCATTTTCATCATCCTGACAGATACTGAGAGCCTAATAAAACCAAAGGTTACACAGTGCTTGGAATTCAGAGGAATCTGGTAATCTGCTCTCTCAGACCCTTTCAAAACAATGGCCAGGATGAATTATGAATGTGGTACTTGCTGCTGCAGCTTGTTAACTCTGCAACATTTAGGCAGCCACCAGCATCCCGGAGGGGAATCACCTTGTGGGTTTTTTCCACTGTACACCAGCACTTGCTGATATTTAAAGAGAGAAAAATAAACTTTATTCAGTTTGATAAACCATTTTGCATTGTAACAATAGGCCATGGTCTTAGCTGGCACTGGCAGCAGTGAACTAATGCAGTTACATACACAGAGCCTAAAACCTTTTATCCAGTTTTCTATTTAAGCATCATGAAATCATGGAGCCAATTCTGTCCCCTCTCTCTGTCTTCCCATGAATCTTTCCTTGTAGCACCCACTGCTACAAAAAATCATCCTATCAGCAAGAAACTAACAAGTTGCTTGTTTAACAATATTTAAATCCTGCTCCCTTAGCAAGTTTTAGCTCCTGTAAGTATGGGCCTGCTTTTGGTGAAATGCACATCCCTGCAGAACTGCCACTGCTCCTTCTGCACTGAGACAGAACTTCTTTAGAAATCTTGCTTGTTCAGTTCTGTTCATTGTGCAAACCCAGGTCTAAGATGCTTGTTTACCAAAATTACAATCTATCTCGCAAGGCTTATCTCAGAATTTCTTCTTCTGCTTTGTCAGCTTTGCTCTACTTTTAGAAAATGTTTTTTCCACTGACAGGTATTGAAGTTATTTCCTACATCAGTTTCATAGGCATCCCACAGAGCTCAGAATTCTTTCTTTAATTATTGCTACTATTTCAGCAGCACCACACTTTTATATGGGCTTATAAACACATCAAAACCATGTGTTTATTTGGGTTTAAATCTGACTCTAAGCGGTGTAAGACACAGTGAAGCTTGATGTCAATTCCAGTATGAATTTTCACTTTTTTTTGCACTGCTGTGAAAAAACTCATTTAGAATCTCCAGAAGGCTAAATCAGCACAACTTTCTCCTGGAGATCAGCAGCAATTCTGACAGGAGTTATACAACCCAATGGAGTAGTTTGAATAATATCTCCAAGTTGCTAGATGTAAAAATTATTTTATGGTTGGAGTTCTGAAACACTGAATGTTGAGAAATGTTAAGGATCAGGCTTCTGATTAATTGCATTACTCCAGAAAGAAATTGGTATTGGGTGAAGAGGATCACAAGGCTTGCAGAGCTCCAGCATCATGTTGCCAATATTGAGATGTGAGAAGAAAGGTGTCATGGTGACTCTTGAGCTCTGCCATGTGGAAACTCTTCACTACCACAATGTTCTTATAAAATGGTGAATAATTTTTTTCAACTGTTTGCAGACAGAAAACTGGCACCTGATTTACAGAAATGCTGCATTCTCATAGCTGTAAGCTGTAATCTCTGGAGCTGTGCTCTGAGTACTTAAAAATTCAAAGTACTCTTGAAAAATGACATCCTGGGTGTTCCTCATCAGTCATCCCTAAAGTGTTCTTAAGTTCTGTCGGATTTGTCTGTCCTCAGATAAAATGGGTTTAATATTATTGCACTTCCCACAGGTATTGTTCAGGTAAATTCACTGCTGTTTGTCAGGAGCTCACAGACAGCCTGCATACCCCCCCAGAAACTCACTGAGGATGCTCCATCCAGGATCAAGCACTGAATGACAGAGAGAACAAAAATATTGACTAATTGCATTCTCAGAAAGAGGCACAAGTCCTGAAGGAGAAGCAGAGGCTGACACAGGGATTACAAGCAATGTGTTTTGGCAGTCACTGATGAACCAAGTGACCACAGCAATTTTGCAGTCTCAGTTCCAGCATTTTTTAATTTGTAAGTGCTCATCTTCATAATCAGAGGCTGTTACAGAGGTAATACAGGCATAATAGTCACAGTTTATTTGTAAAATTACACACCCTATTATGGGACTGACCCTTCTGCCTTGTACCATCACCATCATCTTTATTCACAGCCCGGGTCTTTTCCTAGAAAAACTCCTGGAAGACAGGAGCTGTTGCCCTCTGTGCAGCCCAGGACCTCAGAAAGCCAAGGACGTGTTCTTTGCCACTGTCCTCACCGTGCTGATAACAAAAATGGAGAGTTAGGAGTGATTTCAAATGCTGGAAAGGAGGCAGCTGGAACATACACTTATTTTTCTCCTGCTAGAGATTTGTCTAAAGCAAATCAAGAAAACGGTATTAAGTCATTCCTGACACCAGGATGAATCTTCCTTTGAAATCCAAAGCCTACTCCAAAGCGTGGCCTTTTCATAGTTTCTTAAAAACAACAGTTGAAAACTCTTTCTTTGCTGCTAATAGGATAAACAATGTTATCTACAAATGAAGCAGGATTTCTTTCTTGTTAATTCAGCTTGGGGCAAACTGCCAGCATGAAAATTTTCAGCTCAGTTAATCAGAGTTTAGAAAAAACTACAAACAAAGGCAAATGGAAATGAACTTATATTCCAACAGAGCTTTCAATTTACTCTGTAAGTTTTCTACTGCTGGGGCATAAATGTCTGTGCTTATAAGAACACAAAATTTCAGCCTTGATAGGAGAAGAAATTCCAGTGCAGGGAGCAGACACTGGGCTGGGAATCAGGATATACAGATTTTGTCGGTTTTCCCTGTTTCCATCTCTGGAATGTAAGAACATCTTACAGCACTTTAAATAGAGGTCCATGACATGTTCCCAACTAATGCAGGACAACAGAGCCTTCCCTGCCTGAGGAACAGGGATCTCATCCCTTTATCCTAAAGGCTGAGGCACTGCAGACCCTCTGCAGCTCTCCTGGGCAATGGGTTCTGTCTGAAAGGGCACCAAAATGGCAGGCACAGCCCAGAGGCCACAGGGAAAAGAAAACATTTATGTTTGCTATTGGGCTTGGGCACACAGGAAAGGCAGCCAAGGGTGGAGGAGTTGGCAGCTCCCTCTCCTTAATAACAGTGCAGAGAAATGTTAGCAGACATCAGTGAGCCCTGGGTCACTCCATGAGAACTGCTCAGCCACGAGCCCTCACAGCACAGACTCCAGGATCAATGCACTTGGCGTTGTTTCCTGCTGAGCAACCCACACTGGTGCACCTTTACCTTGCTAGAGCACTGCAAATGGATGGGATTGCAGCTGTAATTAAGCATTTGTGCCTGGGGGAGAAGAATATCAGTAGACCCCAGTCCTACCTGCTCCAGGGGAGGAAGGCTCAAACATACTGGATGTATCACTGCAAGTGTTGGAAGCTTGCTCCGAGAGCTTCTTCTTTGCACTCCCATCTGCTGACTTATGAGACTTCTTCTTATTCTTCACCAGAATCTTGTACATTAAATCCATAGGGCTTGGGAGAGGAACCCCAGCTTCCAGCTTCCAGGAAGAAAGAGGAGAGATTTGTTAGAACAGCAGAAGAAACAAGGTTATGGCAGTTTCTTCGGGACCACATGGTACAAGACAGTTCTGTAACCTCTGTAAACCCCGTTAAAATGAAATGGATTTTGCACAAGAGGCAGTGTCAACATTAAATGAAACAGGGCTACTGAGGGCACTTAAGAAGAAAAATGTTCTATGAATGCCTGCAGTAATAACCAAAATAAGTATTAGCTCAGATACGAGAGTTTACGTTATAAAATGACAGCTCTGAGGATCAATGGCATTTAGAAGATCACGATTCACTGTATGAGGGCAATCTCTGCATCTGAAATGATGCTTAAGTCACCAACTCCCTCCTTTACACTGAAAGGCTTTACATGAAGAATGAGGCAGGACAGATTCACACTTGTGATCTGATAGACACCAGGGCACATTACCGGGTACTTTTCCAATGGATCCATAAGCAGTGCATCTCCAAATATTAATCTGCAGTACTCTGCCATTTTTGCCTGTTGTTTAGGGCTGAAGGGAAGAAAAGAAAGAAAGAAATGAGTCCTACTAATGCTCCAGAGTGAAATCACAGTAATGGAGTATCTAATAGCCCTAAACTAGATATAATTTCCTGATCCAATTGCTGTGAATTTTTCAGTGAGACCTACATATATTACACAATTCTTTCAATTCCTCTGATGGAGTTTATCAAAGGGAACATATATGAAATAAATGCACTGAATAACAGCGAAACAACCATAAAATGAATTTGCCTCTTTCAGGCAATACTTTTATTCAAAATTTAAATATTTCCCCCCTCGTGTTACTTTATACACATGCTTGGCATTTTTCTTGCACTACAGCAGTTTTCACAGCAAACTGAACCTCAGCAAACCCTACTTATAATCAATTTTGTCAAAGTGCAACCAGAAGATGAAATTATTCCTGTACACCCATGATGAAAGTTTGAGGACTGAAGATGGGTTATATGGCTCAGAAACATTACTCCAATCATCTCAAAATGCAGCTCAGTACCACAGTCATTCTCTAATTTTAGAAAACTGAGTATTTTTATTATATGTGCCTGTTTAAAATGCGTAGCATCTGAGCTGAGGCATCTTTCAAAGTTTCCTTTTTTGACACTCTGTTGGGAAGTCTCGATTAAAGGACAGGTTTACATGGCTTAATATAACTTCCTCAGCTCCTGTTAATTAAGATCTGCATATCATGGAACAGACAGGGATGCTATAAGCTGTTATGTTACCATGGAGCTACTTTTCATGACAAAATAGAGCTGGGTATAGAGAGAAAAAAAAAGAAAAAAAATGCTCATTTTCCTCTTGCAAACCAGGAGTTCAACCCTGGCTGTGCCCAGCTGCTCAGTGGTTACCAACTCCCAGGGCAGAGTGGCCAAACCAGAGCTGAGATAAAGGCTAGGTGGCCAAGTGACATTTCAATTGGCAAATGCAATTTCCCTGGGATCAGCATCCTGGCTGCCCCTGGAAGCAGACAGGGGGTAAACCAGTCATTAGCTCAGTCAGTGACAAAAAGTACTGCGAGGAGGCTTTAAATTATTCCCCAAAGCAAGAGCTGCATGCAGTTTAAATCCCGACAGCATTCCATGAGTGCTGCCTTTTGCCTGCAGCCAATCCTGCAGAGAAGCTAAAAGGCACTTTTAGCTGAGGAGGGAAAATAAAGAGTAAGACCAGTCAGGCAGCAGAATGAAGAACCCTCATGGGAGAAGGTGATGAAGAACAGATCATTGGGACATTGTGGTGGATATTCCAACCCTCAGCTACCAAGGGAAATAAAGGCACCACTCCAGCCAGCAGAGTGTGCATGTGCCATCAATCCAGGGGTCATTAGAGCGAGTTTTATTTCAGTCCTCTCCACCAGTGTGTATTTTGAACACATCCATACTCTCAGAACCCATAAAGTTCAAAGGACACCTCCTTGAATCAAAAGAGTGCATTTATTGAAACTGTAGTAATTAGATGTGATATCATCATCATCATCCTTAAATGGGCACAACTCCAAAAAGAACTCTAAACAGGAATTCAGAAAAATAAAAAGCAAGAGTTAAATCTAATAAATTTCCAGCCACCACCACAGCTAGAACAAATTCTCCTGATCTTCTGTGTTTAATTACATGTTTACCTCAAAGAGAGCACAGTGAGAACTTTCATTTTTGCAAGCTGGAAAAATGTAATGCAACATTATGTTGGTTCAGCATATAAATTCCAATGTCACTGCATCCCAGAGGCAGAAAGGAGGAAAATTACATGAAAAACTAATGGGTTTTAATGCCATAAAAAAACCCTGAGGTAGCAAACAAGGCCAAAGGAGGAAAATCTTGACATTACAAAATTGTCTTTGTGAACTGGACTATATGTACAGATATTTTTAAAAGATCCTAGGAGGGAATAAAAAAAATTTAGGAGTACCAGCATTTAACTGTGTGGTAGATTTTTGTGTTCTCTCTCCTCCTAATATACATATCTATTTATATATCGTTGCAAGAGAGAGATCATTAGGAATAGCAGATTACAGATCCCTATTCCAGTATTTTAAAAAGTTGGAATACCAGTTTCTTTTTATTTTTCATTCTTTGAGAATGATGAACCAGAGCAACAGAAACACCAAATTTTCTAAATCAATATGTTCCCTCAATTTTGTTACAAAGTCAAACCCCAGGTTTTTCTTGGTCCACATCTCCTGTTACTGGAAATTCTCTCAGCATTCTTGCATTGTAGTGAAAATCGATTGTCTGAGAAGAGCTGACTTTATCTGCTTTCCTACTTTCACTGTGCAGACATTGACAGGTAGCACACAGACTAATCCTAAATGCTCCCAAAATGTGCCAGGGCAAGGGGAGACAGAGGGGGAACATGATACCGAGAGAGATGGAAATATAAAGAAGATTAAGAAATGTTTTCATTACCATTATTGTATTGCCTGCACTTTGTTTTACTGTGTTTGCATTATGCCTATTATGAAGGTCAACCACAGAAGCTCCTTGGCACAACTGCTGCTCCCAACATTACATTTTTATCACTTCTGCAGAGTTACTTCCTCTGCATAAGACAAAGGCACAGATGCTTCCCAGAAGAGTCTGAAATAATTTAAAGTGTGGCATGAAAAAGTGATAAAAATCCTGTTAATATTTGAAGCAACAATTCCAGCCAGAAACCAGCAGTATGAATAACTGTAATTAAATTTAATCTTGGAAGCAATCTTATATGGATACTTCTCAAGGATCACTTAACCTTTTTGCTATGTCATCAGTGCATTTCTAATTATAGAGTGTCTGCTTTCAGATTTGCAGATTGCTTATCTGCTTGCAAGCCCCATTTCAAACGTCAAGGTCATCTTGAGGTCTTTCCAACATTTTCAGGGCACTTCTCTGTTTTTTTCACAGGACAACAGCTTTTGTTAGTGGTCTTTTTTCAGTGTGCATGTTTTGATTCACTGTAAATGATGGCATACACAATATTTCATGTCATTTGATTGCATAGAAACAGGCCAGAAAAAATACACTTATAGCAGAGTTATAGCAAAGAAAATAAAAATCCTTCATGTGTTATAAAGATATTGGAAGGAAGCCCTTCTAGGAAACACATCAAAAGAAAGCAAATGAGATGATTTACACAATGTGCTAATAAGTGATTTTTCCCCCAGGTGGACAAAAAGTGTCAAAAGTATTCTCATGAACATAAACCAGAAGGAAGAAAATGTGCATTTTAAGTCCAGTGGTAATTAACACTGTCATATTTATGGTGGTGATGTGAAACTTATTTACCTCTGATAATTGCAGTCTGTTTAAAAGCCATGAATACAGAACACAGGCTAAAATCATATTTTTGTTGAAGCTAATGCCAAAATTTTTAGGGGACCAGAATTTCACAAATGACTCTTGCAACTTGAAAATCAGAAAAAAATATTTGGTCCCCTAGAAGTAGGAATGGATGAAAAAGGATTTGTTTGACAGCAATTCTATAAAAACATCAGCACTTTTTGTTAACATTTAGGGCAAAGTCCAGCTTTAAGATCTAGGAGAAAAACAACATTGCAAGTAAAGGAAAAGACAAAAGGAGCATTCCATGAGATTAGGTGAAGTTTTCTGTGAGTGGCATTACTAATTGCAGACTTTTCCAGCAACTAGGGAAGGAATTAAGGGGTAATTGTAGCAGTTGGTAAAATAAGTAGAAATTATTTTCAGCCAAAGCAAAATCAGAAAATACACACACTAAATCTGATAATTTACCCCAGCAGAAAATAATCACTAGCAGGAAAGCCTCAGAAAGGGAGAACATTTGCTCGTGGTTTTGCAAACTTGCTTGGCTAAAAACCTGTGTCTTAGCAATGTATGGAAAAGGACACTGGAGAATACACAAAGGGTTAATTCCTTATTCCATGGCTGGAGGTTTCTGGAGAGAAAGGTCCATTGCTTTCTGTGGGGCAAACTGTAAATAACAGAGTAATGCAGCAGAACTCTGTTCCCTTTCTGTCACATTCCTGTAGTCTCACACCACCTTTAATTCTGACACTGGTTCATCTTAAAATTTTAAAGCCACTTTTGTATATAACTTACATCTGACAGGAGGGTTATTTCATAAATCTTTTTACTTCTTCACCTTCCTAAAATAGAACAGATCACTCTGGAGCAGCTGAAGATTTAAGTTGTGATGACTTTAAAGGAAGAAAAATGTAACTCTTGTGGTTAAAATAATTTAGCTACTGTTTTTTCTCTGCCTTACAGTAATACAGTGAATGTATATTATAATAAATCCAGAAGAATGAATAGAAAATATAATACGTGAAAAATGATAGTTGAGATCTTTCCTAAATGCCAGAGGTTGCATTTGGAAGCACTGTGAGTTCAAACCTACAGGAGAAGGTGAGTGCAAGTCCAAAAGGACACAATGTACCCCAAAAAGAAATGAGTGAGGGGCCATTAGAGAAGGAAATGACACAGCATCTGTCTGGTCTTTGAGAGGAAGACAGCAATACCTAAGCAGGATTTGAGGCAGCTCTCTGAATTGTAACCACGTGGCCTCAAAATGTGAGCAGAGCAAACACATATTTGCCCCCAAGAGGCAAACTTATACTCTGAGGTACACAGGGAGTGCAGCTCAGCTCTCAGATTTCAAAGTCTTCTACCCACATAATTTTTGATCAGTATTGTCACATCTGTTCTTTAAAAACATTCTTACATAGCTGCTTCTACCAGTTCCTTCCCTTATGACGAGAATGTTCTTCCTAAAACAATGGGAAAGCAGTTAGCCCTCACCCTTTTCCTCTTTCTGAGGCAAAAGTGCCAACATCTTTTCTGATTTGTATTAAAACATTCATAGCTGCCCCAAGAATATTTTTATTTTACATTGAAAAAAAAAAAACAACAAACCAAAAAACCCAAGCAAACCCAAAAATCAGATTCCAAGTGCAAACTGCCCCAGAAGAGTCAGAAATATTTTCACAACAAAAAGAAAAAAAAAAACCACAAAAGAGGAAAAGGCAATTTGAGTTAAGGCACACTTTATGTGTCAATGTCATCCCACTTTGAACCATGTGGTCTCTGCATTCAAAACCAAAGTTAATGTCAAAAAAAATCAGAACTATAATAATAAAATAGATCACTGGGACAAAGCTAGAAGTGTTCTCATTAATTTTTTTTCTTACATGGAAAAATTGTCCTTTTCTTGTAACTAAAAAAAAGAAAATGAAATAAACTTATGCAAACTGTTAGGGTTTTTTGGCAGAAATGAGCAGCTCCTGGCCATCCACACCACCTATTTTGCAATCCTAGAAGTCCATGGTTCTGGCATCTGCTTTTAACACGAGAATACAGACCAAATTCTGAACATGTTTATAGTGCAGAATAGGGTCACAAGCAGGTGAAATACTGCCTCATTTTCTTTGAAATATTGTTCCATTCCAGCAGGACATTCTGAGACTGAAAAGTTAACAAAATACCTCTCACAGTCAAACTTCCTCTCTCATACAAAAGGTTCTGATTCAGGAAGGTTTTTAAGAACAGGCCCAATTTCATTTTTGGATAAGAGCTGTTGTTTGTGTCACAAGTGCACACACAAATCCATGCCTAAACCTCACAGAAAATGAAACATCAGAGAAGAAAATGTGGTAATTACTTACGAATCCACATGATTTTCAAAGGAAAGGAGGATTGGAAAGGGCGATGTCTTAAACGCACATTCAGCAATAGCTTCTATTACTTCCTAAAGAATCAAAATAAACACAGTGACAAATTTACCCCTCTAAAGAAGCAGAGTTTTAGTCTTTGAAGACAGAAAAGACCCAACAAGCTCTGAAATCATTCCCTGAGATCAAACCTTCCTTCCTAAACATGCCAGAAAGCACTGGATGTACTCTTGCCACAACCAAATTTTTCAGCCTTAACTATAATCAAATCTCCAAAACTCTGATGAGTGTCAAGCCCCACATTTCTCAAGAAATGACTTCTGTCTGCCAAAATCAATAGCTTAAATGTAAAGCTTGGTTTCTGTGTGGAGTTGTTCCATGCCTGCAGCTATGGCTTTCATGTGTAATGATAAACATGCTCTGACAAAGGCACATCTTCTAAACATCATCAGCACAAGAACATATCCATAAAAACTTTAGTTACTCTGACTCACATTTTAGTTCCCTCTTTTTTTTTTTGATGACAGAAATCCCTTTAAGGCAAAAGAAAGGAAAAAAGAAATCTTTACTCAATTAAAACAGTTGGTTCTGTGGTAATTATCAGAGGACTCAGTAAAGGAAACTTCAGTAAAGTTTCCTGTCAGCTCTATGGAAAATAGAAACCCTAAATCCAGTAAAAAAGTCATTTGATAATGATGATTTTAGTGGGGTGCACAATAAATGCACTCATTGTTACAAATTATGAAACATTTTCCTCTTGGAATAAATCTCCCTTCCAAAAGAACATATAAAACACTGAAGACTTCATATGTGTTGCTGGCAAACTCTGGAGTTTCTAAGAACCCATAAGCCTCTGCCATACCAAATCATAAGGATGACTAAAACCTAAAAGATGTATTTATTTTAAACAAGCTTTCTCTGGGGATTCCTCTTGTTCATTTTCTGTACTTTTAGAGGCTCAGCTGAGAAGTGTAACATTAAGAAATCCACTTCCTAAACAAAAGCTGAGCTTCTGGTACATTCTTCTGGCTCACTTATTTCCAACTGCCTTCCCAACTGCAAAAAGGAGTGGAACCCTGCATGAGCAGGGAAAATAACCTGGCAGGGTAAAATTAGGATTGCACTGATGAGATCTGAGGATGAAAAGCTCAGAGCCTGTTTGAGTGAAGGCAAATGCTCCACAGTCAGAGAGAAACAAGCTGTCAGGGTCCATACTTCAGCCCAGCTGCAGAATGACTCAGGTGAAGCAGGTCCCCCAGGTGTAAACAAATCTGGTTACACACACAGAGATCTCAGGGTATGGCCTGACACACCTGGCTGTTCCCTATAGGATCCCACCCTGGCAGCAGCTGGCGAGCTGCAGCAGAGAAAAACCTTACTGATTTCTGAGTCATGAAGCAAGGGGAAAACCAAGGAACCAAAGCCCCCAGGAAGATAAGGATGGTGAGTGCCCAGTGCTGCTGCCTCTGCACTTCAGGGAGTCTGTGTGAGGGCTGTGAAAGGCGGCAGACCGAGCAGAATCCTCGTGCCGTGGTCACGGCAAAGGCGTGAGCTGATAAACGATTGAGCATTCCAAACATGAACTGATTCTCACACTCCTGACACGTTATTTCACTGCCATTTTGCTCCTCCCCAGCCAAGCAGCACACTTGGAGTGTTGAAAAGAAAGCGGCAGTTGAGATGTTTTGCACATTTTTCGGTGTGGATTAAAAAATGCCTGCCCTGAAATGACCGATGAAATACTCCTGAGTATGTTTAAAATACCTTCCAATATCTCTCCTGCCAGCACGATGCCAAGGGTTGAACATCTGAATATCCAGGGATAATCCTCGTTCCTACTAATGATCCTTTTAAAAATCAGATTAACTTTGTTTTAAATTCCTGCTCATGACCAAGGCAGTCGAGAGCCATCTTCCTTAATTAAAGGACTTCCAGCAATCAAACCTCACGCCTATAAACATAATTGGCTTCACATAAACATAACTGCAAAGTTAATAACAAACGTGCAAGAAGGTTCTTTTACGTGTTTCTGTGATTAACTCAATCAAGGATGAATTAGAGAAAGCAAACTGGAAAAAAAGGAGTGTTCTGATACAAGTGAAATTTGGTGTTCTGTCTGCAGCAGAACTGTTTGCTTTCTTTCCTAAAGAAAGGCACTAGGAGACAAAAAAACCCACCCAGGAATATGTTTCAAATATGGGAGAAATGTCTCAAAGCTGTAGCTGGCTCAGAAGCCACACATAATCCCTGCAACATAACCAAAGTCAGTAATGAACATTTTCCCACATATTCTTGCACACAGCTAAGGCTAGAAACGTATTTCCATGGTGAGTTAGTGTCTCAGATGAAGAATTATTATTTCTTCACACTTCAAAAATTATTTCCTGATGTATCATTATAAGCTGTGCTGACTACCAATCCTAACACTACAGGAAAATACCTCCATCCTGCTCCTCTAACACCTCAGATCAAAACTGTCTTTAAGAATAACAAGAAGATAACAATTTAAGGTTATTGCTAAGGGTATGGTCTCTACCTTATACTGTAGAAAAGGAAGTGGAAGATGAAATTCAATAATAAAGATAACATGTTTTGGTTTTGAATGGCACAAACATCGCCTCACAGTTTCCAAAGATACTAATTTTTCTTTTTCACCCTCCAGTGCTTTGGATCTGATCCCAAGTATCAGGGATAACACTTACTAATTTTTTTTTATATATAATGCCGAGTGTCTGGGTCCTGTGGATGGAGCCTGCCCATCTGGCCTTAAGCTGCATATTCTCTGCTCACAGGAATTTAAAGGCTTGCAAATTGTTGAGACCTAGCTGCTATTTCCTGCCTTGGTTCAGGACTTTTGCCTCCCACTCCCAGTGACCAGGCAGAGAAGAGAAAAGGAGTGAACTGCTGTGTTGGTTATTGCTGTCCAAACCCTGTGGCCTCCAGCTCTGTCCTGTGGAGCTGTAACCCAACCAGTTGTTTCTCCCAGTGCCTTCAGAGCCCCATTTGGCTCTGTGCAGAACCAGCTGTGGTGGCTGTGCCTGGTCCTTCAGCCCTGGCTGTGGCCTTGCCTGGTTCCCTCTCTGTGAGATTTGCCGCAGGGACGTGCACAGGAACATGGGCCTGGGCACAGAGCCCAGTCCCCAGATGGCACCGCCACCACACCACATAATCCCTTTTCCTCACACTGCCATGACCACCAGGAGCCTCTCCCCATGCAAGGTTCAAATACTGCAAAACTCTTCTCTTCCAACACTTCTGCAGCTGCTCTGTAATTTCCTCTTAGAGCATCTTTTTGCCCTCACTTTTACACCTCTCCTCCCTTGGCTGTGATGTATCTGTGATGGTTTTGCAGGAAAAGAGCCCTCCCCAGCTAAAGCAGCTGCCCCAGGGTGCTGCAGCATGTACCTTGAAGGATATCTCAGTTGTCATGGTGAATCCATGTGTGATGACCGGCTCCTCCTCGGCCGTGCGTCCCTTCCAGCAGTCCAGCTCCACACAGCGGCAGCCCGACAGGAGCACTTGCCGGTACATCTCCACCGAGGAGTTGCCAGCCAGCTGTCCAGCTGGGACAGAACACACAGAAAGGAAGTCATTTGGGGCCTCAGGAGCAGATACAGCTGATCTAACAGTAATTAGAGTTAGCAGCAGCTTTTCTCCTCGGCTGAGAGGAGTAACACTCCAAGGAACACGTAAAGCGTAAGAAGACGATGGAAATAACCTTGGCATGGTCAATGTCACAGTTTGGATCCTGCCCTCAGTCAAACAGAGAAACCACCCAGCTCTAAAACTTCTGATAGGCAGCATCAAATACACGAAATAAAATAATAATAATAATAAAAAAGCTTAGTTCTACAAGATTTTGTTACCCCTTGAGAAGCAATGTGAAATTCAGAGGTGACTCAGGAGACCAAGACCACGTTTTCTCACAATATGCAATGCAGTCTAGCACAAGATGAAACAACCCCTGCAGTCCCTAATGGCACTGTTATTAGGTCTCAGATCAATATTTAGTATGCTAACCACTGCAATGAGTTGGTCAGTTAAATTTCCTGATGTGATACTGTGTTATGTAGGGAGAAATTCAATTACACTTTCCTTTTCCAATAATGAGATAATATCAATCTAAAAATTAAGAAGGAAAACTCATTTTTTTCCAAACTTGGGAAGTCTTAAAAAAGAAACACAAAAAAAATATTCCCAACCCAAACCAACAAAGACATCCAGTTGGATTCAGGGAAGGATATCCAGCCAGGTTGTCTGCAATGGGTTTGATTCCAGTCATTCAGATACAAATTTCTTGCAGCAGGGAGGTAACAGTAATGGAAGAATGGCTTTGTTCTTCTTCTAGATGAGAAGAAAATGGATGAGTTTCCTGCTTTCTAGCAGACTTCCTGAGAAGATCTTCCTGGATTTCTTGAAGGAAATTAATTTTCTTTTTAAGGAGGCAGTGAGTTCATTTACAGTGAAGATTCCTTGCTGACTGGGGACATATAAATACTTCATCTAGACTGGCATGTAACAGAATGCAGATTAATCCTCATTTTATTGTGTCTATGATTCTGTGTTTAGGTTTTATGCTGGGAAATACACATTTTGGGATTTGCTTCACCAAACAGCATTGTCTGCTTCCGCTCTGTTTTTACCTTGTACTAAAAACTGTAACAGAACCCCTTCTTATTTGAAAATCCCTGTTTACAGTTTCTGTCTGATACATGAGCTGGAGCAATCATTAATACTCCACAAGGTATTGACATTACTCCTATTGAAATCCGTAAGAATTCTCACTTCCTGCTGGAACCAATGGGAAATATCTGTTAATAACAGAAGAAATTGGCCAGTGCTGGAAAGCTCTGAAAATCCAAATGGAGTCAGCAAAGTGACAATATGTCTCTTTTATTTGGAATTTAGCTTTTTCCTGTTTCACCTTTGATTATGGAAGATTATCTTTCCTCACACAAAAGCCTTTCTGGTGCAATTCCAATGTCTGGGTTGAGTAGTGGCTCTTTTTCTTTGCAGGATGCAAACAAGCATAAGCATGGATCAGGGAATAGCAACTCACATTTCCATGCACTCATCCCTAAGCATCTGCTTATGAAATCCTGGGTCTCACAGGGATCCACTGAACTCTACTGCCTAAAACACCACTTTCACTTAGAAAACTGTTCTAATGTTGTCTTTCTTTTCCCTCAGAGCATTTTGAGTTTGGATTAACAAACTATTTTATGATTAACAAACTATTTCCTGCGAGACTCCTGGTGGTTATCATTGCTAAGTGTTTTGGGCTCCAAGATCCTTCACCTTCAGAAGTGCTTAAGTAAATCATGACATGCATCACTTGCCATACGACACTTCCCACACTGCCTTATTAATGAGGCTCAGACGTTTTGGAAGGATTCCTGCAAAGGATAGGAGGATATTCAACCTCCAAACCATACAATCTTCAGAAAGACTCCCAGGCACAGTGTAAAATGCTAGCACACGTTTTAATAGTCCCAACAGCTTGGTTTTCTGAAATACAGAATATGAGGAATGTTCCCTCAAATGTGGGGGTTTTGCATATATTATTTAGAAATTTCTATTGTGTGAGTCCCTATTTGCATTTATTTTAATATACTCTTTTGCATTCTAAAAATGTGATAACACAGACACTAAAGGGAACACTTCCAGTATATTTTTAATAGCCTGAGCATAGATCAATTTTTTAATACTGGAAATTGAAAGCATTATGTATTCCCTTCTACAACGCAAGCAGTGTCTACAGTAATGCCATACATAATATTTGCATCCCATCATCCTATATAGACTAAGGAGAAATAGATTTTGACAAAAATTCACTTTTCTGAAGAATGTAATTGGCCAAATGATATCTGACAGGATATTATGCAAAATGAGGCAGTGCTGATTGATCTAAGCTGAGGATATGACCCATGTCCCCACACAGAGCAGTTCTATAACTTGAAGCTGCTCATTTCTCAGGAAGCACATCCTTCTTGGGTTCATCCACCACTGGTTTTCCCAGTGAAAGTTATTTGCAAGATGTGGAGCTAAAACATGGCTGCTATCCATTTAAGATATCTTTCCTCCCCACACTGGGGGATTTTTGGATCCAGCTATTTGGAATCACCTGACTCTTCACTATTCTAGAACCAGAGGCTGCTTCTTCCCTCTCTCCCAACACTTTCTCCCAGCATGAGGTGCCCATATCCTCCTTTTGCTGTGCACAGACATGAGTTGCTAAATCTCCTCTCTCCAGGCAAGCCCTGGAGAACCCATCAGTGCCCTGGACCATACACTGGGGCTTGCAATGTGCAAAGCCTGGCTCCTCACCCCAGCAGCCACACGAGGTGCTGGCAGACGAGGTTTGTTAGACACAGCACATTTATCTGAATTTATTTTTCTCCTGAGCTATTTCACCACACACAGGACAAGCAGATCAGACCCCACACTATGACATATTCTGCTCCTGCTTGTATGTCAGTCAGAGTAAGGCCCTCAGCCTTGCCTGCTGTTTTGAACACTTTACACTGGACCAAAGCAGGATGTGTGGCCAGCAGCAGGGAGGCATCACCCAGCTTTCCATCCCATTCCTCTGGTGCTGTCAGCTTGGAAACTGTTCTGGAGGCTTTGAAGGTGAAGAAGGCTTCAAGGAAGTGCTGAATGCAGATCATAAGCAGCAACAGTGAGGACTGAGGAACCACTGAGAACAGAAAAGCTGGAGTATGGTGGATGTGAGGTCACAGCAGCAATACAGAACTGCCCCTCATGAGACATTTTTCTAGAAAGAACTGAAATACAGGTTGAAAGCAGGGGACCAGATGCTGAGGGTGAATAGGATAGTGCCACATTGGCTACACGTGCTCAGCTGATATTTCAGCAACCTACTGCTGATATTATTGCTCCTTTTGGCCAAAACACAAGTTAAAGGCGTGTGATTTTTGTATTTTGTATTTCCCACACACAACAGCAAGTTGCATGGCCAACAAAGCATGCAACACTGAGTGTGGTATGTGAGAATTTGCCTCTGACTTTGGGTGCTCCTGAAAGAAATGTTGCAAAGTCACTCCCCACTGCAGCCACAGCAGAAACCTGAGGTGAGACACCAGGAAAAAGCAGGGCTGCACTTTAAGGGTTCAAAGGAATAAAGAAATAAATATGATACCAGTGAGAAAAAAGATGAGACAGTAAAAAAGTTTCTCAAAGATGACATTTCTTTAAGTTAGCCTAGGTTCACTAGAAGTTACTTCTTTCTTCATGGATTTTTACCTTTGTTCTTAAAAATTACATTTTCCTAAGAAAATGAAAGCAGTAACACTTCTAAATAAATAATCAGGACTTGATGTACTGCCAAGGGTTTCTACTAAAGGCTAGGAAAATGATCAGCATAATTAAAAATAAATTCAGAGTGTGCACATGTTTCTTTTGATGTTATAATGTTGTTTCTTTGTGCATGCTTTTTCTGGGTTAAAAAAACTAACAAAGGGAGAGATAATTGGTAGGGCATTAAGCACAGTAATCATAAAGTATTGCCAGACTGAATGGTTTTCTTATTGTCCTGATAATTATTCCATGACTAGTTGCTATTTCATGGCCTCAATCAGGGCAAAGGTGCTCCAAGGCTTCCCTTCCAAAGCCATGAGCACTTCAGCATATCCTTCAAACTCTTTTGGGGAAAAGGAATAGCCTGCCACCATTAACTTGATTAATTTGACTTCCTTGCTGGGAGAAAGCAAATGGGAATGTGATTGCTGTATCTGATCTAGATTTGCTCAGAGCAAAATCCAAGGCTGTCAGGTTTTGCAATGTGCAGATAAAAATCAAATCATTAATCCCATTGTCGGCCAGCTGCCACACATTTACTGAACATAATGAACCCACCAAGAGGGAAGGGCTCGTGGTTTGTGCCTGTAAATGTGAAAACATGCACTCTGAAAAGGAATTTGAAAGACTTTCAAACTTCTTTTGCACTATCCCCTGAGTTTATCCTGATTTACTCCCCCCAGTTTACTAAACTAGGAATATTATGTCAATTTAAGACTGAAGATCATGTTTCCAAACCCAGCCTCTGAAGTTACTTGGAAATGCAGGCAAAGAAACCTGTAGATGCAATCTGAGATGATTTGCAGACTTTCACATACAAGTCAAAGCAAATTCAGCAAGTGGCAAAGTAAATAGTTAAACATATAAAGTCACTTGTAGTGCAGTTAAAACAATTAGAATAGGTTGGCCTAATCATGAATTCCCATCCTGAATTCTTTGGGGTTTGGCTTCTGTACCTCTAGACCTTTGGAACACATCTCTGTCCTGACCAGCCCCGAAAAAAATCTGTGGTATGGACCTTGCTATAAATTGCTGCTGTAGAGGGGAGAGAAATTTTTTATCTCTTCAGATCAACTTTAAATTGCATCCTCTTTAAACCTCCCATGGGCTTGTGCCTCTCACTTTCGTACTACAGCTTTACTGTTTTCTTCCAGAATATCTGTATAAAGCTGCAGCATTTGGCTTAAGCACCAACTAATCCTCAGTGACAGAACAAAGTCCATATTGGAGGTAAGAGGTCTGCAAAATATCATAGTTAAAAATTGCTTTTGCTTTGCCTGTGTCTTCGCTCCACCAAAGAGCATAAATTTCTGCATATTGGAATCATAACTTAAAAGCGGCCACGCTGATTTTCGTTTCTTTTAATTCAGAGAAAGAAAACTGCTGTCAAAACAAATACTTATGTGACAAGTTCTAGCACAAAACACATTTTACAGCTGAGATATAAACCCTTGAAAAATGGTGTCTAATGGAAACAATGACAGTTCATTCATTCCATGAAAGCTCGCAAAGGTGCTGCAGAAAGCTCTGTAACAAACAGAGAGCAGATAAAAATAACTCCCGAGAGGTCTGTTTAAACTGGGCATCACCACTGCCTGGGCCTGTTTATGTTTTGGCATGCTGGCATTCTGAAGGAGTTGGTCAGTTAAGGCCAGTCTGCTAACAGCATTAAAAAGCCTACATTACACATAATCCACGTTTTTAGCACTCAGTGTAGCATTTTTTTTTTAATTTAACACAATGCAAACATGACAGCAAACATCAAATCAAACAGGAGAGAAGCCCCTGTGCACGTCTGCTTGCCCAAAACATTTGTTCCTATGTAAATCAAACTAAAATAGTAAATTTACAATTATTTTCTCACAAGTTAACAGAACCTTGGACAAGAAAACAAATGTCAAAAGTTGAATTCCTAAACTGCCCTAGCTTTTTCTGAGTCCTAAAGCATTGTTGACTTTGCTGTGCAGTCAATACAGTTCAGACTGTAACTCTAACGGGAGCTTCTGGGTGCTCAGCCTTCTTAAAAACATGACAGCACCTAAAAATTTCAGCTCAGATGTTAGATATTGTCAGGGAACAGATTTCCACCCCTTGCATTAATGGGCTGTCAGAAAGTTATGTGCCATGTTGGAGCCTCCCTAATCTCTGAATCAAAGCAAATTTCACAGAGCACAATGAACTGCCAGATTTAATATTTAGGGGCACATTTATGAGCTACAGAGACATTTCCCATATTCTGCTTTGCACACTTGTCTGGCTGTCTTTGTTGTTATAAAAAGTACAATGTTCACTGTCCTCCCTAAAGATGGACCTTTATCTGGAATCCTAAATTGAGGGAAACTTTCCAGGGACTTCACTAGGTTTCTGGCCAGGCCTTATCTAAATAACTCAACTGCTGCTCACTTGTTAATAAAAGTGTATCTGATGCAGTTGTGTAGCAGCTACAACAAAAATCAAGTGCCACCCTTGCTTCCCTGAGCAAGACTGAGCTCTATCATCTGTTTAATGCTGATGTTTTTAGTGTATTTTATGTTACCACTGAAAAAATGCTCAGAATTTTTGTAAGGTAAGAAATTGGATGTCTCCAACACTGCTGTACCTGTGAGGTAGGTGTTGTGTGAGGAGTTGATGAAATAGTGTGACAGTGGTTGAGACATATCTTCATTTAAATCCAGTTTCTCAGGTGGAACAACGCCGTTCTCTTCTCCACTCAGATACCGCATAAATCCATCCACGGATATCTGTCCTGAGAGAAACACAGACCCAGGGAAAGCACCAATTAATTTCAACTACATATTTTGTGACAAGGAGAGAAATTCAATATACACCCACACAAAGGCACATGTGAAAGACCATCAGCCTGGCCTTCACCTACTTATCCTAATGTTCTTTTGTTGCTACTACCCCATTTTCAGCCATACAAGTTGCAGGTAACACACATTCCTTTAGCTGTAACAAAGATAAATCACTTCATAATCAGCATCTACAGAAAATCAAGGGCATGGGGGAACCAAGAGTTACAGAAGGCTGTAAGAACAGAGAAAATAAATCTAAGCCCATCAAGGAGAGGGGGCTTTGGGGGACAAAACAAAGGACGCTTTCCAGAGGAAACCAAGAAACCTGCAGAGAGCCATAGACACAGGTAACTCTGACCTCTTTTGAGTTTGGATCAATGTGTGCAAGAGCTCCTTTCAAGTGGGAACTAAGCTTTGCTTTGTAATTTTTCTATTTGTCTTCTAATTCATATCTCACTGGAGTGCCAGCATAAATGATCATTTCATATGCTGCTGTCAAATTAGAAAACTGAGTCCTATCCTCAGCTTACATATCCCCATTGATCTCAGTGGAGCTGTTCTTATTACATCAGAAGGACTTTTGCTGTCAAGCCTTCTGCATAAATTTGACTTTAGGGTGTCAATTTGTACACTCAGACTAAAAAGAAATCCAGTAGTCTATAATTGAAGATTATTGCTTAACTGAACAAATTTGAGACATTTTTCTTTGCCTGGTGTTTTTTGCTATTTTGTCTAGATTTCATCTGTTGATTTACTCAACCACATATCTTTAGTTAATTCAGGAACTGCCTACAGTAAAACAGATTTTCTGTATCTCTGAACTACATCTGGTAACTCCCAACAATGAGAATTTCCTACCTCCTGTGCCCAACCCAAAATATTCTGCACAGCCTGTTAAAGCAAAATCTCATTTGCTTGTTGATAGCATTGAAAAATTGAAGATTTCAGTTCTACTCCTCACTCTGCTACACTCCCATTTCAGGATCAATCTTTATACTAAAACATATAAACTTACACATATTTTTCTAGCATGTGAAAAAGTAGCAGACAACCCTGCCCTTTTTTTTTTTTCTTAAAGCTTGTAACCACATGATGCAAATATTGCATGTAAAGCATTTACTTAAAATTTGTGCTTGGATCTGATTTGACTCTTGTTCAGAGAGGAAAAGACAGAACAGTCCTAAGTGCACATCCTCATTTTCATAACAACCCAAGACTAGTAACACTAAATGAACTTATTCATATGACAAGAAACGCAGTGACAACACAGAGCAATACAATTGCCATTCATTCTTACAACAACACTTGAAAGATGTTTGGAAAGTAAAACATCAAATCTATCCACTAGTTTAAAGCTGTAGTCTGAGTGCAATCTTGTCAGGCTCCATAGCTGCTTTGTTATAGGGTACCTAATCATCCAGAGATGGAGGCCCATGCACTTCTCTTTCCACAAGAAAAAATGTAAGAAGGTGAAAATCAGGAAAAAAACCCCACCACTGAGGTTTTTCATGAAACTAAAGGTTTAGGAACAACCCTTCTACCACATGAATCTCCCAGAGAACACCAACAGTACCAGGTGCTATCATGGAACTAGTTTGACCTAAAATCCATACCCTGCACCAAGTTTACTGGGATACAGGCAGAGAATGTGGTGTGTATCCATACCAAGTCAAGTAATAGAGAAAAAACCAGTTAAGATCCAAACGGGACAGCTGCTGCTTGCATTCTGTTACACAGATAGGTTGATTCATGCACGTGCAGCTCTCAAGGTTCTCCAAGTGATCTCTTGTGTTCAATCCTCATAGTGTACCTGACAAACAGGGGCCTTGTTTTTCAGATGGAGATGGTCCTCCTGTGCATTGCTGCTGGTAGTAACATAAATCACAGCGAGCATTATTCACATGTATAATTAGGCAGCTTCTGAGTTACACCCTTGTCTGAGCTCCCAGCTCCAGAATGTTATTTCCCCTATCACAATTAAGCAGTCAGCATTTCAGAAAGTGAAGCAATTTGCAAGTTCAATTACAGCCAATATTGCACCAGTGAATTTGTCTACAGAATGGAAATGGCAGATGTCAAAGGGGCTTTGTGTCCTGGCTATTAAAAAATAGATTGTTGTGACCAACATCAATGATATTCTGAAGCCGACTGCAGAAAGGATCTGTCCTTGGTGGACAGTCATCCAAAAATAATAGCCTCAATTTAGTGGCAAGATTTGTTCTCTGTTTCCTTAAACAGATTACACATTTACACAGACACTGGCAAGAAAATAATAATATGTGATCAGTTATTTCGATTACAGCTGTCATCTTTTATCTTCGGCTACATAATACAAAGACTTAATGGCATGTTTAGGTATAAAAAGTTAGAGAGACAACAGTCATGTAATGCAAAGACAGAGACATGACAGAGTCACATTTTTTCTTTTTCTTTGCTTTTTGTATTAAAATTATCTTAGCCCTAAAATTTTGATGAAACTTCCAAAAATATCTATTATGCTTTATATACTTTAAGTCGTAGAGTTAATTGGCTTGTCTTTTTCATTCACCACTGACATGTTAAATTTGATCTGATGTCTCTTCTTGGGATGGAACTCACAACTGTGTAAGCACAGCAAGAAGCCATGTCAGCAGCTACAGCAAGACCCTTCTCTCTGCAGGGTTTCGACTTTGCCAGCACAAGAAATTTTTTTCCCCTTCAAATGCCTCTAATTTATCTGAATAATTACAATTTCCCTCCCTATGGGGTCACTCGGTAGTGCTTTACTAAAACACTTAAAACCAGCACAAACACAAAAATGTCTCCTTTTTCCTGAGGCATCTGGCCAACTTCAGTGTTCAACACAACTCAGTGCCACTAAGACGCCTCCTGCTGAAGAGGGCAAGGGCTCCTCATCCTCCTCTCTCCCTCAGGCCTCTCCCTTTTCTCCTCTCCCTTAGTCCTCTTTCTCTCACACTCTGCACATTTTCCTCTCCCACTTTTCATATTTTTTTTCCCTCACATCTGGCACATTTTTCCTCACTGCACTTTTGCCCTCACTTTTAGAACCTTTTCCCCTTCACACTTTCCACTTTTTCTCCTCATATTTTGCACTTTTCCCCTCACACTTTCCACTTTCCCATTTACATTTTTCCCTTCACACTTTGCCCTATTTCCCTTTAAACCTTCCGTTTCCCCATACACTTCACACTTTTCCCCTCACACTCCTCACTTTTCCTGCCTCACTTTGCCCTTTTCTCCTCACACTTTGCACATTTTGCCCTCACATTTCACACCTCTTCCCCTCACACTGCACTTTCATCCTCACTTTGCACTTTTTTCTGCACTTTTGCCCTTTTTCTCTCACACTGCACCTTTTTCCCCTCTTGCTTTGCACTTTTCCCCCTCACACTTCACTCTTTTCCCCTCACACTTTGCTCTTTTTCCCTCACACTTTCCACTTTTCCTCCTCATATTTTCCACTTTTCCCCTTCACACTGCCCTGTTTTCCCTTACACCTTCCATTTTCCCTACACATTTTCCCCTCACACTCCGCACTTTTCCTGCCTCACTTTGTCCTTTTTTCCTCACATTCCACACTTTTCCCCTCACACTTTGCACTTTTCCCCTCACATTTTGCACTTATTTTGATGTGATTCCCAAAGCAAGCATTGGTCAGCTAAAGTTTGGTGCCAGCCAAGTAAGTAACAGATCAATTTTAATGTTTTTATAGTAAATTGGAACAGGCCTGAAAAATACGAGAACAAGTGTGGAGGAGAAATACAGAAGTGTCTAATGCATTCTTAGTCACAGACATTCCCAATACCTCAAAATTTGAAATGTGTAGCTGCACACTTACATAAATACTATATAGACTTTGATCTAACTCTAGAAATGGACCTGAAAAATATAATTAAGAGTTTGGAAAGGCACTGAAAATCTGGAAATGTCTCTTTAGGCCTCCTTCTTTATTTGTACACATGTGCAGGAAAGTGTGAAGCAGTTTCTTAGCAAATGGTTCCATAGAACACCTCAAATTGCTTCTCCATACAAGCTTCAGGGTGGTGAAATTCATGCAGAGATCAAAAAAGAATCACATTTGGAACTAAGTGATGTCAACCAAATTTGGCATTTTTTTCATTAACGTTTGGTAGGAAGGAGAAGTAATTTCCTACTAGAAGAGGAATATGTTGAGAGATTCTATTGGATTTCCTGACTGTGATCAGCTTCATTATATGAAATGTTGGAAGTGTTCATGCAGACTGATCTTTTCCTGCATCCCTGGCTCCACCTGATTGTCCCAAAATATTTTTAAGGGAGAGAAAAAGAAGAAAAAAGCACAAAGGAAGTGGCAAGTTCTACTCATTTCACAATAATTCCTTATTAACTCCAGCTCCATGATCGCATACCTTTCAAGATCTATCACAATGGATCAAACACATGAATGTTCCTGGTTCAGAGAAAACCACGTAAAAATATAACTGTTGCTTTGTCCACAAGTATCAAGGCTCTTTTCCAGTCACCATTTGTCAGCTGTAAATACAACAGAAATCACTTCTGTTATCCCAGATCCTTTTTCTTGGAAGCAGTCTTCAGGCAGGTGACATACTTCTGGCAAACGATCTATTGAAAAGTCACAGAATTTACAGGGGTAATTAAGTGAATCCTCTTTTCTATGGGTCTTGTCAACATTCAGCAATCAAAATGTTTTCTTCTGTAGCTTATGAGATCTGGAATATTCCCATCCCTGGGAGATGGTGATCACACATTTACCATGAAGCAGGAATTCCAGCCAGCTGAAATGGTTGATAGGATAGACTACACTTTGTGAATATACTTCTCAGAGGCTTCTCCACTTGAAGACTCACTGTGTTATCACAAGGCTCTCAGTCCTGTTTCACCAGATCTAGAGAACCCAGCACACTTCTCTCACAGAGCCTGTGACAGTATTAGGGCAGACACAGGTGCCAGCCTCGTGGAAAACTGTTCCTCAGCAGTTTCCAGGGCTGGAAAGAGCCCAGGCTGCTTTTGACACAGAAATCCTTCTCCCGTTGCCTAATGAGACATAGGTAACTCAACAAGGTCCTGCTTTCCCAGCCCCTTTAGCAGCCACCATGGCCAGCATGTTGCTCTGGATGTTGAAATGCTCCTGTGTCCCTGGGAGCTTGCCAGCTCCTCAACATGAGGATGTAAACAAACCCCTGATCACTCAACACCTGCTAAAAGACATCAGGGTTCAAAGCAGGGTCGAGCTTCCAAAAGAAGCTTCTCCCCCAGTTCAGTGCCCTCTGCAGAGGCCCAGGATCAAGACCAAACACCAGCAGTGCAGCAGTCTGGGGAGATATAAAGTGCAGCTAATCCTGAGAACTTTTCAAAGAGCTGCTTGGTCTAAACTTCATCCCTGTATTTTGGCGGGATAGAAATAATTATTTATTATGCTGGATGTGCAGCTATTTAATTGTCCCTGGGGTCTGCCCAGCCTGCTCCCAGGAGCCTTCCAGTCCTCTGGGAAAAGTCTTGGGACAGAAAACAAGCGAGGCACAGCAGACAGCAGAAACCACCACTTGTGTTATCACTTTCCTTTGCACTTTATTCTTGCCACTCTAACAAGAGCTTTCACTTGTCCCTTGTGGATGTTTTGTATGGCAGTTAAAATGTGCATTTGTTTGTACACAGTAAACAGCTTTGGCCACATGGATCTTAAACATTTCTTTCCTCATAGTGCTTTCCATTTGTTTACACCCAGGCTGTTATCCAGTTACAATGTAACTGGAAAGCACGATTGTGCCAAGAGATGTTATTAAAGCAAAAAGAAAACAAACAAAAAAAGAAGCGAGACAATTAATTGGTGCCTTGAATCTCCCAGTCAGCAGTACAATAGTATTTTGTCTGACAGTGAAATCAGGTCTATTCCAATGCAATCTGTAACAATAATCACATTTGCTGTAATCCCACACAACTGAGCAGTCCTCTCAACTCAAAGATAAGAATCCAACAAGTAAAGCAGATACTTGAAAATCCAGGGAGAGATCTGTAAATCATGTCCCATTGGGAATTCTCTCTCACAAACAAGCACAGCGATTTACAGCTCATTAGGTATTAAAATTTCATGCAGTGTGGAGTAGGATGCACATAGTCCTGGTGTCTCTTGACACTGGGCACACATTAGCTGCTCTCTGCTTTCTAGCTCTGTGAGCCAGCAGAGAAGCTCACAAGATGAATTTACATAAAATTCACACTGTGTGGGACACAATGTGCCAGAGCTGCTCTGGTGGCACTTGCAGCATCTGCATCCAAGTGATGGTGAAACCTGCTTGGCTTTCCAGATACACTTTTTATTACTATACAGCTATGGGGTAACTGGAGTTTCAGTCTGTATTCCATTCTGCAAACCAGGGCAGCACAGACTTGTCCTGTTTCATTGTACCCTCTTAATGGCAAAGCCACCACATGGAGACAATATGGTACAAGCTCAGCCCAGACTGAAAAGACCCCAACCCTACAACTGGGGTACTGCACCGTACCCCAGGAATGTCAGTGCTGCTTTGTTTTAGAAAAAACACTGAGAATGGCAAAGACTCTCAGGCCTCAGGTCAGGATCTGCAGATACATCAAAATATCAAAGTACCAATCACCATTTACACACCACATGCAGAAATCATCCGTAGCTTCTCCATTTTAGCAGTTCTCTCAAAGATCAGGAAGGGCAAAAATTCACACTTAGCGAATTAATAAGTAGAGGAACAGCAATATATCTGAATTACTGCATCTGGATATTAATGAAGCATTTAATGAAGTTTTAAATTCAAATGCTTCCTAATTGGAAAAACTAATCTGCAAAAAAAGCACAGACAGAAATAAACTGAGGTCAGCTTAAAAGATCAGGGTTTCTTTGAATTTGAAAGCTGAACTGCAGAAAAAGTCCAGAGGTTGAACACTGATCAGCAGTAGGTCTGGTTTCATAAAGTCCTTAATAATGTGAAAAAGTAGAATCAACAACACAGGGTTTAAAGAACAGACAGTTCTCTGTTAGCAAAACAAGAGGGTAAAGCTGTAATGAGCCAGGTAAATGGGACACAAATCAAAGGAGAACACACAAATAATAATTCAAGCTACGTAGCTAATCACTAGAGGAAAGAAAAATCAAAAATACAGAGGTGAATAGGGAAGAAGATGCCTAGTAATCTCTCACCCTGAGAAGCAGATGAGATGCAGAGAAAACAACCCATCTGTACAAGAAGCTGCATCAAAAAAGGTGATTAAGAAAAAGGAATTAAACAGGTAATGAGATCAGAGTAAGCATTAGAAAACTTAGGGTGAGCATCTGAAAAAGCTTGGCAGTGCTTCAACTAACTGTGCTAGGAAACAGTCTTGCAGTGGATTTATTGGTCGTCTCATTGCTTAAATCCTTTAAAATCAAAGCAGGACAATATCCTGTTGTGTTCAAATCTCATTTCCGTTCTCTAAACCTGGAGGAAAACATAATGGATCCAATTCTGCCCTCGGTTACACTTGCTCAAATACCTTCTGTAATTAGACAGTTACCTGGCCACAAACCAAAACAAGCTGTCTTTGGTAACATGTTCTTGCAGCAGAAATGGAAAACTCACTCAATAAAAAAGGAACAGAGCGAGACCTCTTGCTCCAGCCTTGAATGGGCACAGTGTAATAAGATACAGGGAAATCTGAACATAAACAGAGAATGGTAACTCTGACACGAGATCAGAAGCAGTGCTTCCTGAATGCCACGCAGCCAAAGAGGGCAAGGCAAACATGCTGTGCCTAAGTAGCCTACATGAAAGAGCTTGCTCAGTATGCGTCAATCCATGCGGAAACGTCGCATGCCCAGGGACACCGCGATCCAGGGCACTGTGCAGAGGAAGGCTCATCAACCAAGTGAAGCAGAGTTCAGTGTGTCTCCATCAGGAATGCTTGTCATTCTAATGAAGCTACCACATCCACTTGATCATCTGGGCAAGTGCACAGAGAAAAACATGAGCGGAGACAATTATTTGCCTTTTTCGGCGGGGTAAGAAAATGTTTGCAGATGGAAAACCACTTTTCTGAACTATCAAGATGAGGCACTGCAGCCCAAGACACTCAGTTCAGCCCAAGGAAGAAATATTTCCCTACAGGCTTCCAAGCAAGCCATGCCAAACAGCAAATCTCTGACTTCAATCGGAATTCAAACTTCAGGAGCATTCCAAGGACACTGCCATCTCCAAAGGGAAAGGAAGATGGAGTGTCACCTGAGGAAAAAACAGGTTTCCAAATCTCACCAGTGCCTGTAGGCACAGACCATCCAGGTTAAATGAGATCTTAAAGCCACTGTGCAGTGTTGAGCATGGCATTTATTTACTTATTTTATTAGAAGTTCCAGGCTTTTCATCCCTTTTCAAGCTCCCAGGAAGGAAGGGCTCTAACCCTCAGGGGCTGCACAGCCTATGAAATGGATGTATTCTTCTAAAGTAGTGCTAGAAAACAGCAAAACACACATTGAAGCAGAGAAGATTCTAAACACTCAACACTTTCTCTTCCCTAAAATTTATACCTTGGAAACACATTTATTTTGATGGTTATTGAGCCTTTAAATGTCTGCAGAAGCTTTAAAATCCTCTGCTGTTACAATGCATGGTGACAGTTTAGAGGTTCTGGTAAGCAGAGGTTTCGTGATAAGGAAAACAAGTCTTGGAACAGTTTCTAAAACTTTAGCAGGCAGATGTGTACAAATTTGAAAAACCAGTAATTGTTAAAGAGTGGGGGAAAACCCCAAGCAACCAATCTCTCCTAAGTCTCAAGACTGAAGCAGGGTTTTACAGGCATGAGCTCATCTTCTGCTCTTGACTTCTCAGCAGAGATGCAGTAGAAATTGTTTCTGACAGGATATCCCTTACAGGATATCAGAAAACACTTAGTTTAGAGCCAATTAAATCCACAAACCCACTACAAAATCACCTTCACACCAGTCCCTAGCTAGCAGTGGAATGAGCACTTTGCAACATGGCAGATTTCTAAGGCAGCTGAGTGGAAAGGATTTAAATCTGACAGATAAAAACACCATTCATCCCAGCAATACTATAGTTATTTCTGACAGACTTGAAAGAGAGACACCACTGGAATATGTCACTGTCTTGCCAAACCTCTCAAAAACATCCTCTGTACAATGCCTCAGAGTGATCCTGGGAGATGGAATAATGTTAAATGTTGGCTTATTTCCCATTGCTAAGTTGCACTAAAAGACATCTAAAAACACGGGGTTTTTTTCTGCTAAGTGATACTTCTCTATATAAGCTATTAATGCACTTGCCAAAAAGACTGTCCTGTAGTATAATGGGAAGAGATAAGAGAAGTGTCAGTGTGCTGTAAGTGCTGAAAAAAATCTAAAAGAGAAAAATCACAGGTGACATTTTTACTTCCAGAAACTCCTGCATCTGATAAAAGATTAATATTAAAGAGAAGTGGAAAAGAATAAAGGGGGGGCACTGCAAAGACAGTACAAATAAACTGAAAAGAAAGGGATTTTAGCCCCTTTAAAGGGCCTTCCTTTATCTGTTCTTTAAACTTGGTTCTGCAGCTGCAGGCACTGCAGTGGACAATCCTTTTCATAAACAACTTGAGCTCTCTCTTAATAACAATTGCTTTTTTTGCCCTCTTTGCTACCTCTGCTAGTCTGTGCCAGGACCATATTGTCAGGAAAGTTTTCCGAATTTCCAGCCTAAATTTATTCAAGGCCACTTGATCCCTCTGTGTTCTCGTGCCAACATTGTCCTTTAGTTTACCACTTCTTTCTGCCTCCCCAGTGTTTAACCCCGCTGTATTTATAGGCATATTCCAGCTAAAGGATATTGTTAGAAGATTACATCTGACATTAGAAGGGAAACTTCCTCATATGGATGCCGTGTTCCAGCAGTGCCCACAGGCTCCAGTGCTGCTGAGAGCCCTGCTCTGACAGATACCACACATCCCAAAACACCCAAGGATTGGGGCTGGCTCCTCCAGGCACAGACTGTCTGCTGAGCCGAGCCGACCTGAGGATGAGGCAAGCCCCAAAAACAACACATGAAAGGGGATGGCCCAGTCTGGGCTCCTCTGCCACCAGCCCTAGATGCCACCCAGAGGACCCCAGCAGCCTTCACTCCCTGTGTCCTCAGGGGCCCCTTCCAGCTGACAGCACTACATTTGTACAGGCCATAATGAAGAGTCAAACCATGCCATGTTTGTCCAAACTTTATCTACACTTGTTTCCTTTAGCACTTGAGTCCAGGCTCCTTTATGTATTCAGAAGTAAACTTTATCTAATATTCATCTTCAAATAATAAATTCTGCTGCTAAAACTGAATACTTCCCTGAGCTCCATGAAAGAGGCAGCAACAAGCACAAAATAAACAGTTTTACTGTTGGACTAAATTCTATTTATGGGCTCTGATAGTCTGAGGCCGAGTCAAACATAATACAGGCAGACAACTGCAGCAAAATATGTCTCCATAACCCCTGAAACTCAGTACTGATGTAAGAGTCTCTTATCTCTGAGCAAAAGCTCCAGCTGGAGGGAATGAGGCTCTAAAACCTCTAAAACCATGTTTGGTTTGTGGTCCTGTCACCCCAAGTCTTCCCAGCCATTCTGGGTGTTAGGACACAGGGCTGAAGGCTGCCTGCAGGGTTTGATCCCAGGGCCCAGCAGGTGATCCCTCTGGATTCCAGCTCGTGGGGCAGGAGTCACTGGTGTGGTCCCTTCCCTGTTTGATAGCACAGGGCTGGGCTGCCTGCAGAACTCATTATCACAATGAGTTTATGCTCTGCAGCTCTGAAGACAAATTCCACAGTAGGTCTGGGCCATTTTACATTCAGCACTGCTTCACTGATACCAGTGGAGCTATTCCTGGTACAAGATACCAGTTCCAAAATGGATTTCTGCAAAGTTTGTCCTTCTTTCATCTGTATTATACACAGAAGATCACAAAACCTGCCCTCTCTAGAACCCTAAATTTATTTTTGGTATTTTCATTAACTTTACTGCCAACAGCAGTGTTCAGTGTTGCAAAATCCATTATCACTAGTCCATATCACTGTTTCAATTGGTACAGTTCAGAGACTTGACACACTTTACCTGTAAAGCAGATGCAAAAATTCTTATAACTGAGGACTTTCCATTCTAAAAGATTTTTACATTTAGTTTTTCACTTGAGATGCAATGTTCCAAACAACTGCAAGATCTGAAATTAATTTTACAGCTTAACTTGAAAAAACAACCTTCAGCATATTACAGAAACATATTTTGCAAACTCATTTTGACAAATAGTTTCCATTAACTCATTTATGCTGATATATTATCCATATTAACATCCATATCCATTTGTTGCACAGATATATCCATTTATTTTAAAACAATTTTTTAAAAATGCTTTCTGGTAAGCTACCTAACTTAGCACTTGCTGCTGCCAGCATGGGCTAGAGTACAACTTTGGTGTGGCTTAAACATTTTAAAGAGCAATAAATTGCAACTGGGGTCTATTGTTCTGTCAATATTTGAGACAGAAACTGTGCAGAGAGCTCTTCTCTTGCAAAACCAGAAAACACTGCCAACCCCAAAGTTAATGGGCTTTTGGGTAAGTATCCTGACTTTCCAGCACTACAGTTGGGAGGCCAAAGAATTTCTACTGTTTTGTAACACTTCCTACAAATGTTTCGTGCCAGAAAGCTCTACCACTTGCCTGAATGATTTATACATCAGAATTTATGCTTTAAATATTATGAAGTATGTCTTAAAAGTAGAGCCATGGCTGCACAGTGCTTGTTTTTGCCATTAAAATCTGTTGCCTAGGAAATGACCCCCTTCTGCAATCAAAAGACTCCAATGTGTAATTATTCTTAAGCAGTTACTAAAAGGTGAATTTAATGCAGTGGGATGAAAATGCCTAAATTGCATGCAAGTTTAAAGGAGGAAAAACACATTTATGCTGGAGTGAATACTGCCTGGTCTTAAGGCTGCCATGGGAAAAATACATACAATAGATGCTGTATAAAATTAAATATTATCTTAATCTAATGATAATTGCTTAATTTATTTTATTACCTAAGAAAAACTCAGCAAAACGACTACCAATAAATGTGCATTGCAAAACAGAATTAATGCTGGAATTCCTAGAGAGAGTCATGGAACCAGCTCTAAAACAATCCTTCTAAATACATGTCTAACCAAAGCTGACACACAGCAAACAGGTAGAGAGAAAATCTGGAGAAAGAAACACTGAAATATAAGAGCAAACCTCTTTTCCTCTGTGCAGATCTAAAGGTTTGGTTCTTTAAAATTAAAGAAGCAGAGATAATATTTAAATAAATGAATCCCTAAGAGGGAAAAAAAATCAACATCTTTATGCCATTACTTAAAGCACTTTCACACTCTATTTTTAAACCTTCCACCACAAAAACCACTCTAAAAATAAAGGCTGATAATAACCTAACCCTTGTCTTGCTCCCTCCAAGGATGATGGTGGAAGCATGCACTTTATAGCTTTAGTTTTCTCACACCTCCTTTCCCTAGCAGACCTTGGGGTCATGTTCTTCCCTGCTTTCAGTTCCAGTGTGGTACAGGGGTACAGCTCTTCTTGCATGCTTGGAGGGTGCAAGTGACACAGGATGCCCCCAGAGCCAGGGCTGTGGCTCTGTAGTTTCCAGAGCACTGATCTGGTTTCAGGATGAAAGGTTTAGACAGAGACATTGGGATTTGAGCTCTCAAAGCTCCTTTTCAACGTAGAAACTTTTAGAAATTAATTGCATCACTAAGCAAAGGAAGAGCCAGCATGATTCTACAGAATGGGAGAAACATATATATGGTAAATTGTTCTCCACCCTCAGAGCTCCCCAGTACAGTTCTGCTGACAGGGAGAGACTGCTCAGCACTACCAGGGCCTTCCTCCTGCTTCCACCTGATAAGGGAACACGTTCTACAGAGCATTAATCTCCTTCACTGCACAACACAAAGCATTAATCACAACAGCTTACCTGAACCACAATAAAACACTACTCCAGATGCTTAACCTATGCAGATGTCAAGCCCCCCTTTCTGCTGATTTTGCAAAAGCTCCACCACATCCCAGCAATAAATACACCTAAAAATATATCAGTGACAAGCAGGAACACGGACACGATTTTTCTCACAACTCTGTAACCTAAAGAACTCCACCAGCAACAGCAGCACTGTTAGATTTTACCAGGTACCTGAGGAGCTGTAAAAATTTAAAATATTATGGACAGCTCTTGTTTACAGTGTTCAAAATAGTGTAGGTGAGCAGCACCAGGTACAACAAAAGGCCTACAATGGTGACCAGGGGAGTTATGAGATCCCAAAAGCATTTGAAAAGTGCTGTGAAAGTCGAGAGACAGCACAACAACTCACTAGAAATTCCTTTAATTAGCTATGAGGGAATAATTAGAAGAGAATATTGTGGTACAGTGGATGTGCACAGAATGATCTCGGACAGGAAATTAGGAGGAACAATCATCGGACGAGTGAAGGTCCAGAACTGTCCAAACAGGGAGCAAGGTGTCAGGTGCTGTACATACACTTCTCAAATCTGGATTTACGTTTTCAAGGAAAACAATCCCTGATTTTATTTTAAAGAACTTTTCAATGCATGGAATTTTCTTTGCTAAGAAGCACGTGCAGCACACTTCTGGAGGTTGCCTGGGTACCTGTGTTCATGCTTCTGGCCAAAAACTGTCTGGAAATTTCACTTCGACAACCTTGGGAATTGTCCCTTCTGGCAGCAGGAAGCCTGGGTGATAATCCCTTTGACAGAACACCATGTTAGAAGGTTAAGTCACTGCTCTAAATACATGGTTACATTTTGATGACATTTTATAGACATGAAGCATTTTTGGACAATTATTCCATGAGTGTAGAAACGAATGCACACCTACACTTCATTTAATATACAGTGAATTGCATTCCCCAACTCAGAGCAGATGTACAGAAAATATTGTGTCCCCATGTCATTCCTGATTAGCCAGTTCCTGTCATTTTAAGGCAGTAAGCTTGGGATTTGCACTGGAGTTGCTGCCAGTTGCTGCAGCTCAGCTGCCAGACAGGGAGGTGGTGTCTTCAGCACAGGGGTGGTTCTCAGGTTGTGCCAGCTGGACCCCAGTGCACAAGTTTGAAAAGGGAAAAAAGCCCCCACAACAATCCCACAAAAAGAATTAACTCTCTGTGATCTGCCTTTCCCTTGCTCAAGTGGGCATTTTCAGAGAGAACTGATTCTTTAAGAGCATCATAAATCCCACCCAGGACGAGCAGCATCTATGGAACAGCAGGTGCAGGAAATGTGTGCACCAAGGGGAACAGGGTGAAGCTGGAGGTGTCCCACAGATCCCATGGGTGGGTGGTGGCAAACCCCACCACAGCACCCTCTTTCCTGGGGCCTGTTTCACGCTTCCTCCTTTTTGCTAGTCAGAAGGTGATTCCATTTTGACTCTGGCGTTCTGCTGGCACATGAGCACACTTCCTTCTAATAAATCCTTTATTTGATTTATATGAAGTGCTAATATTTGGGTAACAAGAATGATCTTTTAGGTAACAGACTTTTCTGCTGCTGGTGGGAAATAAGGTAAGCACAGAGCACAGTTCTAATATTTGCACAGATGAGAAAGGAGGTCACAACGTATTTCCATTTATTCAAGGTACTGTCCCTACTGACGTCAAAAGACAGTTTGCATAAATATGGCAAACAAGCAGGATTTAACCCTCCAGCAAAACCTCTGGAAACACTCACTTTGATTGGACCAGAAAAATAAGAAGCCTTAAGAGAAAGATTAGAAGCGTTTGAGAGACAACATTGACTGTGACATTGATTTCCTTCAGGAAGACATCAAGGGAGAAGGCTTCCAGGGAGAGGTGGGTGTGCCTTCAGTTAACCTCTAGATTTTTGGGGTTCTTTTGACTTTTTTTGATCCACAATCTCTGGACCAAACAATCTTTTTCATAGTAGACCTGTTTTTTCAGGATACTCCCATGCCTTTAAAATTTCTAAGGTGTAAACACATCAAAAGCTAGGCTAATCATTAGGATATGTGGATTGGAATAAAACAGGATGCAGACACAAACTGAGTGCTATTTTAAGACTTGTGGTGGTAGCAAAAATCTGCAGAGATTTGTGCTGGAGTTCTTTCACTGGTTCTGGCAAAATGCCCAGCTAAGTCCTGACAACACTTGAGATGTTCAAAAGGGAATTTTCTGTGATTATAGCATGAAATACACCGAGCTGATCTCACATCGTGCTTTGTATATCACTTTATCCAAAAGCAGAAGGTTACACTTAATAGTATTATTAAATGATAGAATTATCATGCTCTTAGCTCCATCATCCCTGATTTTTGCTTTCACTTTTACATTTTAGATGCTGGTAAAGAGCCACTGTGATAGTCAGGTTTCTGCTGAGGGTCACATGCCAGAGCAACTCTTCTGTCAATCACACACACTGCAAAGCAAACACAGAAACCAGCCCCTTCCTTCCTAACCTGACACCAACCAAACACATTTAAAAATGCACTACATGATGTCTCACAGGCCTGTATGATCCAAAAGAAGACAGCTGGT
This sequence comes from Notiomystis cincta, assembly GCA_013398075.1. Lineage (NCBI taxonomy): Eukaryota > Metazoa > Chordata > Aves > Passeriformes > Notiomystidae > Notiomystis > Notiomystis cincta. The sequence continues at coordinate 210,992 of VZRX01020363.1, forward strand.
AAAGCAACTGAATTTTGAACCAAATTTTGCTTTAGCATGTGGGATAATTGAGTTACAGTTTCAAATCAGGAACCAAGTAGAGCAGGAGTGTGAAATCCACTGACCTTTCTTTGCTAGGTTGCTGTTGGGTTCGTACTTCTCAATCAGCACTTGAACTTGTTCTTGTTTGAGCGGTGGATAAAGGATCTCGTTTAGTCGTGGATCCCGTTGCTTCAAATTTATGAAGTCCATCATCTGATCAACAGTAAGGTATGGTTTGCTCTTGGCACCGCTGGAGAGAAATTAAAGCAAGGGTGAGGTCATTTAAATGCACGGCCTTGAAATCCTGTTCCATGTCTGAAACTTCCCAAGGAAATCGAAACAAGATTCAAACTATCACACAACAAAAACATTGCTCCACTGTGTCCCTGGAATAATTTATTTTGCCAAAGCTCTTCATCAGACATCTAGGAGGAAGATCTTTGACAATGTTCAGCATTATAAGCATCAATGGCAAGACTTGGAGCAATGCTAAAAGCCTTTCATTCCCCTGAATTCTTGGAATTAAGCTATTTAAAAAGTAAAAAAGAAAACTACTGTGGAATTCAATCCTGAGCCACAAAGACTCTGCTGGCATTCCTGGCCCAGCTATTTGGGTTTACTGCTGAATAACAGCAGCCCTGATTTCATTATTCTAGTAATTTGTGTGGGTCTGTGTTTTATAAACCTTCTAAAAGCTGTGAGGTGCTCTGTAATGCAAGCAAAAAGATGCCTGTTTAGAGAGTCAGGGAACAGAGCAGATTTTGGGTACGAGTTGTGCCCCGATGGAACTCCAGGAAGGCTCCGAGCCAGGTGACGAGCTCAGGGTTGCCCCCAGCACTCAGGCCTGGCCTAGTTCTGCTCTGCCAGGGAGCAATGGGAAGCTCCTCCTGGGTGCAGTGGGAGCAAAGTGGGACAGGGCTGCGCTCCTCTGAAACCCCGGCCTTAGAGACAGCAACCCGGCAAGGGGAAGGTGAGCTGAAACACGTACACTGATTGCTTTGGTGGTCGTGGGGTGTATTTTGGGGATTGCTTTCCTCTCCTATTGCCTAATGCTCTGACTCCATCGATCAGGCTCTGCTGAAACTGGAAGTACACAGATTGCTGTAAGGGGTAGAAGCACCAGGAGTTACAGAGCTCATAACTGAACCTATGAAATCGGTTGTAGCTGCCTGCTAATTTAATTTCACAGTGTGAATTCATCATACAGAAATCCTAAAAGTTACTGCATTTTTTTGCCAGTCCTAATTAAGCTTTTGGGGGTGATTATGCATATTCTCATGCCTATTTCATGCTGTTACTGCTTATTACTCTTCTTTCTTTACTTTCTTGGAAACCTAAACTATGCTGATCAATACAGAAAAACAAGACCTGGCAGTTCTGCTCCTCTAGGAACAAATTCCTTTAAAACTCAAGCCATCAGAAGTCGAGGTAAAAGCCTGGGAGAGAAGGAACCCTTGATCCAAGGTTAAATAACAGCCCTGCTTGACATTTAAATGTTACTGGCAAGCACTGCACGCTGCTATAGCATAAATAACCTACTTTGCCATCCCCAGCCCAGAAAATCAGTGAATGGGGAAAATAAATAAATAAACCCATTAAAGTCTTTCCTTACAACTCAGAAAAGATGTGGTCGATCTCAGGCCGAGGGCAGAGGTTGTTTAAGAACACTCTGTACACTTCTGGCGTGAAGTCGTCTTGAGGGATCGAATCATTCTGTGAAATGGGGAAAAAGCAGTGAAGGACAGATACAACTTTTAGATGTTCTTTGCAAACAGATCACTCACTTTTCGGCTGCTTTTGATTTCCCTCCTGTCACCTAGAGGAGCCCAGATTTTGCAGGATTATAAATTCCCCTGAATAACAGAGCAGCTTGAAGAGTACATCTTTAAGAAATACAGACAGATATATCTATCAGCTTCCATGAGGTTATCTCATTCTCTGAGCACCTGTGAAGGAGGAGGAAGGGACATCTCCCCATCTAACCCCTTCTGCTTCAGCAGAAATAGGTATTTCAGCCCTGATGAAGCCTCTGAGCTCACCCCAGTGGTGCTGAGCCCGTGTTTTTGAGTGAGCAGAACAGAAGCATCACAGAGGATGAGGATGTCACTCATCTTTCCAAAGCTGTCACACCACTGGGGAACAAACTGGGTCACTGTGTCATTACTAAAACATTTTTTCCCTGACAGCAGCAGCGATTTTGCCTTCTCCTTCCCAAAGATACATGTTCAAGATGCCACAATTCTGGGCAAGACTCAAGCAGCACAGCTTTTCCATCTATCTTTGTCCTAAACACTCAGTGTAAAACATTTGGCATTCAGATTTCTTCTAGCGGAATTGCTAAAAATGCTCTCCTGCAGAAGACACACTGGTGTGTCTTTTTTTTCCTTACATTTTCTACAATTTAGAGCTATTTAAATTTAGATCAACTTCTAGATGAGGATTTCATCATCCTCACTACATTTTTCTCCAAAAAAAAAAAAAAAAATCAAATTACTGGAAGCAACTACTGAACTGGATAAATCCTTTACATGAAGCCTGAGAGTCCTTCATCCAAAGCTACGACACGTGGTCTCTGGGAGCACCACGGGCCCACAGGATGCTTTTCCATGCTCCAAAATCCAGTGAACTAGAGGAGGAAAATGGTGACTTGTGCACGAAGCTGGTTGCTCGGAAGGCTGTTGGAAGCGAGCTGCTGCTGGGGCAATCAGTGCCTGTATTTATTCTGCCTGTTTAGCACGGTTGCCAAGGGAACCGGAAGCATCCGTTGAAGCCTTTGTCAGACAGAAGGAAACTTTCCTGTATTTTTCCTGCTTTAGTTTACAATAAATAAATGATGCCACAGGCGTCGCTTTGTCTCCTTTCATCTGAAGGCCACAGAGGCTCCCAGAGGGTTTTGTTCTGTGGTTCTGTCCACAAGAGCAGATTGACCAAGCTGGGCTGTCCCTCTGCTCTGCCTGGAGAGCCATCTCCAGGCTCCAACATTCCAAGGTGACCCCATCAGACCCCTGTGCCCTCCTTTTCTGGCAGACTGTGAGTGGCTGCAGGGTGAACTGGCTCAAAACTCACCCAGCCCAAACCTCCCTGTGTGTTATTTCACATGGGATCAATCCCTGAGCAGGTAACTCGCCAATGGCACTGCTGCTACATCCAGTGCAAGGGTGGATGGAGAAGCTGTGAAGCTGAAGGCAGAGGATGGAAATAACTCCTTCCAGTGACCCTGAACCTGCACCCACAACACTTTGATAAATTCCAGCTGTGGAACTCTCGGTGCTGGCACCTGTGTTTTCCTTAAGGCTGGGATTCTCAGAGCTTGGGAGGTCTCTTGTTAGAGCTGGCACCCCGCCCTCCCCTGCTCCCTTTGCTTATAACCCCTGTCCAGCAGTGCTGCTCCTCAGCCAAGGTCTTGTCAATGATTCTCTAATTACCACAGAACTACAGTCCCCCATTAAGGTATAATTTTTTTCTTTACAGGGGATTTGAAGGTGCTCAGCTGAACAAATGTGGATCTCTTCCAATGACCTAAGATCTGGACTTTGATTTTCCACTCAGACCCAATTAAAAGACCTCAGTTTGCCCTCCCCTATCTCCAAACACCCACCACAGAGACAATAACCAACACAAGCCTTCAGGCACAAGTATACAGAACTTTTTAATAGCTATTTCCTACCAGTATCATAATCAGTGGGCTACAAAATACAAACTCTAAACGGGAGTTCAGAGCCACCTGAGGCACAACCTCACACAACTATATTTGGCTTCCAAAAGCCTGTCTGCCCAAAGGGATTAAAATATGCTGCCCCCTTACTCAGCCTGGTCTGAGCCATCCCCATTTCAGAGGAACCACCCACACACCTTATGGGCTCATCTCTTTTTTGACACCAATGAACAAAGCACAAACCTTCTGTACCACATGAGAGCATCCCTCATTTCCAGCTTGGCTTAATATTAGCATTCAATTTCATTCCGTGATTAAGACTCTGTACTAATTTCAAGCACTGCTGATTTATGGCTTGCCTGGTAACCTGCCTGCTTTTATAACATCTGTATCCAGTCTGTTACGTATTTGGCAGCATAAGAGATAATTCAGATTATTTGCAGACTGGACTCAAGAGCTGTTATTTTATTTTAACACTCAACCTCACTGATGCTTCATTGTGAACCTCAACATTAACTAGAAGGCAGAAACCAGTCTTCACAGCTAAAAGGGCAGCTAAAATAAAGCTCTTCAAATTCTGTTTAAGGCACTTTTAACCAAAACAAACAAAAATATCCAACAATAACAAAAAGCAACCCCGTTTCTAAAAAGTAGCCAAGACTTAAAAAAACCCCAAAACATAGGGGAATCAGATGGCAAACTCAGAAATTAATTGGGGTATTTTAAAACTTTGTTAAACATTTATTTAAAGATTCCTCTGCTTTCAGATCTGCTGGATGACAACTGTTCCAAAAATCCAGGCTTGGTCCTGCAGGACTCTACACAGGCGAGTCTGAACCACAGACACAGCTCTGAGCCAGAAAGTTGGAAGTTAATAAAGCCATGCTTTGAAAAAGTGCTTGACTTGAGGTCCATGGGTCATCCCACTGTGGTCATGCTCTGCTGAATCAGGGCTGGCGTGCTCAGCACTGCAGAGAATCCATCCCTCATTAAGGTCCTTAAACAGAAAATAAAGGGTTTGTTTTCAGCAATTCCAAGGATCCTCTCTGGTGCTGCTCCTCAGGATGAAAACAATTGTTCAGGCAATGAGAACTCTTCCTCCTCTTGCACTAAATGCAGTGCCTGCACATTGTACCACGAGGTCTCCTGGCAAACACACACAGGGACTTCCCTGGAGAGCGGGGCTGATGGATGGGGATATTTGTCCTGCCACAGGAAAGTCCACACAGGGACACTCTCCCCTGGCACCTGTGCCCAGCTCACTGCAAAAGGCAGATGAGGGACTGTCCCAGGCTTGAAGATTCATTCCTAAATTCCAAGAGCTGCAGCAAAGCATCATGTGAAGCTCATGGCCAACAAGCTCCATATCTTCCCAGAGCAATGAGAGGTGTGGAAACTCAGGGAGAAGATCTTTAGAGAAATCTTCAAGAGGCATGAATATGAAAAAACAAAGAGCCTAAACTATTAATGTCCATGAGAAACTTTCATTAATTCTCTGAATTATTTGGTGTTATTTTGCTGAGCAAGACTCCCTGATATCCATGTCTTGCACGCTGCTGGAGTCTACTGCTCTTCCAAGGCTTTATGGGAACACCATTTGTCTTGCAGTACAATAGGGCAGAAAAGCTGGAAGTTGAAGATCAAAATTTCACTTGTTCAAATAAACAGGAACACAAAGGAAAAGAGCTGGAGTTGAAGTTCTGCTTTTCTTCTGTTCCGTTACCTCCATGAGATTCAGTTTTGCCTTTCTACAGTATTTTTCAAATATGATCAACACAGTTTTCTTTGGTGCATGCAGAGCATTTCTCTTTTGTCCCAACCAAAGAAAGGATCTACTTTATACTCTGAATAATTTTCAAGATGGTATCCCAGCAACAAGCATCCAGCAGTGTGTATGTAAAACTGGCTCTGCTTAGATAAATAGCAGAAAAAGGCTGCAGTTTCTTCCAAAGACCAAAATGATATTTAAATTTTCTTTTTGGAGATGTGTAGTAAATGGAAGAAATAAATCAGCTGATTCAGAAAGCAGCACCTCAGAGATTTTTTTTTGCACACCTTGTCTTGTTTGCTATCAATTAAATGGATGCTCATCTTTAAAATTATTCTCTCCGTGTTTCTAACCTCACAAGATTACTTTAGATAAGGTTATTATAGTATTTTATACCTACTTTGCTGACATTCCTTGGAATTTTATGGAATTGAGCTCCCAAACCTATGAAGGAAGGCCTTACTGTAAGGGGTGTCTGAGGTTTGACTGGTGAAGATTTTGCTCCATTGTTTTTCTGGAGCTGTAGGAATGGGCTCTGTTAAACCACTGGGGGAGCAAACGTTGAGGAAATCTCACAGCAGAGTTTTGTACAAGAGCAAGGGATCAGGAGATGTAGGCTCTCCTCTGCTGTAGAATGGTTTTACCCCATCTGAACATGGGAATTATCCTGCAGGGAGCTTCTTTGGGATTAAAACCCAGCTTGAGCAGGAAGGTGGGACCACATGTCCCACTGTGGTCCCTTCCAGCCTTATCCAATCTGTGATTCTGTGACTCCAGCATTAACTGGAATCACCTGCTTGAGCTCATTCCTTCTGAAAAAAGCCACCTTGGGGGCAAGGCACCATCCTGGAAATGCTCTGAGTTGAGGAGAGCTCCTGGATTAGCAATGGCTGCATCCCTGCAGTGTTAACAGTTTCCACACCACAGCATTTCAACATTTACTTCCTGCACCTTTTGGATAAGCCAGGGTGGGTTTAGCCTGTCACTTATGCCCAGCTATAGATCACACCCTTAGCTACCCCTGGGGCTAACACTGCTCTGAAACCATGCCTTGGAAATTGTGCAACAGCCACCTACTCTTAAAATGCCCATACAGGACAGGCCACACAAACTCTGCCCTTTCTTTGAATCCTTTCAGGCTTCTTCCCAGTCCCTAAACAACTCCAGAGGTACTCAGATGGGTATCAGGAATTCCTGTGTGCTGCAGCAGGCCCATCCAGCAGCAAAGCCAGCACAGCAGGACCAGCCTTGAACAAACTCAGAGGAGAGAAAACAGCACCAAACCCAAGCAATGCTGGTCTGAATGACTGCAGTGCTTACCCTGGAGGAGGGAAGGTTACAGGCTTCCAACGCGGTCTCTACTCGTTTTCTGTCGGAGGAGAACAGGCGGTATATGCTGCAAAATGAGGACAAAACAGAGGGATTTGGTTTAAAGACAAGCCTGATGGCCCATGTGGCTCAAAGAGTGAATATCTCTTAGCAGCCTATTAAATCTTTAGCTATTTATTTCCATTTGCTGGCTGCTCAGTAACAGAGAGGAGTTTAACAGTGCTCACAGATTTTCTACCCCACACCAGCCCCTATCACAGCAGGTATTTATTTCAGCTATCACTGGTCTCTTCATTTCCCCAGTAACATGCAATTTGAACCTGTTTATCTTCACATGGCCCTGAAATAAAAAAATTCAGCTTTTTTAGTTTTCATTTTCACAAGTGGAACGAACCAGGGCAGAGAAGCAGAATGTCTGTGCCCAAAGGGCATTTGAACAGACATCCCAGTATCAATGGCCACTCTTTCCTGCAACACATGTTATAAACAGAGGCTAAAATTATTCTTCTAGGGCTCCATGCTTATCCCAAACATATATTCACACCCCAAAGTCAGCAGGGAGGACATGGTAAGGAAGGGGAACAGCACTTACTTCTTCAGAGGAATGCGCCCCTCTGGAGTCACCTGCAGCTTGAGTTTTGTGTAGCTGTGGAGAGAAAAGCACCCTGCTTTATTTTTACAGCATTTTCATTCTCTCTCCACCAACTTTCTAGCTCTGGGCTAGTGGCAAGTTCCACTCAGCTCTTTCTCCCAGTATGAAAACCTGCTGGGATATCATTGCTGAGTAAAAACCTTTGGCTGTCTGTCCTGAGATAACTGTAAATGAGTTTTGAAGTAACATCATCTGGTGAAAAATGTGGCAACACTTACATATTTAAGAGGATTTTTAAAAAAAAAAAAAACTCAGCTTTTTCACTTTACCCACTGGTCTGCCAAAAGAAGAAGAAACTGCATGGTTCTAATAAAGTCTCCTTTTCTTCCCAACAGAAAATGCCATTAGCAACCACTTCAAAACCAAAGTGCATGCTAATACTGGGATAACTGGGGTAAGAACATGTCCACAAATCCTTGACTCCCCACATTCATCTTCTGGAAACTGAAGCCTTTCATGATAGTGTATCACCAAACACATCTCCCAGCACTGAGGTAGATTAAAACAAAAAACCACAGCAGTTATTTGAAAAAAAAAAAGTTTCTTTTATTTTGCCTTCTATTTTTTGAAAATGTTGGCTATATTTTGGTCACATTGAGTGTTTTCCTCTATAGCCAAAGAAGTTAGAAATAACAGAAGATGGGGAAAAGCTTCTGAAGCTGTTTATTATTGCACTTCAAATGCTCCAAGGAACTGAATGTCACAAAGAAAAAAATCCCCTTTATTCTGCCGTAATGCAATTTGGTTTTCTATTTCAACAAAAGGGTTCTGATAGGACTCCAACCAACCCTTTGCTTAGTACACTAATTATAATGGGGAAATAATTTAATCTTCAAAGTCATAGATTTCTTAAGTGACTGATTTGGCATCTGTGCAGAGGAGCTGGGAAACCTTACAGTTTCCAAGTGATTTATTAATTAGTGGAAAAAGACACAGGAATGCCATGCTTGCCTGCTACTGAATCTACGCAGTGTGTCCAGTGACTTCATCTTTAATTAATATGGCTTGAGGAAGTGCCAGAGAATAGCTCCAGACAAGGCTGGCTCTACTGCACTGTGTGATGACACTTTTCTCCTCTGATTTGGGTAGGAAAGGCCTGTTAGGTCCAGCCCAAATCCTCCACACTACAAGGCCTGCTGGGCACCTGGGGATTTGAGGGACAAAGAAATCATCCAAAACAACCAAATCACTCTCAAAACCCATCTCCAACCTGTGGAGCTGAAATAAGTCACCTGCTCAGATGAGCACATTCCCCACTGCCAGCGTGCAGAGCCACAGGAAATGTTAAATGTTCCCATCCATTTGGGGTTTTGTTTGCCTAACACATCACTGCTGTCCCAGACACAAAGCTGTAGTTCCAGCAACATCCACCCTCCAGAGCAGCCTCAAGAGTCTCTGTGGACTCAAGCTGCACCCCAACACACACCATGAGGAGGAAACACACACCCACATGTGCACATCCCTCCTTCCCACAACAGGCACCTATGATTCTGTGGGATTAAAGCACTTTGGAACATCCTGATTCTGAGTGCCTTATAGCCATTCACAGCCTCAGAAAGTCAGGAAAAGGGGAGGTTAATTTGCTTTTTGGAGGGAGGAAAGTTTTAGGATCCTAAGTTTAGTATTTAGCTGGACTGAGCCCCTGCCTGTGAGCAGGAAAAGGTGTTTGGGGGAGACCCTAAGCAGACTTTCAGCAGCTAACTCACAGGCTGGGGAGGGTGCATCCTCTCTTTAGAAGCTCAAAAGGCCAGTGAGTATCCCAGTTCAACACCAGCACTTTCTGGCAGGCTTTGCCACACTGTTGTCAAAGCTCTGATTTACACAAAATTGCCTCAGCCCATGCACTTTTTATGTGCTGAGAATTGCTAACCTCAGGTTTAGCTCTCTTCCCCTGTGGGGTTGTATTTCACCCCAAATGTTCTCATAAACAGCTTTTCTACTTTGTGGAAAGTAACTCAGAATCTGCCCACTCTGCCAAGCAATCCAGAGGAACGGATTCCCAGCTTCTCTCTGGACCACATGGAAACCAGAGAGATCAGACTGAGGAAAAGGGACTTCGGGCATTTTGCTTTTTTTTTGTTATCAATTAAAGACAAAAGGGAAACCAAACCATTAGCAAGTCAGTCCAGAATATTCTTTCTTTTAAAATGGAGACCTTCAGTCCACAGCTGAAGTTACCACTATACACAGGGCAGGGACCAGGATTTTTTCTGCCATGCAAGGAGAACCCTAAAAAGGATTTTTGTTTAGATGACTTCTAGATAACAGGCTTTTGAAAACCATAAGAACAAGGACCTGTGTTTACAGAAGTGACAAGTCACCAGAGCAGAAACAATAGATGACAAGGTGAGTAAGAAGCAAGGAGGAAAATGACGCAAGAGACGCGAGGGCCACTTACGCTTTTTCCAGAAACGCGTCCCTTGACATGTTCTGTGCCAACAAATTTGTTGCCAAACTGAACACTTCATCTGACCATTCCTATGAAGAGAAAAAGGTCAATAAATGAGGCTCAATTTAGATGTTTACTGACACAATGCAAAATATTTTGGAAAATTATGCTTTCGAAAAAACAAAAGGCCTAATTAAAGCCTGAACTTGATTTTCCCAATTACAGCTTCCCTTCTCATCTGTGATACCTGATTTTTTCAGGCTGATAAAAAAGAAGAAAACTGTTACAAATGAAAAGTCCTGACTCTACCCAAGATCTTATCAACAGAAGAAACAAGCTTAAAAAAAACCCAAACCCAGCAGAAATATACAGGAATACATTTCAATGACTCCGATGGACAAGGAAGGTGTAACTCCAAAGAGCTCTTTCCCTGCTGATTGTACATCCTTACACTGGGGTTCTATCACTCAATAAATTCTGTTTCCCTCTTTCCCCATAGGGAAGAAATGCCATAGAATCACGGAATGGTTTGGGTTGGAAGGGATGTCCAAGAGAACCCAGATCCAACCCTCTGCCATGGGCAGGGACACCCTCCCCTAGACTGAACTGTTCCACATTGCTCAAGTCCTTCCCTCGCACCCCTGACCTTCCCTGCGTTCCCAGCATGGCTCATCCGTGATCATAAACTGAAGTTTAGTCTCAGAGTCTCTCCTGCAGCTTTTCATTGACAACTTCAGTGCGTTTTTCCTTTCTAACTTGGTGCTTATTCACAATCTTTCATTGCAAACCTTTTTAATCACAATTGGGGTTATGGATTGGCTTCATTTCACCCCATTAAAAGAAAGGGAAGAAAACAAGCAATGCCTTTGCAAACAGTGTGATTTTTTGGGTTTAGTTGACAAAGCTTTCTGAGTTTTGTCCCAAACTGTTTCCTTTCATAACAGTCTGAATCCAAAATTCCCATTGCCACATTCTTTGGGAAGAATTCCCTTCTCCTTGGTCTTTCTTTTTCTTGAGGAAAAATAAATTAAAAAAAAAACGGAAGGAGGATTCCATTCTGACCAAAATGGATAGGGAGGGGAAGTAGCACTGACTTCCAATCAAACAAATGTTCCTGCATCACTTTGGAGCTTAGGGCTTGTTTTGCCTAAAAAGTCTCATGTTTCCACGTGACCAGGTGACTGATTTGAGGAGTTGGGGGTTTTTCCCATCTTTTTTATGTGCTGCAGTTTTCCCCCACAAGTTATCAGATCTTGTTCCTGCAACTGGTCTCGCACTGCTGCTCCCAAGCAGGAATAGATAAGGCTGCCTGTATGCCCAGGGTTTTAGTGGCCTCTGATATCCTGAGGTCCATCCCATTCACCACCTCACCACTAAGGAGCTGAGATAACACCTCTGCTGTGGCTGGTGTTTCTGGAAGAGAAACCTTCTTCCCTCAGACACAGACTTGCTCTGCAGGCAAATCAGTGCTGCTCAGATAATCCTCCCCTCCACCTTCTCGTGACCACTGCCATTTTTCTTCTTTAATTGTTTTTCCTTCCTAGGTCTAGTTTGAAAAAATCAGGGGTGTGAGAAAGCAGAGGAGGAGGAGTCGGGTTCGTTAGCAACACAACTGCTTTGCTTTGACTCTTGGAACAGAGAGCGAATTAAGTGCAGCATCTGTTTTTCTTCTTGGCAACTCATTTTTCCAGGCTCAAAATAGGCTCATCTTGTAAACACTGCTTTGTTTAGGCACTAATAATAGCTGCTCAGACTTCTCCCTGTGACACTAACGGCCACAGAGATTAACAGCAACACAAAATATTATTTAGAAATTGAATATATGCTGGCTTTTAACAGATCTTGATAGACTGTTTTCATCTCGCTGCTTCTGCTGGGCTTAAAGCTGAAAATATTTTGTATAAAACAGAAGAAGGGTGCTTCAAAAGTATCCCACACCGCCAGCTCTTCCTTTTCTTTGTCTGAATGCTTGTTGACAGGAATGTAAGGGGAACTCACTCATTATGTGCCTGTCACACACATTATTTATATAAGCAGTCTTGCCATTTGTTCCATTTTGTTCCTTTGCTGGCTCTTCCTGGCTCTCTGAAGCAATCCCATCGTTCTTGCCAAATATTCTGAGGGCTACCTGCAGGCTGAGCCATTTCTAACCAGGTCACAAGCAACACTTGCTCATTGTCTCTCCCATTTCAGGGTCCAGCCACCCCAGAGCCACAGCCAACAAGCCAAGATCAGAGCATGTGCCAAGGGTCACATCATCTCTCCAGCTGCTGATCCGAACCCTCGGCAGGAGGGGGAACAGCAGCATTGAGGACAGAGCTGGGACTGACTTTGATGGGCTCTCACCAAGCTGTGAGCCAAGATGTGCCTTGCTGCTTCAGCCACCAAATGCTCCATTTCCTGGGGTTTGCTGCATGGCAGAGAGCAGAGCCCGCACTCCAGCTCTGCAGCAGTGATTCCAGCAGGCAGCGCTCGGGGAGAGCGCTCCAAGGGGTGGAAAGCTGCTCTGTGTGGACACAAAAGAGCCAACTGTGGGAAGGTTACAGCAGCCTCCGGATCGCCACGGGCGCTGCAGCCTCTGTGCAGATGTGATACAACAGGAAAATATAAATCTGGGCTTTTTGAAACAGGGCTGCACCAGTGCCAACAAACCCAGCACTGATCCTCTCTGGGAGCGGGAGGACCCGGCCTTCTGATCCTCAACTCCAAGCAAGTCACATCCATCATGATAAGAGCTTCCTGAACCTGATCCCCTCTTGGCTCCGTCCTGTCACGTCCTGGTCGTTTTCTATCACTCTTGTGAACTTTGCTGAGGAATAGTTCAGCTGCTCAGTGCCTTGGCAGGTAGCACATGAGCAGCAGCTCATTTGGAAATGTGTTGCTCTCTCTTCCTCTGCGTGCATCAGGATACCACAAGACATTCAGTGTAACAGAAGAGATGAGACTCTCATTAGAAAAGGCAGAAGAGAGTCTTGAAAACATTTCCTTCAAATCAGGACTGACTCCGTGTGAAGGCAATGCTCCTCACACATTTCTTTTTGGTGGGAGGTTAACAAAGCAAGCTGCTGAAATTCTACACTTTCAGAATTTTATTTAAAAAAAATACATATAAAATGGATGTGAATTTATGTGGCTTGCTTTAGCATTTTATTCTACTGCTCAAGCTCTTACATACACTGGGGAAGCTAGAAAAATAAAGATACATGTTGGAAAGAACAGTATAGCGTGACTTGTGAATCATCCTTGATGATATCATTTTACTTATGGAGGAATTCATCCGCTCTCAGTGATGCATTTTACCCAAATCTCATCAAACCGAGGAGAAACAGATTTCCTTGGGCTCTGGACAGGGGCCTGTATGGCCAGGATTGGCAGTGCAGAAAGAAGAGAGCTGGCATGAAAGGCACCAAAGAGAGGGAGAGGAAAGAGATGGCAAAAACAAGATGCTAATTTCTAATTCTGCTGGATGTGGGAAGAGTATTTGCTACTACAGAGCAGACAGAGGTGGATGGGGTGCACTTCTTCATGCTGGGAATGGAGACAAAGAGCATTTGCTCAGCACAGGGTTTGAGAATAAACCTCTGCTGCTTCTGCAGCAAGCTGTGGATGCTCACAAACAAATCCTGCCCCAGACAGGCATTCTGCAATGAAAGTAAGCGAGTGTTCCTCAGTGCTGCTTCCCTTCCCCACCAGGACACACCTTCCTGCCTGCCCTTCAGACCCCCTAAGGAATTCCAAGCTGCACTCTTTGAACAAACCCAGTGCCTTTCAGCTCACCACCGATGTGCTTTAAACTTTCCCCTGGAGGAATCAACACAAACCAGCATGCTGACATTTCTATTTAGTGCACCTGAGGCAAGCTGAATAACCCAAGACTTGAATTTCCCTAATTTTCCCATAACCTGGCCAGTGGATGTGACAAACAGAGTTTGTAGCAGAAAAGGCAGCTCTCTGCAAAGGGAGGAAAGCCTAAAATTGAATAATTTTAACTGCCTCATTAGGGGAGGTCTGGTCAACACTTGCCATACAACTTTAAAAACAAGGTATCACAAATGAAGGGTTAACCAAAAAATATTCATGCGCTGAAAGGAAAGGTGGGGGAGATTTCCACTGGCACTTGCTTTCCCTGGAACATCAGAAGGGTCAAAATTTGCAAGTGTGGTGTTGAAAATGTCTTATACTGAGATTCCTCCCCAGAGCTCCCTGCAGAGATGATTTGTGCCTGATGTGCTTATTTATTACAACTTCTCTGAGTCACTGCATGGGGCTCAGAGACAATAAAGACCAGATTCTGTGTTCTGGTTCACATCAAGTTGGAAAACAGGTTAAAAAGGGAGGAATTTTGAGATGCATTCAGCAGTGATCAAAATTGTTTTGATTCAAACAATCAGGATGTTTAACATGACCTCAAAGCAAGCACAATTAATCTGCAATGTCTTAAAAATCACATCCCCAGGCCATAGTGCCCAACTGATCAAATATTAATTTATTTGCTCTGCTGCATTTACAAATGAAAAGGACGACTCAGATTCTCAGTTACTCAGATGGCAGGAGTTACTCAAGATTCAGAGTAACCCAGCTTTTACAAAATATGATTTTATCCACTGTACTTTAAGGTGCCATTATCAAACAGAAAATAGCCCTAAAATACCCATTTGTGTGCTGTTTTAGCAAATAGATTATGGCTCACTGATTGCTGGCTGGACAGGAAAGTGAACAAGGACATAAGCTTCTGATTTGGGTGATTTTCCCTGCTCCTTGATAAGGGAGAGCAATTTCTGTTCATAAAGCTTTAGCATATTTTTCTATTTTCCATCATAAACATAGCTCCTTTTCTTCCCTGAAGAGTTTTTTTCAACTGCTTTCATTTCTGCAGTGTTAAGACTTCCCACCCACCCTGTAGAGCTGTGCATTTTCAAGTCTGAGGACAGCACTTCCCTCTCAGCTCTTCATGGACCATCACAAACTCTTTTTGTTTCTATTCTTCCACGTCAAAGAAAAATTTGAAATCATGTTTTTGCCAATTGTCTGAAGAAGATTAGCAGAAATAGAAATTTGGCAAGCAAAAATATCCCCTCCTAGCTGAAGGCTTTCATCCTATGACCTTTTTGCACCTGGTCTAACAATCCTTGTTGCCTGTGAGGTGGCAAAATAACTCCTTGCTGTTGTTAAATCACAGCAGGCTGGAGAGAATCTCTTTTTAGCACAGTCTGGTGAACTCCAGGATGTAAAAATGCTCGTAGGAAAGTGTTCTGTGCATGGATGTCTGGAGGCTGGGATCAGAGAGTGCCCACATGAATGGAAGTGGAAAGAGGAGAAGTTTTGGAATGTCTGTTTGAAATAGATAAAGCAAAAGCTCCCAGTTCATTAAACAGAATTGAAGTTAAAGACCCAAACCCAAAACATATTAGTACTAATATCAGTTGTAATGGCACACACCACTGTTTTATGTTGTGGGTTGGACAGAGGGAACTGATGGACCTGCATGGAAAAAATACTTTTTTAAGGTAATGATGTTGACTACACAATTCTTATCAAGGGCTCTCAGCAGGCAAAATGTGATGCTACTACTGAAACACTGATGTGTATTTGGAGAGCCACAGTGCAACATCTCATACCTGAGTTAAAATTTGTGTGTAGCACTATTTTCACTGTGATTATTTGGGCTTTACAAGCAATGTTCTGAACATGAGCACATTTATCAGAGGCACAAATCTTGCTGAATAAACTCCTTGAAAAAGAAACACAAAACAAAAAAAGATTGCATATTTCTTCTTGGGAAGTGAGTGGCACAGCTCCAGAAGAGAACTGGAGTTTATTTCATAGCAATTCCCACTTTCAGCTCACTTATCCATATCTCGAAATGTTACTTCCAAAAGCTGAATTTGACATGAGGGAGGAAGGTGTGTTACCTTTGCTATATCATCCTGGAATGCCACCAAGTTCAAGTAGGATATATTGACCAGGTCTGGGCCGTACACAACCGTTATCATCCGATTTTCCAGCCGACCTCCCGCGTTCCCAGCGTCCAGCAGCTCGCGCAGCTTCGGATCCTGCAGGGCAAATAACGAGGAAATCATCAACAACTTTTGCAATTTCTTCTACCAAAAGAGGTGCAAAAATTGCAAATACTTCCATTTTGAAAACTTGTGTTATTTTGAACACAATGGCACAAGGTTCTGATCTGGGTAATGACTCATTAAAAATCCTTAAAGTTATTAACCCAGAATAAAAAGGAAATCACTGCTGTAAATCCTTCAGAGCCTTTGAGCTCTATATTGGTGCTGTACAGACTCAGAGCTGTCCAGCTGATTTCTGCACATTCCTATTTTCAATTATTTTGCCTCAGAAATTAAGCAAACACAAACTGTGTTGCTTGTCAGACCAACACAATCTGTCCAAAGGCTACTGGCCTCAGCAGAGAGATTCCCTGTGATTTTCATGGATTTTAGATGAAACTGAAATGAAAGCTTAGTTTTTTTCCTAAGGAAGTAAGAAGACTTTCTGGAATTGACTTAAACACTATGAAATGAATAACAGAATTTTAGCATTTCCCTGCTCTTCCTTCTTCAAGTTCAATAGGTCATGTACTATTAAAATTATTACTTATATTCCATTTAGATTTAACTTTTAACCTTTCTTTCTCCCACTTTATATCCAATACAGAATCATAGACTCATTTAGGTTGGAAAAGACCTTTAAGAACATGGAGTCCAACTGTTCCCCCAGCACTGCCAAAGCCACTAAGGCAGGTCCCCAAATGCCACATCCACACATCTGTTAAATCCCTCCAGGGACAGTGACTCAACCCCTTCCGTGGGCACCTTGTTCCAGCCCCGACAGAGGAACGACTGCCAAACATTTCTGTGAAGGAAAGGTACATTCAATGATTTTTCCCAGCTATTAATAGCCTGAAGCTCAGCTTCATTGGACACCTAAGCGTGAGTAAAAACCTCAGGTTATTTGGTGACTCTCCTCGTTTCTGTTAGGCTGCAGCATTTCCAAGAAATGCACTCAGTGTGTTTTAAACTAAGAAAACAGGTCCTTGGCCTCGTGGTGGCGTTTATAAAGACTGATGAAAAGCTGCCCTGCGTGACTGGATTCAGCCCTTTGGAAAGGGCCCGTGTAATGTTTCCTCAGCTTTCCTGGAAGGCAAAGCTTATCAGTCTCTTACAAAAACTAAAAAATGGCCAGCAAATAGAATCCCTGTGGGATGACAGATTCTGTGTAGAGATTAAGTTATTTCAAAACTGACACAATAAATCTACTGCAGTTTAAATTTCACTCTCCCATGAACCTTCTTCCCCCTGCATATGTTCAGTGTTTATGGTATTCTTAATATTTAATAACTTTTTGAATGAGTATCTAGATTTCCACCAACTGATACCAATTAAAATTAATATAACGAGGTTAAGATGATAAAAAGAGCCATTTTTCCTGGATCTTGCAGGCTATCCTGTGCCAACAAGACATCAATCTAAAGGGCATCTCCTGATTGGTATCATATCTTCTTCGAGGCACCAGAGTTGTGTGTGTGTGTTCACCAAACACTTCACCAGGTTCAGGAAAGCATTTTTAGAGCATGAGGTAAAAACTGGAAGGAAAGTACAAGGCTGTCTATCATAAATGCTGAGTCTCTTTAAATACTGGGTATGATGGCAAGTGTTGCAGGAGAACAGACAGAATAATCCTATTTAAGGGCTCTGTAAATTGTGAATATCATTGTGCTCCGAGACAAAGATGGTTTCGTGGGTAAACAAGTTAATCACAGCCTTTCACAGGAGAGAAAACCAGGAGAGGGATACAAAAATAGTCGTTGTGTTTCAGAGATGAGGATTCAAAGGAGAAAGAGAAAGAAATGGTATCATTTAGATCTGGGAGAAGAGCTAGAGAAATGCCCTGCAGTTGCTAAGTCAGTCATGGTGTATTACTAGATGGGTTACTTTCTCTTTTATTTACAGGCTGGATGTTTCAAAGCTTTGTTTTATGTCTCTGGGAGATGAGAATCCATCTACTTTCTACCCTCTTCCGTTCCAACCCCCAAATCAGACAGATAAATGCCTCTGCTCAAGGGCCTGTCTGGGAACAGCATCATTCTTCCTGGGCTCAGATGGAATGGGATTGTCTATCTGCTTTCACTCCCTTTCACATCATTGTCATTCCTCTCTCCCTCTCCCTGGCTCAACCTCCTGCTCACAGTTTCACTCTGGATGATGAACTGCAATCGTAGCAACAAGAGAAAAGAGAAGATAACCTTTTTCTTTTATATTTACAGTCGGCCAAGGGATGTCTCAGTGATGAATCACACTCCAGTTAGACTAAGATACGCATTAGCCACGCACCGCAGAATAAAAAAAAGAAACATATTTGAAATGAGATGCTTTTCCCAAGTAAATTCATCAGAAGAGAAGTTATCTGGCACTGGCTCAGTTTTTAGAAGTGCAAAGTAAGTGGCAAATCAAGCAATGGTATCAATTTGGTTTTCTAAATCAAAGATTTTTCCACCAGGTTTTACAGGCAAGAAATCAGACAGACCATCCTCTTTGGGTTGCTGTGTTGGAATGGCTGCAAGGTTGAATTTCTCTCTTCTGTTTAAGGCTTGTCTAGCAAAGTTTGAAGCACACAGTCCATTACAGTAGTGCATTGTCCAGCCACCATCCAGCATAAAGGGAATGTTCATAAAGGGAATACACCACGTGGCCTGGGCTGTCTCGGTGTGACCTACGTTCTCCACAGACTCAAAATACGTATTTTTATAGCTGGTTTTTAATATTTTTTCTAAATTCTATATTGTAAAGTTCAGTGCAAGAGAATAATTTTGATGCTGACATGATTCAGACCCTTGTTGACCCCTATCATGGCTGCATTTGCCCTTTAGGGGTGACAGATGCACTTGTCAGGGACAACTTTGCCCTTAGCTGATGATCTAGGTCACAATTAGTCCTTGGATCTGAAGTTCTCAGATTCCAAAGCCCACATTCCTCATGAACAGCTCTGCTCCCTTGTTACCACCCTTTGCTGCAAACACTGCTAAGGAGATGAGCAAAATATCCTTTATCAACATCTTGAAGATTATCAGTGCCCTATGAATCAAAGCCCTTTTTAAAATGTCACCAGGTTTTCCTGTGGAGATGGCAGGAAAGCACATGGGAGAAAAAAACCAAACCAAGCAGCAGGGCCAAATGTAGCTTCTTTTATGTAAATTGGATTGTTATGATTTTGCTAATTCCATTTTAGGGAATGACACTGAAAAGCCTGCAGCTGATGGGGCCATGTTTCGTATATTGGCTCATGAGTGGACAGATTGGTTTTTGGGATAACCTCTTTGCTAGACTGGGGCCTTATTAGCCACATATTGAAGTCTTTGACAGACACTCAGAAGAATTACAGCTATTTAATATTAGTTACAGTAATTTTTGGAACACCTGAGCTACTGAAGTTTGGCAATTTGCCCATGGGCTGGCCAATAAACAGCAGCCATTGGCAATACCCCCACAACTCATTGAAGTCCCCTTTGTAGCTCAATATTTTAAGTCTTTGATGTTTCCTTTTGCTCCTTCCAGTGAAAAGGCCCAGGGATCAGCTTGGTTCTCCCCTTCCACTGGAGTCGAGTAGGAGCTTCAGCTCAAGGACTGCAGTGCCTGAAGACTGCCTTGGAACCAGGTCAGGAAAATCAGGATTTGGATGGGACAGTGCTTAAATTCCCAGAGGGAGATGGAATTTGTGAGCAGGCAAATATGGAGGAGGATATGGATGATGTTGGCAGCACAAAGAGCTTTAGAATCTATCAAAAATCAAATTAGTCATGTTAAATTGAGCCTAGAGTTTGGTCAGAGGATTGTGTCTGCTCATTTGGTAAAAAACCTTCCCTATTTGGTTGTGCTGTCTTGAGAAGCCTACCAAAGAAAATATATCTTAAATCAATGGGAAATAAAGAGAGAATAGAGAAAAAAAACCCAGAAACATAAGAAAAATTAACATAAATAAAAGCTTATGGAATTCCTTCCATTTTAATGAACGAATGCAAAATGATGACTTTTTGTTAGAAATCAGAATCCTGTAGATAAGGTAGATAAAAATAGATTTCAATCAGACTTCCAAAACTTTCTCCTGCTGTATTTCCCTTTCACTGGAAATCATAAGAATAACATAAACTTAGACAGGCAGCTCAGCCACATTACAATCCCTGCTTTCCACTGTGATTGGTGTTATTAAAAAGTAGGTCTTAACCCTGAAATCCCAATTAGTGTGTGCTCTGCACAGCACAGCAAATGCCATAACATCTTTTAGTAGTACCACCAGCTCTTTAAATTTGAATTTTTTTTCTTGCAAACCTGCAACACACCATCTGTCTGTGGAAAGGTTCTGGTTTTTTTATACACACTTCTAAAAGGTTGCCACGAGGTTCTGTGGCTCTCAAACACCAGGGAGCAGCAGGTCAGGCCCCTTTTTCTTATTGATGCTTCCCAAAGCTGCAGCACCATCCCTGAGAGCAGCTTCTGATCCCTTTAAAAAGGAGAGGAATCTGTCCAATGCTGAAGAGGTTCCTGGGGTTTGACAGTCACAGATAATGTGATGGCCAAACCAGGTGATTATCAAGAGAACCAGAAATTCTTGGGTTGCTGGAACAGGTGTGCAACTAAATGCTGGGAATTTTTGGTGAAGACATTAATTTACAATGTAAAAAGCTCTCAAAGCTATTTTACAGAGCTACAAGGGTACTTCAGAATCCCCTACACAAAGTCTATATTGCTACCTGTAACTATCAGGATCCCAAATCGTTGTATTTATGCCCTGATAATTTCAGGAGAGATTTGAAACAAAAATGGCACAGACTTTCATCTTAATTTTCTGCTCATCAAAGTCAGATTTCCAGGCATTCAAAAGTGCATTTATATTTTTCGAGCTCTTTATGTATCCCAGAAGAGGAAGTATAGGGGAGGAAAGAAGCATAATTAGCCAGCTACATATGCAAAGAGTTTTCCAGGAAACAATCAAGTTTGAGGCTTAAATTAAACAAAGAACCCTGCTAAATTAGGACCTTATATTGTGACTCCGTTGAAGGCAAAACTCCCACAGATTTTCTACAAATAGAACAACGTCTTGTCTTCAAGAATTCCTTATCACAGTGTTTATCAACAGAAATGTATATACACACATATATATAGATAGCATGGATATCTCATATATTTGGCCCAGATTTCAAACCAGCAGCTCTTAACCCTTTAAGCACCAGGTAAGTTGCTGGTTAGGGGCAGTAAAATAGGAAACTCTAAGTGACTGCTAAAATCAGACCACTTACCCCTGTGGCCAGCTAAGGACTCTGGCTGAGTTCCCAAGCCCCAGCTCTGCTGCAGTGACCCAACCAAACTCCTCAGTGCAAGCTGCCCAGCACAGAATACCAACTAAAGGTACAAGTTGCTTTCTAAGGCTCTTGGAACAATTTTATACCACCTGTGGTACCTGAAGCACACAGCTCTGCTCTGCCACACTTCTTGGGTCCATGATGATACCTAAAAGTTGCTTCTCATCTTTGTGTCTGCACCAGCCTGACCCTCAGAAACAAAATGTCCTTTTCAGCTGGCTGAAATTCACAGCTAACAATCCCCACCCAGCTTTCACAGCTGGTTCAAACACCCTTTGTGTCACACATCAGTAAGAACTTCCCATCAAGTGCATTGCCAGACCCATCCCTCAAAGAAATCTTTCTTCTCTCCCTCCTTTGTTGAGACCAAAGTCAAAATTCCCAAGTTTATCTCTCAGCAGTCCCTCTCACTGATTAAGGAGAATGTCCATACATGGGAATCACAGCTGCAAAACTCAGTGACAGGATTTTGTCTGTCTGTCTTAATGACAGTCATGTGAAATGAATATGCTTCAATTAGTACATCAAAGATATTCAAAACAGTGTTCTCCAAACTCTCTTTCATTACACAGAATACACAGGAAGTTTGATAGTTAAATGGATTTATTTATATCAAGTTATCCTTACCAAAATCATTGTCATTAAACCAGAAATATATTTAGCCTAAGAAACACTGCAGTATGGTTTTAATACAAGTAATATCTTCACACATTTCACAAAAGAGTATCAGATCAACATGTAACCAAAATATTTGCAAATAAACTTCTCCTCCTTTCTAAGGTTTCAGAATGAATTCCAAATTTGGCATGATATCACCATAGCTACCTATGCATAGAAATAGAGCCAGGATCTTGTTTAAACACCCAAGTCACCCAGACATCATTCCTGTGCAAACCAAGTCAGTGTGCCCCAAACAAGAGGAAGTTTCTTTAAAAAATAATCTCAGTCATCTAAAGTGGTCCCAGTTTGACCATCTGCTCAGTTAATGCAGTGGAGTATTTCTGACACAGACCACAGTGCGAGGTAAAAGGAGTCAGAAATGCTTCAGTCAGTCCCTAGGGGAGGAGGTCCAAGGCATCCTCTGACTCCTACAGATCCTACGTGCAGCAATCCCAAATACGTCAGATGCACCCAAAAACCAAGGGCTGTTCTTCCCCCAGATATTCCCAGGGAGGCCAGGATGCCATAAATCACACCTCTCACAGTCAGTGCTGATCAACCTTCTCCATAAACACCCAGTCCAGAACAATGCTTGTTTTTCCTGAAACAGCTTAATCCAATTCCATGCTTGAAATAAGAACATCAATCCATCAGGTTTACCAGGACCAGGTTATGAACAAGAATAAAGATATTTCTTTCTCTGTGAAGTACAGCTTTTGAGGAAGAGAGACTATGTGCCAGCTTAATACATACTTTTCTTTGGCAAAGGAATAAGAGGGAAGCCAATCCCTGCCTGTAAAAATGAACTTTGGAAGAGAGGACTGTGTCAATAGGCATTTCCAAATATAATTCTGACTGTGAGCTCTGAAAATGCAGGATGAATTCACGCTGACTTCCTCAATATTAAAAAAAAATAAAATGTGATAAATCAGTATTTTTATAACACTTAGGGACGTCCCCCCAAAAAGTCATCAAGAAGCTGCAGGGAGCAGCTGATGTGCTGGACAGCCAGGCTGACAGGTCTCCTTTGACCCACAATTTTCGATGACACCGTGATTTCTGTACCAGATATGCAGCAAAAGTTTACTGGAGACAACACTATCAATTCACTGATGGTTTTTCAGTATCAGTTTTGGTAAAGATACTACTTAGAGTACAAAATCAGATTGATTTCTGGGCAGAAGAGAGAGAGAGATCCAAATGATATCTATGACATATACAGTGAAACCAGGATTTTATCTGAAATACAAAGAGAATGAATTGTATGTGCTGAGGAAAAGCCCAAGGACAAAACCAGGGCCACCTCATTCCTCTTTTTCTGACCCTTCTCACAGTTCAAGTGATCCAAACCCAGCTTCCCTGGGTTTCTCATGCTCTTGTGACAGAATATTCAGCAAATATTCAGGCTGGATATTTTTTTTAGTTTTCCATCTTAAAGTTCATATTTCTCAAGATGGTTTTTTTTTCCTAGGTTCACGGTATTTGAGTTTTAAATTGTTTGCAAGACTGTGTTTTAACAAAAAACAAGTGACAGCATAAACCATCTAAGTAAAATCAGACCAAATGTGGTGTTTTTCAGTGCTTTGGGATGTGGTTGTGATTAACATGAAAAAACTTTACATCTCACAGTGTAAATCTTAATTTATATGACAACTCTATAAAGGTGAAATAATGAGCAGCTACAACCATTCACAACCTTCCTGTTCGTGTTTTCTAACTCACGAACTATTTTTACCAATTTTTATTAGCTGCAGATGGCTCATTATTTTAAAAATTACTTTAAACACACACATTTCCCTTCCCTGCTTTTCCTTCCTCAAAATTTGGTGAGTTTTTCTTCAATTTAATTTTAAAGGAAGAGATCAACAGACAGCAGCGAAAAGAAAGTTGTCTCGTTTTCGTGTCACTTTTATGATCTCATTTTCTTTGGTCTGTATGAGACTATTGAAAAACCTATAAAAAGTCTTTAAATGGAATGATTTCTAAGGCAACTTGCACAGCACCTAAGGGCAGGAATAGCTGGAACAGCAGCTTAATTTTCACTTATCTATAAATCTTAAATGCATTGTTCTTCCAATTCAGAAGTGCTGTGTAGAGTTATTTTAATAGGGTTACTTCAGAGGTTGAGGTACAATCAGCTCTTCATTTATCTGGCATTTGTGAAAATCTGAGATGCTCAAAAGGAGCTGAATGAGAGGTCCTGTGGAATCCCATCACGCTGCTCTGGAGAGCTCCACAGGGCTGCAGGACAATCCCTCACGTTTTAATGCACTGGTTTGGTTTTTAGCTGGTGGAAATGTGCACACCCAGACGCTCTGAAATGCTGAATGCACAGACTGCCCACCCCACACAAACAGAGCAGATGAAACTCAGAAAGCCAGAACTGAAAACATCTGACTAACGAGCTGCTTATTATTGCAACATTTGAGACGCACTCGGCAGCAGAGGAGAAAACCAAAGTAAAAACAAGAGCAGAGCCTGTGTGCCGTGCCAGCACTGTTTCGTTCTCTCTTACCTGTCTGAGAGCCACATTTTGGTGTCATTTTTTTCAATTACAAAGTCACGTGGGATGCTTAACACTAAAGGTTTCAATTTACCTGATTTTAATTATTGTAAACACTCACTGTTCCCATTACCTTTAAGTATTTAATTCTAGGAAACTCATTTGCAGCGTAGGAAAGAAAAATAAACCATTTCAATGGTGATGCAATGAGGGTTGAAATTGTTTCCTTCTTGGGCTGTGGCAAATACTCAGCTCCTGCAAATCAGCCCCTGAGCTCAGAACAGACTCTTAATGGCACATCTAATTAATTACTGGGGGCTAATGATGAGTTGTCCTGCCCTGTCACGTGTCACAAAACCCGCACTGCACCTTAGCACATACCAGTGAGAAGCAGAAATACATGGAGACACTTGACATCTACAAATTGGTGCCAATTTAGCCAGCACAGATGAACTTATTCCCTGCAGATCTTGCTGGAGTTGTCCTGGTGACAACTCAGCTCGATGGGAATCGGAGCCAGGGTACCACAGAGCCAAGGGACTTGGCCCTGAAAATCCACAAAATCAGCTAAAAACTCGATGGCAAAATCATATGGCAGGTGCCACTGCCTCGGAGGGCAAAGTTAATAGAGAAAAAGTAATGTAGAATAAAAAAACAAATTAAGATTCCTTTTTAAAACTTGCTCGGCTTCAATTTCCTCCAGAGAAGAGGATTTTCTCTAAGTACATTTTAACTTTAAAAATAAACATATAACAGGAAAAAAAAAACAACTAGAAATAGGTTGCTGGTTTAGAAGACAACATGACTACTGAAGAAAAAAAAAAAAGGAAATAAAATCTACAAGGAATATGAGTAAGAACCACAAATATGTTTTTCTGCCTGAGGAGACAGAGACAACAGTGAATAAATGTAGAAACTGGATTTGGGTGGTTTAATGACAGATTAATTTCACCACCTGTGAAAGTACAGGAAACATGTTCAGTCACTGCTAGGAGAGGGACATCCAAACACTGATGTCTTCGGCAAGCAGCTGCAGAGAGGAATTCTTCAAGGGATGCTTTTATTTTAAGGCATTTGGTTTATACTCCATGGATTTGAGAACTAATTGGGGAAGAGGATAAAAAAGGGTGGCTGAATGAATTTTAAATCAGGCCTGAAGAACACAACACATCAACTCAGAGAACAGTGCTGATGAAAATTCTGTGTCACATATTTGTGAGCAGCCAAACAATGTGAGAACACCAACACACGGAAGAGGAAAAATCAGTGCAAGCAGAAAATGATGAAAATGGTCCCAAAAAATCCAGATGCAAACTTTTGAGTGAGCAGCTTTGGGCATCTGAATTATTCCCATGTGTTCTAGAACCAAAATTCACTCATAAATACATGTTTATGTTTATTTATAAATACATCTGCAGATACAGAGCATTAAGACAAATGCACCAAACTTGGTCCTTCAACCTTCTCCATCAGTTTTCCTCATGGTTCATAGGGAAAGCAACAGGGAGAGCAGCTGCTGCTCTTCAAAAAGCAGACATCTCTCAGTGAGCACCTCTGCACCCCTGAGATCCACCAGTGGCACTTTTCTGCAGCAGAAATAATTACACTTTGGGAAGTGCAAGGAGCCAAAGGGTATTTTTCAACCCAAAACCTCACATGACCTTTGTCTAAGTATCAGCACCAGGTGATGGACTGAAGTCAAGAGATAACAAGAATTCTGCACTAATGCACAAACTTAACAGTTGTTCATTAGTGCACAGCTCCTCAGTTCAAAGAGGTTCACCTGGACTTACAGGAGCTGAGAAAGGGTAAAAATTGGCAGAGGAAGTTTAAACTGTTTTTAAAGCTCCTTGTACAAATCATGGCAGCTTGCAAAGAATTCAATTTCTTACATTTAGAAAGTAGATCAGCACTTCTTTTCCTAATTTCACTCGCTAAGTGCCAGACACACTCCCAGTTATCCAAGAATTTAATGAACTAAATCCAGCCATTTAAGGCTGTTTCATCTAGATAAGAAGCTTTCCAACTTGAAGGATAAAACAGCCTTAAAGGCAATGGAAAATAACCCACACTTTGATGTGTACAAACTACCCAAGCAGGTAGTTAATTATAAAAATCAAATTTTAGTCCAGTAGAGCGGTTTGGCAGACCACAAAGGAGTAGAGGAGGCTGGAAAAGTCCTGCACAAACTCCAGGCCACACTTTGTGCTCCTCCCTTTGCTGTACTTCCCAAGGATCCCCAGTGGAGCACTTGACTGAGCAAAGCTATGAACTCCAGGGTTTGACCAAAATATTTCTGAAAGGTTACAAAGTCCAGTGCTTTTTGAAAAGGGAATTATAAATATTTTTTGCACATAAGATTATGGCACTGAGGGTTCGCTTCCTCCAGTTGGATCCCTTCCAGTGCATCCTTGGGAAAACAAATAGTTGTAATGGACACAGTTTGGAAAGGGATATTCTGCAAATATGAGAATATTCTAAATGTCACTTCCCCAAAACAACATCATTTGACACTAGGTTTTAAATAAAGATCCATCAATACCTTGCTGTTCTCAAGTTCTTTTTTTTCCCCCCATCCTTTACAAGGAAATAAGGAGACAAACAAAACCTGGACATCTCTTGTGATAAGGGAGGTGAAAAATCCTGAATTTCAGTGTCTTCATTTCCTCCCTCTGTAAACTGAGTTCTCCTCTCTTTTGCTTCTCTAAAATCTACTGAATTTCATTTTTCTTATATTCTGATCAACTGCTCTTGCCTCACTGAAAGTGTTAACACAGCAGAATTCTTTTTTTCCCTTTGAATGACTGTTATGAAGAAGAATAAATGTATGTTTCATCCTTACACATCTGAATAAGCTCTGAAGCGATGAAGCACAAAACCTCATTGCATTCACATGAGCAGAGGGAAGACTTTGCCTTCCTTGCCTGATTGTGTCGCTGAGATGCTGCTTTGAAGAGCCACAGAACCAGCCCCATCCTGGCTCACAGCAGGAGGAGACCTTGCAACAGAGAATGGCACGAGGCCCTTCATGCACTGGCCCCTGCTGGAATTTAAAAGTGTAAGATACACCTGGACAATAATTCTGCCAGCATGGCAGTGCTTCCCACTGGCCCCTTCAGAGGCTCCCTCACCCTGCAAGGGCTCTGGGAGAGGGTGGGGCACTTTGGCCAAGAAGCTGGAGGAGTGCTGCCATGCCATCTACCCCTCTCTCTATATTTATTTCTTCATCCCAGCCCCCTGCAGAGCAGCCTCTCCTACCAGCACCATCCCTGAGGTGCTGCTGTAGAATTTTGCCCTCTAGATCTCAATGTACAATGTCTCTCAAGGTGATGCCTGAGTTCCTCTCTTGTGAGAAGCAACAGATCTGCTGAAAATTTCAGAGTTTGGAGAGTTAAGAAGGTGCCAGTTTCAGTTCTGAGGAGATGTGTGTGAAATGGTGGCATCTGCCTGCACTGAATTGCACATTTGTGCTGCTCTGGTGCAGTTCTGCCTTGTGCAGGAAAGGCTTCTCAGAGCTAAAGTGCTGCACTGCCTTTCTATCCTTTGCCATGGCATATTCAACACTACCCTGTTGTCTTACAGCAAGCAAGGAATGGTTTGTTATACATACATTTTTGTAACTACAAAATCTCTACAGAGGCTTTCTGTAATTCCCTGTTTTATTCAACTTTTCTTATTATGGAAAGCTGAATCCCAACAGTGCTTTGAAGAACTCTCCCAAGCCTGAGAAATGGGACCTTTCCAGCAAAGCTGCCTGGACTGACAGTGACCCCAAGCCCTGCAAACCAGGGGAAGTCACCCAGGAACCTGATAAAAACAGATAAAGACTTGTGTGCAATGGATTGGTGCTATAAATAGGGAGATCAATAGTGCCTGGAGTCAGCCTGAATGCTTAAATTAATGATTCCCCAAAATAGCAGCAAGACAAGGCCACGTGGCACACACTGGCACCTACCTGAGACTACAGAGTGTGAGCAACACAGAGTCAAAGCTGTCAAAGGACCTTTCTTCCCCTTTTCAATATTTTCCAGACCATTTAGACACTTAAACAGGTTAGGATTTGTTTTGTTTGCTCAGTGGGCTTATTTAAAAAAAGATCACATCTATGGTAATCTGCAATCCTTTCAGAATAATGTACATTTTTTACATCTATACAATAATAAATATATTTTTTAATATATTTCTGTAACATAATTTATATTGGCACCACCATCTGATTTTATTCTTTATACATGGTGGTGGTGCTCGTGGCATTTGCCCCTTTCTGTGGCTGTGCAAGACAACTGACAACAGAGAATAAATTCCCAGTCAATTTTTTAAATGTCTGTTTTGATTTTGGTTTTCATCTCAACTCATAACCAAGCTCCTGGAGGAAAGGAACAACAGGATGTTTTCAAAGAGGGATAAATGTAACCTTGGGAAATGCATAATTTGGGCAGGAATAAAAGTACAGCCTTACACCTTCCCCTGGACTGTGCCAATAAAACACAGGGTGAATGGAAGTGTGCTTGAGCAGCCTTCTGGGCAGGATTCCCAGCAGAAATTTATTTCTGGCCTATCAAGTTTCTAATCAGTTTTTTTAAACCAGGCTACTGAATAGATGTAAATCTCCTGAATGGTAGGAAATTCAGTGCAGAGAGAAACGTTCAGGCTGCAGTGGACACCACCTACCCAGCAATCTGACCTCTGAGACCTTTAATGAGATACTACAGAAGCTTGTCCACAGCCAGAACTGTACTCATGATTCAAATGGATTTAAAAAAAATTAAAGACCACAACTAAACAAAATTAAAAAAAAAAAAAAACACAAACAACCCACCCACAAAAAAACCCAAACCAAACCAAACCACCAAAAGACCCCCAATCTACCACTGCTGAGATTTTCAGTATTAATACAAAGGAATGGAGAAATTTAAATTATAATAGGCAACATTTTTAAAAATATAGAAAGTTGATAGAAAGTTAGAACAATGACACAAATAACCTTACTGCTCTCAAATCAGTTTGCTGGTACCTTTATCAAACATGCCTTAATGTGTTTAATCATTTAGCACCATGAGAGGGGTTAGACCCTAATCTGCTGCTGCTTTTCTCTGCTAGCCCTAAATAAAATGAAATTTCCATGTATTGGGTGAGTTTTTGCCTCAGTACCTGATTTTTCTCCTGCCATTTGAAGTTTTGTTTGCTTCTTCCAGGTGTAGAACACATTTGATGATATCCACATCTTCTGTGGAGGGTGCTGTGATCCATAAAGCTGGAAAATGCCATCCAAGGTCTGGATTTGACACTTTCCAAGGAAAAGCTCCACTCTTCTTGACAGATCTAATATCTAATAATACCTAATAATATCTAGTAATATCTAATAATATCTAATAATATCTAATAATATCCTCCTCGATCTTCCTGCCAGTGCCTCTTGTAAATGCTGCTTTCACTTCTTTAGGTTTTGTTCTTTGGATCTCACCCAGCCTGTCTGATGTTTGGGATAATAAATCCACCTACATTATTGTTCTTAGGAGCCAACGAAAGTCATGGCTCAGTTCACAGCTGTTGGTCTAAGGCTGTGAATGGAACACTCACACAACCCACAAGGAATTCCAGAGGGGTGGTTCTCCCAGTAATTTTGTGTTGTCTGACAACACCTGAAGGGCCTCTGTTCCCTGGATACCCTGATGGGTTCAGGAGGTTTGGTTCACATCAGTCCCTCGTGGTGCCACACAAGGAGATCCTGCACCTTCCTTCAGAAACCTGGAAGTGGAACTGCAAGTTTGTGCTTGGTGAAAGGAATTAATTAGATGGATAAGGAAAACACAGAAAACAAAAAAATTGGGGGTTTAGTGCACTCAGTACAGCCTCTGCCTTTGGGATGAGTGAGCTGCTCCAGGAGGATGTCCTGCATGAACAAGGAAGAGAAGCTGAATGGATCTCAGCTCGCTCTGTCAAATCTCACACCTCAAAAAACAGGGAAAAGAAAAAAAAAAACACTTCCATGGACACGAGTTTGCTGCTGCCTCTCTTGAGGCCTTCTGCAAGCTCCTGCCCAGACAATGAAGTACAAAAACACCTGCTGAAAAGTGAGTTCCTATATTTTAAAGCTCAGAGCAGCTCAGTGTGCTGTTCCCCTCAGATCAAGTGTCAGCAGCAGCAGAGCAAATACCTGACCAGAGCATATTTTATGAGATCAGCTGTCAGGCAAATTCTCTTTTGCCTTAAAAAAAACAAACCAACAAACGGCCACACACCAAATAAAAAGGGAAAAAAGAAAAGCAAAACAGGACAAGTATTTTCTAGATAGGTTTCTATGAAGATGACTTTGAAAAGCTTCCAAATACTGAATTAATGCCATTAATGGAAGCACTATGCAAGAAGACCTTGGAGATGCTGAGTCAAAGCCCTGTGCTCAGGACTTTGGGAGCAGAAGTGCCTCTGGGATGAACTCTGCTGCTGCTCTTCCAGGAGCTGCACCACAGGGAACTGCTGCTGTTAACCCCTCCTTTTGTCAATAATCCCACTGACTGTAACGTGAAAAGTCCCACATTGCCAAGACAAGAAAGAAAAGCAGATGCTCACAGAACACAGGAGGAGTTCAATAGGTGTGGGCTGCTCTAGTGGGATGTCCCTGGGGCAAAGGCTGCCCATGGACACTGCAGTAATTTAATCAGGCAATGCTAAATCAAGCCACCAGGATGCAAAATGATGCCACTTCCCCCTCGTGCTCTGATGGAGCTGCTTCCTCTGGAGATCCTCAGCGGGAGCTCTGCAGAGGAGGGGAGTGAGCCAAGAGAGGAGTGTGATGGGCTGCAGTTTATCCCCAAATTCCTGGCCTAATTCCCATCCACAGTGGGAGCAAATCACTGGGGCAGACACTGACCCAAGGAGCCTGAGCTGCCCTGGTAAAATCATGGCACTGTAGATTCACCAGGAAAGTGCCTTTTTCAGGGACTTCAATTACATTTACAATTCCTCTTTACACTACAGACTTTCATATTAAAAAAACCTGGTTTTTTTTTTCTTGCTTTAATGTACCTGTTTCTGACACATTTCTTTGGCAAAGGTCTGACATTTTAACATAGGTTTATGAAGAAAGAAATACTATTTAGAGAAGGGTATAGATTTTTGTAAGAGCTCTGATTCAAAAGGAGCTGAAATAAGCCCTTAAAATCTTTGAAGAATTCTATTGCTGAGGCACAAAATACTGAAAAAACTCATTATTCTTCAGGCAAAAGAAAAAATGAGTAAGTGGCTTTGATATTTATAAGACAATGTCACTTGCTTTTCCCTTTCCAAGCCTTTTTCTACATATTCAGACTTTAAAGTAGCAAGAAACCTCTCCATATTTTCAGACATAAAAAAAGAAGTATTTCCTAAAAGAAAAAGAAATGTTTTCTGTTAACCCTCTTGCTGTCTGGGAAGAAAGCAGCAGAAAAAGGGGATGGGGAAAAAGTCTCACACACCTAAGAAAGTTTTTCCAATTAAGACAATTTTCAAGAATAATTTTTGACAGTGGCTGCCAGTTGCTCACCTGAAAGCCTTTCTCAAACTCTCTGGACCTTTTCTTTGCATTATTCTTTCTGTATCACTACTTCTTGCCATAAAAATTCCTCATTTGCCAAACAATATCAATTCTGAAATTAACTTTACAAGAGAAAATGGTAGATCTTAGATACCATCATCTATGGTACCATAGATGTAAACATTAGCAATTTAAAGCTTTCAGGGGGATATTTCTTCTCTTTTTTTTTTTTTCTTTCTTCCCCCAAGAGATCCCTGCTCTGCTGCATTTCAGTTCTTTTTCTTTCAAATTTCTTTTAAGAGCTCCCACATAGTTGATTTTCCTGGCTCATTGTTTCAGCCCATGTGGCTCTCACTATATTCTTTCTTCTGTGAATTTCAGCAGCTGACATCCTTCATTTTCTTTGGTTGAAAGGAAAATTAAATATACACCACTTAATCAGCCTACATATGCCCCAGTTTTCCTTTGTCCTAACTGTTTGGGTGTAATAGCTCGGGTTTTATTTGCTGTTAACAGGCTTGTAATTGTTTCTGATAAAAAATTGCAGTGTTTGTTCAGCTCTGCAAAACAGAAACGCATAAAAATATAAGTTTTGTGTACAGCCATTATGTGGGATAAAGAAGGGTTCAGCAGCTAAGTGCTCCCAGTCACTACCAGATTAAATCAGTGTATTTATTGAAGTTCTACAAGGAGAATATGAATTTTCAAGTACCCCATCAAAGCGTACCAAGTTGTTAGAATGCCTTTTGCTATTATTTATCCACTCTGCTGCCTGTCAGTCTTTGTTCAACACTCCTGTAGTTCCATGCTCACAACACTGTCAACCCCAAGTAGTCAAAAAAGCCGTGAGTCACCTCCCTCTCACTGAAAACAGCTCCTTAAAATCCACGAGGTGCATGATCACTGCTGCTGCTTTTGAAAGAGCCTGGATGATCACCTTGGGCTCAGTGTTCAGCTGCTGGAGAGCTAAAATTATAGGGAATGAACTTAATTTCATGGATAAGAGAACTGAAGTTCTCAAAAGTTTAATGACCTTAGAACAGGAACTTGGAGACACAATTTGCAGATCAGAAAGTTTCACATGTCTGTACAACTTTGCTCCTGTTTACTGAAAACACTGGACAAAAAGCCAGACAGGAACATCAAACATGAAAAAGTCAGGTAATAAGTATCTTGAAGAGAACACAGCTTTTTCTTTCTTTCCTTCTTTTTTTTTTACTGTAATGATTTGCTGTTCAAATTTTGCATAAAGATATTTAGGGATCCATTCCAAAGTTCTAGTTGTGGTTGCTTTTGACATTGTACAGAACTGCTGCTTTTTCTCTATAGGTGACAGCAAATACATATTAAAAATGGAAATTTAGCCTCTCAAAAGAAATCCAAAGGTGAGAAACTGCATTAAAATTAAGCAGTGGAATTCCTCATTAGACAGCCCTCAACACAAGCACAAGAATAGAAAACTTTTCATTCAGTAAACCATATGTCCCTAAAAATACCTGGCCTAGCACCAAATTATCCAAGGTGCAGTTCTCAGGCTTTCTTCCTCAGCACAGCAATTATGCCTCCATTGTACTCTAATCTCTTATTTTTAGCACTGAATGTATCCATACAAAAAGCTGATTAACTTCTCATCAGCACCTGGCACAGCTTGGGCTATTCTTCTACAGGTAACCAAAAGCTGCCCTCACTTTTTTTGCCAGCAAAAATGCTCCAGTGAGCAATTCAGGAGTATTTATCCTGGCTACAAGATTGTTCTGCTGTTAACACGCTGACGTATCTTGAGATCAAACTGTAAGAACAAATTTCAGCTCCTGAATGGTTTTGTGTGGAGCTTGCACGGTGCCTCCCTTCCCCTTGGCAGGATGCCTTTGTCGATGATTGCTAATTTTTAAATACTAAAAAAGTGTGTCCTGCTATTGCTAAACACATTCCTGAGGCAAAAGAGAAATGGGGAAAAATATGAGGATTAAAGCAAAGTCTCTAAAATCTGATTTTTGTTAGGGCATGGAAATATGTTATGCCCTGAAAGCCTATGGAAATCACATTGTTATTCTGTTCTCTTGTTGGCTGGGGGATTTTTCCCCTCTGAAAATGTTAGCAATGATATCCCTCATCACTATTTTACAAAGCAGTGCAGAAATCACAAGTGTTTCCTACTCAAAGTCTGGAGAGCATCTCATAAATTCAGGCTCTGATCAACAACTCCTGAAAACTCCCCACCAAAATCATCACCTTTTGGATGTGTGGGAGCCACAAATACCCCAAACTAAGATGTTTCCTCAGCTTTCAGCTTACAAACTCCTTGCTATCAGAAAAGCTGGCCTGCTGCCAGCTAAAAAACCCCCCAAACCTATGAAAACAACAAGAAACCCCAAACAAACAAATAATAAAACCCCAAAGAAAACTCAGTTTCCTGGAAGCTTGGAAAACTAAAGCCTGATGGAATCTGGACTTGCAAAAGTGCTGTTTCTGTACAACCCTGGCACCTGCCACCCTCCAGGGCTTCACCCCGAAACATCCCAGTCCTGGCAGCCCTGTCCTGGATGAGGCTGTTTCCCCTATGGGATAACCCACAGATTATGGCTGGTAGGAACTTCCTGGAGAAGGAAGAATAGATAATATTATTCTCTTTTTTTATCCCCAATGAAATATCTGGAAGTTTTTGATCTGAGCAAAAATGAATATAAATTTGCAATATCCACTTTGCAAGTTTTTATTAATTCAAAATGTCTTTAGTGGCTTTGTTTATTTTTAGAAGTCATGCAATATTCTTAGTGCACAATCATATCCTAATCCATGGGTGTATTAATCACATTTTAAATGACAAGGACATCCGTGATCAAAGAACCTCATCTTGTTTGAATCACAGAAGCTCCTGATATAACCTGACACTGATCTAGACCAGAAGAGGTTTCAGTGTTAAAAACAAAATCAGATTCACTCTTAGCCTACAGTTGTTTTCCTTTCTTGTTAATAATTTCAGTCCCTTCCTATTAAACCACGCTGGATACATCAGGCAGATTCTGAGCCAGAGGCATCTGTAAAGTCTTCAGGTCTAATCCATGTCCAATCCATTCAGGAATCCCAGAGACAACCTGCAACTCCCTACACACTGCCTCTGTCCCTGGATGGTCATTTCACTTCCTCATGGGATGTAAAAAACCATTTCTGCTCCCCCAAATATCCCCTCAATAACCCATTGTTAAGAAATTATTTTAAATTGTACATGGTAGATCAACATGACAATCCCAACACCACTTCTAATTCTGACTGAGATTATTTCATTTCTTCTTTTTCCAAGTTCACAAATCCACTTTATTTCAACTTTATAACTTAATTCAGATTTCAGCAATCACATGCTCATTAAATGGCACGTGCTGCAGGACACAGTCAAACACAACAGCATTTTGACTGGCTGTGGGAATTGCCTCCTGAGGATTTTTATAGCCTGGGCTTTGTCCCTGGATTTAGCAGCAGCTTGATGTTCCCATACATGAAGGGCTTCACACTTATTGCTTCAGCAGACTTCCAAGCTGTGTGTTCGTTCTGCTGGCTTTACTAATTGTGAGCCCAGCGAGCTCAGCCCAGGCTGTAAAACCCCAACTAATTAAAGCTACCGGAGAAAAGGTGTGGGGAGATAATTTCTCAGTGTCTTGATCCTCAGGTATGACAAGCAGCAGTGCTGGGGCTGCTCCCTTGCAATTACAGGAGCTGCCTGCACTAAATTAATTCATTTAAATTCTAAACATGGGCTAACGAGGTGTGTTGTAAATAGCACAAACACACTGGGAATGACCCCTACTTCTGACGCTTCCCAGCAAGTAAAAAAGCCCCTTGACAATGACAATGTTTCAGTACAAACTAACAGAGGTAGAAGGCCAGATGTAAAAGGCATCCCCCATTGGGCCAACATCGCTTTGCTCTTACATTTCTACAGCAAATTCCCACCAAAGCTCAACGTTCAGCAGCCCCAGGGAGCAAATGGCACCTGGATTAAATCCAAACACGTGCACACCCCAGCTAACACAGCCAGCAAACAGTGATGTTCACTGCACCCAGGGCTGCTTCACTGCCACAGCGAGCACGTGCAGAGACACCTCTTCCATCCAGCCCTGCTTGCAAACTGCAGAGCTTGAATGGACTTCTAAGGAATTCTCCATGAAACTTCAGATGATATTTCTCTTTTCTGTGAAGACCTGGGTCTCGTGGGGAGACTGGAGAAGGAAAGGGCTACTCTGGCTACAAAAAGACAGAGTAATGGAGTTGCCTGACTTAATATTTGGTTGTGAAGAATCAAAGAGCAAGGGAATAATAACTGGGACATTGCATGGAAAACCATCACAAAAATCCAATGTGGGGCTTCAACTCAGCACATTTCCCCAAAAGCAAAAGTTTGGCATTTTGCCCAAACTCACTGCCTAAATCCTCTCTTGGCCAATGGAACAAGACAGGCAGTTCCAGAGGGAAATGGCTGCTGCTAGAGCTGTGCCAAGAGACACAACCTGGCTGAGTGTCCAGGCTTTAGGTAAGTAAAACAACAATTAATACAGAGGAAAAATAATCAGAGATGATCCATGTAACACCTGACAAATCCCCGGTCTTGCTTCACTCTACAGCTCGCCTTTTTCCAACCCCTTGGCTGTCAGTTCATTGTGGAGATGCTCCAGACTGGTGGAGATCCACACAGCAGCACTGAAATCATCTGCAACTACAAAAAAACCACATCCTTTGTGCCTTTAGACTCCACATCTAAAGCTGAGGTGAGAAAGGCACAAAAAGCTGACAGCCTTCTGGGTGATCTCACACTCATTTTTGAGTTCCTGAAGCTTTCCCATGCTTTTGGATCGGAGCTGGAATTCTCCTGGCGTGGCACTGCCAGGTGACTCAAGTCCCTGGGCACTCCTGTGCCACACCCATCAACTCCTAAAGGCCAAGAGTTAAGGCCCCCGTGGCTTTTTAAGGGATTGTTGATTTTTAATAGGACAATATCCAAAGGGAGGTGCTTCCCCAAAATCAACAGTATCCATTAAATAATAAAAGCATCCTGCCTCAGCCACAAAGCTCACAGAAGGCACTAAAACTGTCCCCTGGTCTCGAACTGGGTACTTTAAAGCAATATAAACAGCAATAAAACTGTTAGAACGTTATTTCTGCAAACTTTGCCGCTAAAGCAGTGTGACAGTTGTGCCTCAGCACACAGAATGAGGAGGGAAATTCTTTTTTAATAGGCAAACCTATTCCAGGATGGAGAGAACCTCGGAGCTGGGCTGCTGGGCTTAGGGCTGAAAGCAGCTGCTCAGCAGCTTCTCATGAGGTGGTTAAAGGAAACCCTCCCAAATTTGTTCCTAGAGATAAAGGGTTTCATTTGTAAAGCAGAGCATCATTAGGGAGTGGACTCTCCATTGTGGGCCTGATCCTGCTGTCCAAACTCCCTCCAGGCTGCTGCTGCTCCAGCCACTCAGCAGGCTCCCAAAGCCATGGATGTGGTGTCTGGAAGACCTCCTCAATAAGGACATTTTTCACAGAGACTGATTTCCCACACAGAGAGAACAAGGTTTATTTGTTTTTGCAGTAGTTCATGATCTGTTCTGACTCCCTTCCCTCTCAGTGAATAAATCCCAATTCAGATGCAGTTGCCCCCATGGTTACAAAACAAACTGTCAGCTCCCCAAGAAGTGACAGTTGAGCACAAGGACAAAAAGTTAAAAATAAAAGGTAAAATTTAGAGAAAAAAATATATTATTAGTGCTTCCTGCAAACAGAAGAACATTGTCTCAAGCAGTATATTGGTACTGAAATTTAATAGCATTTTTGCAACATTATGCAACTGGCAGACAGCAAAGAAATTCAGGCTCAGTGGTGGAAGTGCTCTGCATGCAGAACTACTGAAAGGCTGCTTGACAGGGAAAACAGTGCCTCGTTAAAGCACGAGTGCTTTGGAACATCCTCACTGAGAGATGTAACTGCTAGTACTAAGAAAGGAACTGGCCTTGAAAATTGGCAGATCTTTAAAACTCTGAATTCCTTCCAAAATGTGTATTATGCTTTTATTTGGGAAAATAAAAAAAGAATTGAAGTCAAATTTATGACTGAGAACAGAAACATCTTTAGACTGGAAGAGGAATTAAACAGACCTTAAAGAGATATTGTCTGATTAAACTGAGGCAGTGACAAGCATCAATACCAATATGAGGTGTCAGTGGAAGCCATTTTAAACACAAAGTGGCTGTAGCAGCTCCTACAACCTGCAAAGAGTGGTAATGTCAACTCAAAGTATTATAAAATAAACACATTGGCTTAGCAACTGTCAAGAAATTCAAGATCCATAAGAAATCCTGAGGAGCTGGCAGCAGGAAAAAGGGAGTGGAATTTATTTGTTTTCAGGGCAAAACCTTAGAGAAATCCAAAACATGTGTGGCACAGCAGAGAAGCACAAACGGGACAAAGCAAACAGCTCTGACGAGTTCATCCTTGAGCCTTTGTAAATAAACATCTGCTTAAACCCTGGAAAGAGCAGGAAGAATCTTATAAATATCTGCAGCAAAATTCAAACCTAAGCAGAGCATGAAAAGGCTGTGTCAGAAAGGTGAATTACCTGAACCAACCTCATTCTCAGATCTCATTGCTGTTACCTTTTTAATTACAGAGGAAGATTAATAAAACGTAGCAGAAATAAATTTATGACACTTCAAAGACAAGACACTGCTAAATTCCAGTTCCATCCTGCAACAAGTGCCTAAGACAGAATTAATAACCTGTAACTTTGG
Source organism: Notiomystis cincta (assembly GCA_013398075.1). Taxonomy (NCBI): domain Eukaryota; kingdom Metazoa; phylum Chordata; class Aves; order Passeriformes; family Notiomystidae; genus Notiomystis; species Notiomystis cincta. The sequence continues at coordinate 249,614 of VZRX01020363.1, forward strand.
AGTCTTTCTTTTTAGCAATAAATACAGAGAGATATTGCACAGAAATTCTGCCCCAGGGACAACAAATTTATGCTGCAGCAAAGTCAACAACAGCAACAAAGCTTTCACAGTTTTCCAAAATCCTGTTGATCCTTTCAGACCAAGACCTTAGAATAATACAGGCAAACTAAGCTACCCTTCTGTGAGGGCTACAAATAACATGAACAAAGCCAGTTCTTGGATGTCCTCTCGTGATCTGCACTCGTGTATTCGCTCTTAATTTGCTCTAACTTACTGTGCTTGGGCTCTTCCCAAAGATGAATGTTTAGGCACCTCCTTCATCTGCTTGGAGTTCCTCTAGGTGTGAATAACCCACCCAAACCACAGTATTTACTCCCTGCTGCACACACGACCCCTGTACACAGCCAGCTGCACAAGGTAAGCACAAGAATGACATTACCTCACCAAAGGAATTCAAAGGAAATTCGATAAACTCCAACTTCATAAATTGAATATCTACTTCCCAACCTGACAAAGCCTTAATATGTGCAGCTGATTATAAATGCCTAAAGAAGTACACAGCTTGGACTCTCAGATGCTTTGCAGGCTCCTGTTTACCTCTCAAACTCAAGTGTGTCTTTAGCAGCTGATTTCATTCCCTACAGCTCAATATAAAATGTGTACTGTCCTGCAGCTGTCAGAGCAGGTTTTCCTTATTCTTGGTGGCAGAACCCACAATAATCCACTCTGATAATCCACCCAGAGTAAGTGATATCCTTTCTTCCTAAAAGCCCAAGGCAGAGCAGGGGGAATCCAGTCATTGATCTGACAAGTAATTTGTAGCTTCGTTTGACAGAGATTAATTAAGATTGGAAGAGAAATGGGAGCGGGGACAATAAGCAACAAGAGATCCCTGAGGGGACTGATAAACCAGAGAGATGTGTTTCACAACCAACAGGCACATCAACAAACCACTGCATTTCAAAGTCTCTCGAAGCAGCACTGTGCTAAGGCAGCAGCTCCAGCCCTGGGTCTGCAGCAGCAGGAAGGGTGCTGAAAACCAGGACATCAAGATGGAGATCTGAGTCCCACATGGAGATCTGGCTACAGAAAGGCTTTGGCTGTTTGAGGCCAACCAGGAGCTGCTCAAGGAGCAAACATCCAATTTGTCAAGTATCTTTCAAAACTGAAGGCTTACTTGGAAGGACACAGGTGGGTATTTAAAAGCACCCCAATGTGGCTTTCTATACAAAGTGTTACCACTTCAAGCTGGCTGGCAGGCTCTGGAGGGTGCTGTGCATCTACCAGGGTGCATTCTGATGAAAATGCTTTGCTTTCATCTTGTAAAACATATCTGCAGGGCTTGAAGGCACACCCAGAGCTGCTCAGAGAAATTTAAATTACAGCGTAACTTTAAACAGTTGCTGCTGGATACGGATATGGCAACAGCACCTTCCACACTCTTCCTAGGAAAGGAAAGAGACAGCAAAAGGAGGCTGGAAACCACACTGCAACTTGGAGCAAAATTCTCAGTGAAAGTGATACTTAATTACAGAAATGAATTTTCATTCAACTACATTAGCAGTATTTTCCTTGGTTCATCGCTGTAAATCAGTGAAGTCTTCTGAATGTCAGCTCCAAATTAAGCCAATATAAATATTTGATGGAAGTTCATGAGTATATGTAAACAACAATACACTAATAACACTGAATTGTTTTGTAACACTGAAAATAAGATTTTACTCCTAATGAACTTTCTGCAAACTCAAATTATTTTAAATTATTTGTTCTACCTCCATTTGTTCTGGTATACGAGATTATATTCATGAGCTGTAATTGTGATGCATAGCAATGTGTAAAGTATTTTTCATTATGGAGTCATATGAAAAGCACAAATCTCAAGCAATCCTGAAGTTTATGGACAAGTAAAACCCCAGTGATGACTGGAAATCAAGCTCAGGAGGAACTGCTCTGCAGCCACGCACGAAAATTTCAGTGGGAGAAAATTCCAGTTGAACGCCACGGAGCAATTAGCACGTTTTAAAGGAGCTGGGGACAGAGGCAGAGCCTCCTGCACCAGGAGCAGCACTAAAACTGAGCCGAATTTGTGCCAGGTGCCAAACTGATCCCGCAGCACCGACTGCCAGCTGTGCAACCTCAGTGCCCCCAAAGCCCAGAGATCAAGGCCTGGAAGGCTGGCTTAAGGAAATACTCGGGATCAGATTGGAACAGGAGCAGGCAGCTACTGCTTCCAGAAGAACAGTGGGAACAGCTCCAAGGCAGGGAATTGCACCATTTCTTCAGTCAGGCAGCCACAGCAACGTTTGACAGAATTTTACTTTTATGAAGAAAATCGTGGCTGAAGCCAAAAGCAGATGAAATGCAACACCAAAGCAATGTGATTTCTCTTTTTTTCCAAGACAGATTTGGCTTAATGAGTTTTCTCTTGAACATTTTCTCGGAGCAGCAGTGTGTTCAGCTCTGCCCTGGAGATGTGTGTGTGGATACAGGCTTTGCCTTCGTGTGTCTCTCTGTCAATGTGGTTCTGCAGTTTAATCCTACACAAAAACCATCTCTTGATTTGTGTACTTGCAGTCAGTGCTATTAATTGGCTGCCTCGACACTTAATTAATCTTCTCGGTGAAACATCTTCATCCTATGTAACATTTGCATTTCCGTGAGTTAATGAAAGTGGGATATCAGTTAAGATACAGAAACAGGGCAGCCTGGAGAAAACCAAACCACACCTTAAGCAAGACCTAACTACAAGAACGAATCCTTGCTTTGTATCCCCACCTTTTTATCAGATACTTTTATTTACCATGCTTTGCTATTATTGTTTCGAATTGAGGAGGGCTCATGCACTAAAATTCACCAGATAGATCAGGTACAGGCTTCGTATATAGAAGTTTCTTCCTAATCTATAAAAGAAATAACAAACATTTTCTGAAAGGGCTTTTAGTGACTTTAAAGTCTGTATCTGCCCACAGGTGCCCACTGGGACTCCTGCAAGCACCTCCTCCCTTCACCACTGAAATACCTTTACAGATCTATTCTCCAAGCTCTAAACTGGGCAGGAGCTGGAATAAAGTTTCCAGGGTCACATCTCCCCCATATGTTTGGCTTAGTCCCTTTATGCGTCTGCATTTAATTTTGGTACTGGGACTTCTGACATTTTGGAAAACTTCAGGCTCTGATCATCTGATTCAGATGCAACCCCAGATTCGTAGACACCTACGTTGTGGGGGTGGCTGGATTCTCAACTCTGCTTCAACCTTCTCTCCTCGTTTAGCATTACATAACGCATCTATTTCAGTCTGTGCCATCAAACATTAAAATTAGGAAAAGCCATGCTTCAGAGCTGAATAGAAAGTGAGTTCTTGATGCTCATGTTCCCAGCAGGGACATTTAGCCATATCCAGTCACTGCCACAGGCACCTGTGTAAATGGGGTGTAGCAATCTTGCTTTCACAATCATTTTTTGAAGTAAAAATTGCAGGTGCACATTAATACTTTAATGTATAAACAACAGAGAGTAGAAATTGTGCTATTACTGTGACTTACCCAATACCCACATAGGATTTCTTATACTCAAGGTTTTCTATCTATTTTTTTTTCCCAGAAACAATCTCTGAGTTTGATGATAATGAAATACAATGAAAATGCTTAATGCTAAAATTTACATGCTTAATACAATAGTAACTAGAAATTATCTAAAAAAGCAGCCCTTTCATATTTTACTCACAGTGTGGCTTTGAGCAGGGACAGCTTAACAATTACTTTTTTTGATAACCTACTGCAAGTGTGCCAGTTTTGAAAGAAAAGACATAATTTCACAGCAGAGTTGTAAGCAGAGAAAAGCAGACAATCCCCATCAGCAAAGAGGAAATAAAGTGCTCTCTCCTCTGGCTCTGAACAGAGACAAATGTTATTTGTTTTAATGAAGAATGGATCGTACAAATGCTCTTTGGATCTGGTGGGCTTTTTGTTGATTTTTGTTGGGTTTTTGGCGGGTTTTTTTTGTAAAAATTTTTGTCAGATAATGTTTTAAAGTATTCCCCAAAGTTTTATATTATGCAGGTGACCCAATTCATTGTCTTCTATGCAATGAAAATGTCCAGATTCATCTGTAGAGCAGAAAGTACTTGCAAAGTTAATGGTGTTTGATAAATGACACCTTCTTCCCCAGCCCTCCTTAACTTGATGCAGCGATCACACATCTGTCTCCCTTCCCAGTGGAATATTAATTTCTGCTGCCTCCCAGCCTGGAGAGCTCTCACCTGCCAGCTGATATTAAGCAACAGCCTGACAGCAGAAGGAACAAAATAAAATGAATTTGCGCAATTCGAGAGTAACTGGAAATATTCCTAGAGAGGGACAGATTAGCACAAGAATGACTGCTGGTCATTAAAGGCTGTCCAAAACACTCTGCAGTGTAGGTCCCTCGTATTTCATCTGTTTCTACTCTGGGAAAAGTGCTCTGCTTGCAGAGCTGTCTCTATTTTTATTCTTTCAGAAGACAGGGAGTCAATGGGTTTCACACTGCTTTAACACACTGCACCCTGGAGATTTTTGTCTAATATTATGTAGTAAAGTGGTTACAGCAAAAAAGAAAACCAGTTCCACACATTTTCCTGAAAACCAGGCTAGACTTTCCCTAACACTGAGTACCAATGGCTGGCACTGAACACAGAATCGCCCACACCCCTGCAGAGAAAATGCAGAACAATATCCAAACTTACACCCAGGTAAACTCACTTGATCGGCAAGTCAAGAGCTACAACCTTGGGAGACAAGATGTGCTGTCACATCCTGTGCCTCCCTGACAGTACAAACATTTCTTTGTGCTTGTAAAAACCATCTCAGGATCGAGCTGCAAAGAGCTTCAAGAGCTTGGGAAATTCAGCCCGTCCTCTGCCAGCGAAATGGTGCTGAGAATTGTGTGTGGCAAACTCGAGAGAGACATTTTATCAGGGAATTCGGAGCAGGAACAATAGGCTTACAGATGTCTCCAGCCCTCAGCGTAGCCTGGCTGTCCTGTGGGGCTTTCCATAAAGCTCGGCCACGAGGAGAACAATGTTGCATTCAGCAGGGTGGAGTTTATCCTCTCCTGGGAGGAAGGATTGGAGTTAAACAAGACCTCAGCGCCTTCAGATGTTGCCTCCTGAGAAGCAGCTCATTCATTCGGCCTGCTCCGTGTGCAGCCCTGTGCGCTCCCGGAGCCGCAGCCCCTCCTGGGGCTGTGGGGCACAGCTGCTGAACGCTCCCCTCCTGTGGCCTCAGAGCCACCCCGCCCTTCCCCTGTGGCTGCGCTCACTCCCGATTCCAGGCTTCCGAAAGGCCCCCGGCTCTCCCCGTTCCGAGCTGCAGCTCCAGAGGCCCGAGCTGGCTGAGAATCCCAGGCTGTAAACTCAGGCACAGCTTCTCCTTCGTGGCCCTGCAGGTAAAAACCCCCTCAAATACATCCCCAAGGTGTCCCCAGTCTCCACAGTGGAACTTTCAGCAGGGCCCAACGGGAGTTATCCTGACACTGACTCCATAACCTCTGAGGGATGCTCGAGGCAGGGAATGCCTTCCCAGGAGTGGGCTGCTCCAGAGCTGCCTCAGAAATCCACCCTCCACTGACTCCATAACCTCTGAGGGATGCTCGAGGCAGGGAATGCCTTCCCAGGAGTGGGCTGCTCCAGAGCTGCCTCAGAAATCCACCCTCCACAGGAGAAGGCAGCAAGGGCTCTCCCAATACAAGGCTCACATCACTGCAGCCCAGATGCTTTCCCAGCATTTCAGCACATCGCAAAGGTTGGCAGGAAATTCTCGCCACGAGCACAGGGATTTTCTCACTGCCCTCCTTGTTTGACAAATTTTTGTTCAAATTTCATCTAATTGTCATAAAGCATATGTATTCATTTAAAAACATATCAGTCAACCATCCAGCACACTTGGAAATGCATATTCAACAGGAGATAGGAAACACAGTCTCCTTAAAACCCTGGGATTACTTTCCTCACAGAAAGAAATTTCATGTTTTCTGGATATTTGCTATTAATTAAGTACTCGATTAATACGAAACCAGCAAATATCAAAACAGACCATTTATAGAAAGTGAAGAATTCCAAATAATATTCCCCTCCTTCAAAGATGATACTTGTAAAATCACCAGAACAAAGGATGAAGTGCAAGCAGGACTCAGCAACCAAAGAAGCCATACAGTAAGATTAAACTCCAAAACCTTTATGAATACTCTTTCCTGGACAAAGTGAACTAATAATTTCTCCAATTCCCTTCGAAGGGATTACTTAAGTGCAAAGTTATGCACATACCTAAAAATATTTACAGGCATGGAAGCCTTCCTGTAAATTGAAAATAAATTAATCAGTGTTTCACCAGGGCCCCTGTTGAAGGCAGAATATGTGACAGTGTCCCAGTAAAAGATGAGGTCGTTCCATAATCTCCATGGATGCAGTTCTTGATGAGGTTATGAATAATATCACTTCTCATTATATCTCACGGCTGTTTGAAGTCATTCTGCATCTCGGTATGCGCAGGCCGAGTATCGCTCCATCTGGAAATATATTCCTTAAAGGAAGCAATTTTGCTCATGTAGAAAGTCTAATCCTACAAAGTCCCCAGGAAAAGATTCTGCCAACTTCAAAGCAGACCGCACTTCTTGCAAAATATGGTAATAATTATCCATCCCTTCAGCACATTAGAAATACTCATTTCATCAAGGTCAGGCAGTGAGATCCACTTGAGGGACTCTGACTGCTTGCTCATTTTAAAGCCTGGTTTCTATATATTGCCCCATAAGTCTCTGAGAAGTGTGAACACGAGGAACATGCTAAAACTACCAGGTTGTTAACTACGAAAACTACAACGAACTCATTAATTTAAAAGGCTGGTTTATTTTGTTAGGCTAATTTAAGGAGTTTTGTCTGGTTTTTTACATTAAAACACACTTTTTACTCAGTAGCTGGAGTTAATTTGAAGCTCATTATGTTAGAGAGATTCATTACCAACAACACCAAAAGAAGAACTAAATACAAAAACAGGCAATTATGTTTCTTAATTGCTGCTATCTCATCTAGGGTCAAAGATATCAATGTGTCTTCATCACGCTTGACATCCTTAGGCAGCGCATCAAGAGTTGTTCAGATGCTTCAAATGCATAATACAAAACACACAATCCTGGGCAACACTTTGGGGTTTAATATTTCTAAATTAGAAAGTTTTAACCCCAACACTGCTTCAATCCCTCCACGGGTTCTGGTCTGGGAGGTGGTTAATAAAACGAAGTTGTTAGTGGAAGATTTTTCATAAAAGATAAAGTTGCAGCAGAATTGTTTATATTACAATAACAACAGTCCTACAGGGGCAAGGAGGGTTTCCAATGAGATTTTGCAGCTTTTCTAGCAGGAAACTTCCAAAAATGAGACATCCATGCCTAAAGAGAAAGAGAAGTGGATGCAATCAACAGACTCCTTAATTGTCTTTCCCATGGCTCACTGCAGAAAAAAGCCCACACCTTTATTCTGCAGATACTAATTTCAGAACATGGTATTTTTAGGAAGGGAAAAAAAAGGAGAGAGGAAAAAAAAAAAGCCATATGACTGACATATATTAATTAAACCCTGCTGTGATGTTTATTAGTTTGGGAATAATTATTTAATCAAGAAATAGCTGCCAAGCTTTTGATTTGATGCTGATGAATAGATATGTTCAAAAAGATATTTGAAGCCAACCGAAGTAGGAAAAAATCCAGAATAATTCATAAGAATTTGAAAGCAGTAGCTCAGCACAAGAACACTGACCTTGCATTTATTCATGTTCCAAGTCTGAGGCCTTTGGCTTCTTTTCTGAATAAACACCATTGTGATCTGCAAATGTTTATTGTCATAACTGAGGCAAACATGGAAACAACCCACGACACTACCTGAAGGAAACAGGGTGAACAACCTGGCAGCTCGCTGACAACTTGTGCTACATGTCCTTCCAGTGCCCCCACAGAAACACACCTAGGGAACCAAGAGTCATGGAATGACAGAACAGGGAAATCCAGAAAGACAGTGAGGAGAAGGAGGAATGGCCCAAACACAAAGCTTGTATGGTTTCTCTAGAGTCCAGCAAATGTTATGGTGGATTAAAAACCAGTTAAAATTCCTCATACACACATATATGTGTATATATATGTACACACATACATACAATAAACTAAATATGTGGCCTAGCATTATCTTGTCAGATATTTATTAGGCACTGTCTTAGACAATTGCTTCGACACCTTTCTAAGGGATCTGAATCAGGGAATCGGATGGACATGAAGGAGCTTTCCTTTCTGGCCACTTTTTTCTCTTCCTGAAAGCCATATACTAAACTCTGGAAGGGGTTGTCAGTTCAGCAATTCATTTATGCTTCTCTAAAAATGCTGCAGCTTTCAGAGGATCGATCTGAAGCCAGGAATGTCTGATAAAGGAGCACTGATACCCTCAGGAGTGGCAGGACATACCGAGGAACAAACTGCACCCCAGTGTGAAACCAGGGACTCACAGGTATCTTGTGCTGCTGCTTTAACAGCCTTGGCTCTCTCCCATTGAGGTAACAATCTTCTAATTTTAAAAGGAGTGGGAGATTTTGTGAGCCTGAACGTCAACAAAGGTTTTGTCTGTCAGAGTGAGGAGGCGTAATGGGAACTGAGGGAGGAGGAAGGAACCGCGCTGTAGAAAAGGTGCCCGAGCTCTCCTGAGCACAATTTTCTCCTTCCCGAGCAAATCTGAACTCAAATTCGCCGTGTCTGGGGACCCTCTTAAGAATATACTGTTGGTGCCATCATTTCAAACCACTCCATTTGTCAGCTAAGGCTGGGGATTTTAGTCTTGGCCTCCTTTGCTGGGATTCACTTCCAGCTCTTTCTGTGAACATCTTTTCCAGCCAAGCCAGAGCTCTGTAAGATGGAATCTGCACTTACTAACGAGGTGCAGGTAATTCTAGCACTGCTGTTTCTTGAGGCTCCCTGTCCTGGTGAGCAATTTAAAAGGCTTCACACTGGCAGGACAAGGGTAGAACATACACAGTCCGTCTCCTCCCACCTCTCCTATGTGCCTGGATATCAGCCTTAGTTCTGCCTTTCCCACACTTCTGAGGAATTATTTTTTCAATATTAACAGATTTCCTCTCAGACCGTTTCCTGTGTTTAACCTACCCAAGTAAAGGAGCGAATGAAATACCTAATTTACTGATTTCTAGAGTAAATCATGAACAAAGGCAACCCAGAATAAATACCTATAATTAAAGAAGCAATCTTTACACAGCTAACTAATACAGGGTGATTGGCATAAGATCAAAGCCTAGTGAAGATGGGAAAGTTTCTGATTTTCAGATGTTTAATCTCTTCCACACTACAGGACAGTTTATTTTGAGTGGCCAATATATGCTCAGTCTACAAACAGCCTGGTCTCCACTGAGATTTTACTTCAAACTGAAACACCATTTACTAAAGACAAGATTTTAAGGAGTGTATAGACGAGTCTTCACCCAGGTGTCATCGGTTAAACACAGAAATATCTTTACACTGGGCAAAAATAACCTGGTGTGGGGTGTACAGTGACCACGTAACTGTGCACAAGACTTTTGGGAGATAACAAAAGGCCTCCAAAACCTTAGAGGAATGCCAAGAAATTCAGATCTGTGATGAACAAAATCCTGTTCCGTATATTTAACATTTTTAAGGACACCCCTCTCAGCAAGGATTGCGTGCACCAAGACTCAGACCTAGTCCCCTCTGTCACAAAGAACTGTCACAAGCACACACGGTCTGTTCTTTCCCCCAGCCCACATACAAAGGACCTGAGGCTAAACTGGGTTAGTGTGTCACTGTGACAGCAGATTTACTGCTGAAGACACACTGTGCACAGAAAAGAGACCAAGAGGACAACAGAAAAATGACATCTTGTGTTGCTGGGGCACAAGCTCGGAAGAAAACCAAGCAGAGTGTGCTGCTCATCTAATGCCTTTTGCATCATTTTGTGTTGTTTGATGCCTCAGTTCAGGTGCTCAGCGTTCTCTCTGAGGGTTCTGGCCTGGAGCACATCATCACCACCTCACTGAGGAGACAAACACATACAGAGTCACTGTCCATCCTCTCATTTCTCCTTGCACCTTGCTTTCCCAATCCTCTCCAACTCTTCTCTGCCTGCAGATCAGATGTACAGCTCCAGTTTGGGTTTGCATCTCAACAGCTTTTCAGGACCACCCAAGTCTCTCTAACTCTCCACGTGCTCTTTAAACAGCTGTGGAGTCCTGAGTGCACCTACAGCAGGAGATGCCAGCTCTCCAGGCACGTAACTGTGCTGGGTCCCTTTTGACAGTAATCCTTCTGGCCAGACAAATAAGAAACACTAATACACTTTTCAAGTGTAATCTTGCAATTGATTACCTGCCTGCAGTGACATGATGGCATACACAAAAAAGCTTTAAAAAGTGTAAAAGAATACAAGGAAACACATCTTGGACTCTTTTAATGGCTTAACATCTCAGGGGGAGGAAGAAGGAAGCATGCTGTGAACACAGCAGCATTTGGCTTAAAAACACAATGTATGACTTATTAATTTTGATGAAGGTTCTTGCAGCAAGTGTTATAGCCATCTAATTTAAGAGAATAAAACATATTTAATCCTGAGCAATCTTGCTGAATTTGGAAGCTGAGCTCTCCACCTCCCAGCTGAACCACACCTCTGTGTACAGAGTATTTTTACAGAAATGTCTGAGCCTGACTGCACTGAAAACTGTGCAAGCAGCTGTGGAACAGATTCAACAGAATCTGCTTTCTGAAGAGAACTGAAACCTCAGCCTTGTGCCAGTGCTGCTGTAGATGGTGTTTCTGTTTCCTTATGGACTGAGCCAAATCAAGTCTCATTAAAACCAGGTTATCCTTCAAAGCCTGTATCAGCTCTCACATTATACACAGCACTGCAAACAAATTATCTGAGCACTGCTGACTCCTCCCCAAGAAAATGTGCAGCAACATACTAAACAATGGTCCTGTGAGATCTGCAATTTGGGGTTACCTCTAAAGGGATTGTGGAAACCATCTGTGGGCAACAGAATTGAAATAATCAAGACAAAGAGACAGAACCATGCATATCAGTCAGGCAAAGACACTGTCTCTAATAAGCCTTGAGAATTGTTTGTCTGCCTACACCTGGGCACAACAAACATTATTTTTCTATTACCACTGGAAGGACACCTCCCTTCCTTGAAATATTGAGTTGGATGCTTTATTTTTCTCTATTTGCAGCCAGACACAAAAGCCTCAGGAGCATCTCATACAACAGAAAGGTTTGTATTCTTGGTTGGAGGGTGAAGCCCCATGTTGAACCACATCACATAGTGTCCATTTGACTGGGATGTTCCAAACGTGGTGCTCTTAAAGCAGGGTGGACATGAGGAGTTTTTGTATCTGCTGCCTGCAGCAGGAAGGATCAGAAGAGAAATAAGAGTCTGAAAACCATCTTGGCTTTACTTCACACATGAAAAGAGCTCTTATAGTGCCTTAAAATTGAGTGCTATTTTATGGTAGCAAATGATGCTTTCTCTTTGCTGTGCCCAGTCTAAAATGTAAAATTTCATTCTTCCTAATACATTCCAAATAGTACAGGTATAAACTTCAGGAAGAGCTGAGTCTTGGGAAACATGAGCAATGAAATTCTTAAGTTCTACCAATGTACTGCAGTAACCAATGGTGATGAATCTTTGCTGTCACTGTTACTCTCACCCCCAAACTCTCCAGTTTAAATAAGGAAGAGGGATGCAAGTTGGAAAGAATCCTGCATTATTTATGTAGTAATGCAGTAGGTAACTGAGAAATTAGGGGTTAGATGCACCTTTGCCATGCTAACACGTGCTCAGGTGTTACACAGTCTTTCTTGCAAGGTTTGCCTGTATAATAGTGCTGCACTGCTTGCCCCAAAAAACTTCTATGAAGGTCCCAAAGGGAAACCAAGAAAGCCTCTATAAAAGGAAGAAAATTCCAGCCTTGTTCCATTCCGGAAAACAAAAGACTTTGCCTCATGCCTGCTCCAGGTGTTTGGAAGGCTATGGTCAGGACCAGGTAAGGATGAAGCAGCCCCATTTCTCTGATGCACAATTTGTACTTGTTCATGTACAAATGTTAAACTCCGGTGGCCTTTCCTAGACCTAGCTTAAACCTAGAGAAGGTGCCTGTATCCACCGTGCCTGAGTGTGCCCTGGGAACTCTGGAATGAAGCCAACAATCCACTTTTGCACAGGTTATCCCAGGCTTCACCCTTCCCAGTCGAGTGTTTCCATGCATGAGCAGGAGTTGAGCGAGGGCCAAGGCACAAAATCGGAACGTGAGTTAATCCCGGCAGCTCCGGCCTTGGGAAACACAGAGGAATCAGCCAAATATTCTCCTCGTAAAAGGGAACTTGGCTGAGTCCAGCTTGATGTTTATATTGCTGAGGGACTTGGCTCCAGTTTCCCAACTGATGTGCAGGCCCATGAAAAGCTTTATCTGCTTTCCAAAAACGCTGTTTTGCCCTTAGCAAGAACAGGACTGACATGAGCAGAGGCCGCGGGCTTGCAGGCCTTGGTGTTCGACACAAGGTGCAGACTTTCAGCAGAGCTTACAGGCAAGAACCCTCTCATGCCTTTTGCAAAAGTGGCCTTTGCCCAGTCTCCAGTAGGTCAAAGCCTGTGGCTGAGACCACAGCTGTGGAGATGCACAAGCACCACAAGCTTTGGAGCAGGACCCAGGAGCCTCCCAGATAAATCCACACTTCCCAAATAATCCCAGTCTCAAAAAATTTCCAGATGGCAACACTGTGGAGTGCTCGAGATTTGACTTCTGTTAAAACCTGAAAAGAAATCCTTCCCAACAGTGGACAGGGAAGGAAGGAGCTGTTACAATTAGTGTCCCAATAAAGAACATTTATTCAAGTGATAAAAGCTGCAGCATTTTCAAAGGCGGCTTTTTCTTCTTCCTTAACTCCTCATTCATGTTTATTATGTATTTCACACAGATTTTGGCTTAGCTGATAAAGTCCTAAAGTGTTCCTCTGACAGTGGCTGGTCAAATAAAATGGCAGTGAGTGGCCTTTGAGGTAAAATCCCAGCCCTGCTTATGCCAAAACAATGCAGCTGCTGCAAGTGAGGCCCAGGTTTCACTTTTGATTCCATGCATGCACAATTTCTGATTGTAAACAAGAGAAATGTAACAGAGGTATGGTCATACCTGACAAGACAAGAGTAACAAGAAAAGAAAGAGGAAAAGAAGAGAAAGAAAGAGGGGGGAAAAAAGAAGAAAAAAGGAAGGGAGAAGGAACAAAAAGGGAAGGGAAAAGGGGGAGGAACAAGAGGGTAAAGAAGTGGGAAAGGTTGGGAATAAAGAGAGAAAAAGAAGAGGAAAAGGGAAAAAAAAAGAAAAAAGAAGAGGGGGAAAAAGAGAAAATGAGAACCAAAGGACTACAATAATTGCAGTACATATCCAGAGCAGTATGTAAATGTCAGTGAGCTACATCCTTTAGTAATCACATAGCATATCTTGTAACTTCATCATCAGAAAGAGTCAAAGTTTAAAAAATATTATAATAGGAGATGGAGACTGAGTTTGAACTTTGTATGACAAATGCAAGAAGCTGATCTCAGAAGAACATTTCGAGCTAGTTTAAATCAATATATCTCCATAAACATCAGGGGAAGCACTGTAATGAGACCAGAGAAATCAACTCCAGCTTTCCATGCTGTACCAAAACCAGGGGAGATGGAAGCAGAGGTAAATTCCATTTAAACACGGGCTCACGTTTAATTATACAGCTACGACAGTTTCAGCTGCTCTGGACCAGAGCAAGCAAAGGGCAGTTTCTGTTCCAGCATCAGCTACAAATCACAGAAATGAGCAAGAATTAGCTGCCTGCAGTATTTATAACTGGGGACACTCAGTGAGGATTTCCAGAGCACATCACACTGCAAGTCAGGCAGATTCATCCCCCACTGCAGAACAAGCACCACTTTTTATCCCTAAATGAGAATCTCGCTACAACAAACTCCAGAGAGTAAATATCTGGGTTTATTTGAAATTAGTTTAGTAGAATTTTAGCAAAACAATTGACTCAGACTGTTGCTGCTTCAGTAAAAGCAACTGACTTTTCATTCTGATTTTCTTGGTGCTGCTGGAGGAAATGAAACCAACTTTTCATGGTAATTCCAAATAGGAAAGCTCAGCCCCTAAATTTTCTTCTCTCTTGTTAAAATATTCTTTCCTTTACAGAAAAGCAATTTTTAGCATAATACTGGGTATGAAGAGATTTCTCTGATCACCTTTTAAATCCTGGCAATACACTCTGATCGATTGAGTGCTGCAGTTTCACTCCAGGGGCAGCCCTTAAAGCCCAGAAGTACCCAAAGAATTTTTGTTAATATGTCACACAAGCTGATAGAACAATTTCAAAAACTTCAGAGTGTTATGCCAACATTTTGTCCTCAATTTTGCTTTTTCTTCAGCCTCTGTAAGAAAAATTGGCGGGTGGGAATGGTGGGTTTATAGCTCTCAATTGCTGCTGTTCCAGAGTAAGTGGGGCGTCTTTATGTGTAATTCAGGCAACATCCTTCCCCTCTGATACAAAGAAAAAGCAGCAAGGAGGCAAAGCAACTGGAAATATGATATTCCTCCCCAAATTAGAGTGCCCCAGAAGGAGCCAGGCTGGACCTGGCAGGGAGCTCTCCATCCCTGTGAACAAACCACTGGCAGTTCCCTCCCACAGGACCTCGTCATCTTCTCAAATGCTGTGTGCTGGAGACAGCCCCAAATTAACAACTCCCTGAAGTGAGACCCCTCCTAGGGAAGTTGGTTAAACAACTTCAAGGAACTTTTAATCTAACTCCTGCTTATTTTAAATCAGTGGAAAGGTCCATGGCCTCTGTTCTTGGAAACCCAGACTTTTGTGCTGTTATCACTATTTTCCCTTGAATCTCTGTGGAATTTCTTTGCATCAACCATGAGCAAATACTGATAAATTCTCCACCTTTTTTTTTTAAGTTCTTTAAATGATGCAAAACTAAAAATTACAGCGCTAAACCTAAAAAATGCTTAATTTCATTATTTTTTCCCAACATTTCCTGATAGTAGCCCCAATCCAGCCGTTCTACTTCTGCACACAATTTCTCTAGTTCCAAGGAGAAGATGTAAATCTCCTTTATTTAGCTGGGAGACAATATCTCGATTAAATTTATGAAGAGAAAGAAGGAATTTTCCTTACTGAAAAATACAGAACACAGTGAAGGGAAAATTAGAACTCACGGGGGCAAAAAGCCTCGCAAGCTGTGCAGGGGTTAGTTAAATATAAAAGCATGCTTAGAAACCAGCACTCGGCCAAGCAGGCACCTAGCAACAAAATGCTGCACGTGACGTGTTTTTAAATAGGACAGAAAGTGTTGGTGGTAAGTGAAACAAGAATTCCTCTTTGAAACTTGGTCTGCCAAAAGCCACAAGGCTAAAGATGCTCCCATGGCACCAAACTGAAGTACCAAATTCTCTGCTTCCTGCTACGTTTTGGCAGCAGCTGGACCTTCTCCATAGCCACGGACAGGCTTTGCTTTTCTTCATGGATTTTGTTCAGAAAAGCAGAAAAATATTTACAAGATCTGATGTTATAAATTTGTGATGCTCAGGTGGCCGTGACACTTCCAGCCATGAAAGGATGAAGATGGCACTCAAGACAGGTGCTGAGGTGTGTGGAGAAGAATCCCTTGAAGTTGAGCCAAGGAAATCTCCAAAATGTGTGCCTGGGATAACTTCCCTTCAGTGCCTGCATGTTAGCAAAGAATCAATTGTCCTTTTCCTTATTTTTCAACTTGATATCCTGAAAAAAGCTGCATGACTGACCCTGCAATTTATCATTGTGGTGATGGGCACTTTATAGTCCTGCACCTTGAATAGGCATAGAGCTATTTGCAGGCTGACAATGCAATGTACAGCTCCATAGATGTGTAACAGCTGGAATTAAGGGCTTAAATCTATTTTGTGAGATGTATGGCCATTAAAACGCAGGCAATGATGGAAATAAAATAAGGAAAAGAACAAAGGAAAAGGCTATTATGCACTTGTTAGCACTAAACATCAATTCACAGTTGTTCCCCTAATAAAAAGAACTTCCAAGTGTAAAAGTCTGTGCCATGAAATTCCAACAGATCCAATGAGTAATGGAAGAAATCCTTGTGATGTACAAGATGGAGTTAGGCTCTCAGGGTACATGAACTGTCACCCTTTAAGAAATATAAAATGAAAATAAATGCTTCAAGTTGCATAAAAATACAGCAGTGCCAGTCATACTGGAAATGGAAAATAATAATGGGAAAAAGAAAAGAAAAGGCACCAATCCATCACATAAGTCACAGGTCCAAACCAACACCTTCAGACTCAGCTATCACAACAGTAGTGTCTAAATAGCACCTTTTCCACTCTCATGTTTTAGAAGTGTATTTTATCAATTCCTCATGGGACTTGGGGAATGTTTTCCCTTGTCTAACTGTTAAAACTCTGGGCTTGGCACAGAGGGATGATCTGGTGCCATCTGTTCCAGTGGCAGTGGGAGAGAACTGGAGAAGTCCCTCAGCAGGTCCTGGGCAGCTCCCCTGCACAGGCTTTGTTCGAGAAGAATGGGTGTAAAAGCAGCCCAGGTCTTCTGTAAAACTGCAGAGAAGTCAGTGAATTTACAGACACCTAACCATGAAAATCTGGCCTCTAGACCAAAAAGCTTTTAAGCCATAACAATCATTACAACAATTAATGTAGTTTGTGCACATGCACTGAGGCTGCTTAACTTATAACACACAAATACACAGACATTCACTTGTGGTTCCTTCTCACACCACTGACGTTCTGCCTGTGAGATGTTATATTTCTCCTGGACAATGTTATTACATATTTTATTGACGTCAATAACCTTGTTTTTTGAGGACAGTAATAACTTCTGACTATTTTTACTTACTAGCAGGAATTTGCAAGTATTAATTGAGGTCCATGATCCTTCATGGTAACAGTTACCAGAATGTTCAGACAGGAACATCACAGCTTCTCCTGTAAATAGTGCCAGGCCAAGAACAAACATAAATTTAAGTTAGCATTTCAGTTGCTCTCACTGAGGTTTTGTTACTCCATGAGCTAGTAAAAGAAGCAGCTATAATAAAACACTTCTATTTTACCCTTTTTCACATGATCAACCTTATTTCAGCTGCAAGAGAATAACAAGCATTTTGGGAAATGTGCAGGAAAGCAAAAATTATTAAATGATATTTTCTCAGCTTTCAAAATGCAATGTTTGAAAGCAGCAAATTGGGTAAGGGAAGGGAACATTCTTATTCCCTCCTCTCTGTCCCTGTGCAGCTCAGCTCTGCTTTCTTAGCCTGACACTGACAAAGGTGGACAGAGGGGGTACAAAAGCATAAACCCCAGTAACAGACCTGCTCTGCCAAGGGACAGTGTGTTACGAAGCTGTTCTCCATTTCCAGATATTCTGTGTCCAAACTAATAATAATAACAATAAAAAATTATGTGTTTTGCCGTGGGCCACTCTAAAACATCTCAGACTTTTCCAAAGCACCTTGTTCTGTTCTCATTTAGCTGTCCCACTTCATTTCTCTCTTTTCCTGTTGCCTGCTTGCTCTACAGATCCCTTCTCACAAGACACCTTGACAGAGCAGCAGTCTACATCCAGCCCACACAAGCTGTTCTTCTCTTCTGGGGCACCTCCAGTGACCTTCCCTTTCCCCCTGGTTTCTTTTCCTTCTTGCCATTCTTCAGGGAATGGAACCCATTGGAGGCTACAGAGTCCTGCAGCATTAAAGGAGCTGCTGCTGAGGCTACCCCAAATCCAACCCCTGTGGTGGCTGGAGAAGCTGAAGAGGAACAAAGTCACTCATTCAGGTCCTATGAAATCAAGCAAGGTCTTTATAATCAGCCTGGAGAGCCATTTATTGGAACACCTGGAACATAAGAGTGACCAAACTTTTTAATGAGGACACAAACAAGGACAGCAAAACTCCACGGTATCATAAACAAAGAGCTCTTTCGTACAGCGATAATTGGAGTTTTTCTCCTCAATATAGCCCTCTGTTCACTTTAATGCTCACCCAATGGGCTTAATGCATTGATAATTCAATCTTTGACTGCTTGGCTGTGAATAAAGGATTAGGCCTGACAGGAAAGATCAGGCTGACCTTGAAAGCTATCAAGTGACAAGACATTCTAGCCATGGAGTAAACAATTTAAATACATCTTGGGAAACAGAAAGATCCTAATGATGGAGGCAAACATACAATCAAATGATACTTTGTTCTACTAATAAAAAGTCTATCTTGTCTCTCCCAACTCTGTTAATGCAGTGATTTTTCTCTGTCAACTTAACAAACCCAGTTTATCACTAATAGCTATTTTTTCCAAGCAGTTTCCACCATGTAAAGTTTGCAACCCCCAAAATACAAATCTTCAGCAATGCACATTAAAAACACTTGCCTTGCTATTAAGCTACATCATCTTCAATGATCTTTATACAAACATGACTGTACCTTTATTTCTAACTTTTCTGTAAATCAACTCCCCCCACCCCACCCCAGCCAAAATTTGGACAAATTAAAATGAAGAGAGAACATTCAGAAACTGGAGTTTCTAAACACTTCTTTTAGGGGGAAATATGTCTCAAACATGTCTCAATGCTATTCCCAGTCAGAGCAGCAGGTCCTATGCTTACATATAGATTGTTGTTTCATGATGCATTTCTGCACATAACAGGGAAAGAATCCCAAATGTAATGAGAGGTCAGTTTTTGGTAAATTTTCTGAATAATGGAAATTATAAAATTTCACAGCTTCTCTCCTATATAAAATCACTATTTTTTTTTTCCTCTTTCAGACTACTGTCTGGCAGCTGTTGACAAAACCTGACTTTTTAATGGCCTGCATAAGTTTGGCTGACAAAATTCCCCATAGATAATACCCATCCACCACACAGTACTGACAACTGACAATGCCCTCTGAGTTAGGATCAGTGCTCCAATAATCCTCTGTGCTCTTCACAGCACCAGCAAAACCCATGTATGTATTTATTTATTCATGAACTTCCAATGAAGAATAACACTTATCCCAGTGAATCTGGGAGATAGATGATGTCTTTTTCCTTATCATTTTCCAGATAAAACCAAACAACAGATCACAACACTTAGTGCTGATCGCAGCACTGTGGTACTTAAAGATTTTAACCTCAGAAGGCACACGAAATTACAGCCCCACAAATCCCAAGCAGCTGAAGGACAGCCAAAATAAAATTCTGCAATGAAACCATTCAGCCTGTCTCACCAAATGATTGGAAATGTAACAGGGATGGCATCTGATAAAAGACATTTAAGGAAGCTCTGCCAGAGTGTCCCGGGGCTCTGTTTGGCAAGAGCTCCTCTGTCCCTGCCTCTGGGAGGCTGCAGAAGCTTTGGGTACATCCCCACAGTCACTGCTGGCTTTCCAGCACCTTTGGATCAACAGCCAGCCTTGGCTCAGTCAGCAGTGCTGCCTTCTGAAACCAGGGCAGGTCTCTTTTCTTGAAGGAAAGAGATGTAACAATCTCTTCTATGAGACAAAGCAGGAAAAAAAAGCAGTAAAACAACAGAACTCCTGTGACAAGTGCTGTTGGGAGGGCTGCAGCCTTTCAATTCCTGCCAGGGATTTTCTCAAAGGCATTCTATTTTTGTCTTCTTTTCTTCTTCCTGAAAAAACAGATCTGGGAAAGGATCTTACAGGCTGCCCTGCAATGCTGGACATGGCAAGGTGGAAGAAGGGAACTGCAGCAAGCTGTGTGTGCTTGTGTGCAGAGCAAGGAGCAAAGAGCAGATCCAAGTGGACTCTGATCTAAACCAGAAGCAACAACTTTTACAATGCTCTGAGGTCCAGGAACATCACCTTGGCATGAGATAGTAAAAATCTGCCCACATTCAGCTGTAGCACGATAGCTCTGGTTTCTAAACTCTGGGAGGCAAACCCAGATTTGACCTGGTTTTGTACATTGCCTCATCTACCAAGAACAGTGACACACTATAAACCACATGACAGCATTCGCCAAGCTGGTCATTTCTAAGACATGACCAAAGCCTTGATACCAAAACCTATCCTGTTTGCATACTGAAGTATTCCACAGACCTCTACAGAACTACTCAGGCAAGCAGAACTGATCTGCTTTCTAGTGTTTATGATGAGGAAATTAGTGATAATTTTCTTCCATCCTGATAGATTTGCTTGGAACCTGAATTATAAAAGCAATTTTCAATAATGCACTGGGTGTATGAACAAGCCTTTTCCATAATAACAGCACTGATTTAAGAGGGATGATACTTCACAGAGCACAATCACATTTGAAGAGTTCTTATTATAGTAACTCCTCTATAACTGGAGCATTAAGTAAGTTCTACTGTGTTATTAAAAAGTCTTGAAAATACTCTTAGAAGTTACTTAAAGTTACATTATGGCCCTGTCACTTCTTTTGGAAGAAGTAGACCTGGGAACTGGGGAGAGGCACAGAATTCCAGGGTTGGTGTGACAGCTCCAGTGCAGGCAGCTGTGCCACTGTAAAAACCTTTGTGCATAACACCCTGACCCATGGGCAAAGCATTTCTTAAGACAGAGCAAACCTGGTTTATCTCCTTCCAGGGCTTTTCAAACCTCTTCTGACCACACAGCAAGAGACCTACACCTTTTTACACGTTTTTGCAGTGCTTTTTCCTGCCCTGGGATAAATCTTCTGCCTGTGAAGCAAATGAGTGAGGCCAGGGGAGAGGCCCCTCCCTATAACTGATCTTCTCTCATTAACTCATTATGTCATTCCTCATGATGTTTTTGATATTGCTTTTGATATTTCTGAGGAGAGACTGATGGCATTTTTGGTCTCAAATCTCACCTGCTGCAATGCCATGCTGCACATTGGAGGTCAGGCAGCAAGATGAAGATGACTGACCCAAAGCTCTCCATTAAATATAGATCAGAGAAACTTGACTTCTGCCCTTTCAATTGGAGTCCTTTAGGAAATCAATCCCATTAAGTATCATTCACAGAGGTACTTATAAGCAAGTGGCTGAACTGACTAAACAAAATTCCTGCATTTTGCTCATTTACATCCAAGAATTTACCTCACATGGAGTTAAAAAACGCCTCAAACCCAAACTGATGTGGGAGCTCTGTCAAGGATTACTCAAGGTGTAAAAAAAATTCACTTGGTGACAAGTGTGCAGCACTGTAATGAAGACCATAACCAAGAGAAGCAGGAGGATTGTTTTCCACTGGAGGTAGGCAGATCCCAGCTTGCCAAGGGACTTTTCCAAATGGCACAAAGTACTCACAATTTGTGTTCCTACTGACTGCTCCCCCATATCTCCACACACAGAATCCCTCCTCAGCTTCTGGGCTCATTTTAAACCCCCAAGAGTGAAAGCCTGGTTTTAACAGAGTTGTGTAATTCTTCCCAAAGGAACTTTTCAGCTGCAGTCTCTCTATACATCACCTAAAAGACGATGAATCTGTTGTTTGAAACCCTGTGGCCCCAATAAGAAATCTCGGGCTTTGTTCAGAAATCTGAAATCCCAGGAAAATCAACGCCTGTAGAACCTTGGAAATTCAGGAAATACAGTTTCATGCTCTCAGTGTTCCCATCTGGAATGGGACATAGGATTACTTTTCTGCTTCACTTGATAATGCTGATAAGTTTCAGTCTCCAGTCTCAGTGCATAAATGAATCAATACCATTATTTCAAACTTGAGGACACACCCCAGTAAGTTTTAAAATCAAATTCTTTTGTATATCTGGCTTCCTGACAATGGTAATACATCACAGGCCCCTCTGCTTTGAGCAGTGGAAATTCAAGGGAAATTTTTGTCCCAGGATAGCCCAGACAAAGCCCTGACTGCAATATTGTATTCCCTGGATAAAATTTCACAGTTTCAACATTCACAGTTTTCTTTATGTTTAAGCACATGACTGACAGCTTTCCAAACCTGCATCATATCAACTTCCCACCAAATACAGCAATTAGGTAACACAGATGGCAACAATATTTACATCCTTTCCACCCTACATCTGCCAGGAGGAGGTCAGCAGGACTGGTCCACTTTGCACTTATAACTGAAAAGCTCTAATACTTTAAATGGAACTTCACCCAAACTGTGGCTTTGCCAGCTCCAAAGCAAACTGCACAAGGAGAGGTGATAGTGCCTCGTGGTTTTGATGGAGATGAGCATTAAATTTAGTTTCCAGATTGGGTAGAAATCATTTAACACATTTATTGGTTGCTTAAAAGCAGGGAAATCTTAAGTACACTTTGGAAGTGAAAACATCACTACTCAATCAAACTGACACTATCCAGGTATAACAAAAAATTTTGCCAAGATAACTGAAATTAGAACTAATGGAAAGCCCTGCCTAACCCACCCTGCCTGCTCTTGCACTGTTCAAATCAGCAAAACACACAAATACTTAGAGGGACGTGTGGGATATGCAGCACATACCAGACCACGGGAAGGAAAGCAGTGTGAGCAGGTTCACAGGAAACAAAGCAGATGGTGGCACCTTCTCAGCTCTCTCAAAGAGCTAATGCAGCACCAGTTCTGTGAATCCAGCTGGAAAATGAGCAATTACTCCTGGTTTTGCATCCTGGAGGTTTTCTGCAGAACCACCCTTCCCAATCCTAGCACTGCCAAAGTAATTAGTTCTCCCCAGCTCTCTCCATGTTAATGGCTCTGTCGATGACGGGGTCTCAGATAAATGGCACCGTGGACAAAGGAACCACCAGATGTTAATTCGAGCTACAAAGCTCTGTTCCAGGACAGTGACTCACCTGCTCTCTCTCCCTCATCAATTTTATCTTGAAGTTTCAATCAGAGAAACAAAAAGGGGGAAAAGGAAGTAAGTGCTTGGATCCAGCTTTTTCTCATCATCAACACCCATAGTCAAAGAAATCAGTATTTTATTAAGTCTCAACATCTTCAAGCAGAGTCCCTGTTCTCAGACCAGTTAACTCGAGAGGTGTCTATTCTGTCCAGTGGACTTCAGAGAAAACCCCAAACATGTAAATCCATCTGGATGGAAAACAGGGTTTTACCAGAAGGTTATTTTTTTGCCTTAATAGCAGAAGAAACTCAGAATGAATCATTTGATGATATTATCTGAGAGCATGCTGGTACCCTCTAACATCACTGAAACTGTGGCTCCAGAATGTTTTTTTTTTTACCAAGGTATCATTTCATAACAAATTATGTTTAAACAGTTTGATTCATTTTAACAGACAAAAACACCATGTTCAGACCAGACAGTGGTGAAATCATCTCTCTAATAAACTGAGACTGAAAAGGAAAAGCAGTTCACCTCTCTATATGAAAATTTAATATATATTCTTATATTTTTCCTCCAGCCAAGAAGGAAAAAGAATCCGATCTGACTAACTCCCCACAGAACAACAATTCTGGTATTTGATTACCTTTTAAAAGGCAATTCTAATCCAGTTTCTTAAAGTTCACCTACAGAAAATTGCTGCCAAGTAATGGATGGTCAGTTTTTGAGAGTTATTTCCTTGAAATGTTTCATGACAGGCCTCAGGTGAGTGATCTCTTCTGAACAGACTGTGCCTCTTGTTTGCTTTTCCATCCTTCAAGATCAAATCCATCCTTAGAAACTGGCAATGTGGTCTGGAGTGGCAGGTAAAGTTCACAGAGAAATGTGGCATCTTCATGGAAAGTTTCTTTTAGGGATATGGGAGTGGGGATCTTGATTAAAAGTTTGGTTAAGGGAAGGAGCCCTATTGAGGAACAAGAAAGGGAAAGAGGCAGAGACAAATCTGCATATTCTGCCAAGAGTACTGCAGCCTCCTACACTGATTACATCCAGGTTTTCCCTGGGTTTACACTGTTACAGGACAGGTGGGAATCTAGTGGTGAAGTTAAAGATGGCACTCACCTATGGGGTAATTATATTGAAAAAAAAGAAAGATACTCCACTTGAATGCCAAATCTGTTAGAAAACACTGTGTACTTCACCTGTTTATACCTAACTGGTGAGAAATGGTTTTTTATCATCCCTCCCTCCAGACAGTTTTACTGGATTTTCTGTATTTAATTTAAAAAATCCTCAAATAACCAGTGATTTGTTCAATGCTTGTTCTCAAAGCACATAAAAATGTTTTGTAAGTGTTTCCTACGAAGCCAAACAATTGATGCTGATAAAGAAACCAACTTCACAACCCCCCCAACCAAAGTATGCATGTAAGCACTGGTGTGTTTGGAGGGGGGAGGCTGCCCTGGGCTGTAACTCAGAGGAGACTCTGTGCTTGCAAGGGAACGATCCCACTGTGGCAGCTGCAGCAAGGACAGGGTGCTGCCGTTGGCAGAGCAGGGATGCAGAGCTGGCAGCTCTGGCTGTGTGGGATTTGAGACACACACAGCATGACAAGATGTACAGCCTGGGAGTGGGAAGAAGACACAGGGAGGAGGCAGCTCATGGGTGAACATGTGGGAAGAAACAGAGAGACAGCAAGGAGGCTCTTCCAAGGTAACTCCTGAGGAGCTTTGTCCCGATTCTGAAATCCAGAGGAGGTGAAAGCTTTCCCGAGAGGTGTCAGCTCCACACCCCAGCCTGGACACTTCTGAAGGGAATAAAAGCAGCAAAAATACAAAAACCTGCACAAAACAATTCCACCTACAAAAACCTCCCTAGTTTACATCAGTGAAGGATTTGGTGCAAAGAAAAAGAGCTGCAGCAAATAAAGACCGTGGAGATGGTGGGAGTTGGAAATGACAACCTCAGGGAGTCCTCAGCGCCCACAAGTGCCCGAGCCTGAAACCCCCAGATAATCCCCAGCCCACTCGTGCCATGCCCAGGAAATAACACTGCTTTGAGCTCGCCTGTCTTGGGCAAAACAAAAGCTTTTGTGACTCACGACAGAAGCCTGAATGCTAAAATTTCCTGCAGAACTACTGAGTGTGTCTTTTGAAACAAAGTGCTTATTACCAGGGACTTGTCGTCCCAAGATCAACTGTAACCTTGACATCTGCTTATTTTCTTTCAGAAAACCACCTTGCTCAGTTATTATATATTGAAAGCTTGATGGTTGCCAGCAGCTAGAAGGGTACAAACCACGAAGCAAGTGCCACAAAGTGGTAATGTTGAAGCTGCAGGATGTAAGGCTGCTGAAAGAACAAATAAATACTATTGGTACAGAGAGCTTTAAGAAGGAAAAAATCTGGATTTCCCAAAGAAAACTGTAAAGCAAGCCTTGCACAACTTCATTCTACAGAAAATTTCTATTAAATACATCCCTTTGTTTTTCATGTTGCTTGGCTCTCACCTCATGGAGGCTGGGAAGGGAATGGATGCTAGGAGAGAGTGGGCAAGGGTGAATTGAACTTCTCTCCTCCTCATCAACAACCCCTGATGGCTGGTGGCAACAAGAGGAAGAGTTTTGCTGTGCACAGCCTCAGTGAAATACCCTGCAGAGCTGCAGGATGCTGAAGGTATCTCTAAAGCTGTGCTAACGACAGCCAGGTGGGTTTTTCCAAAACTCTGTTTGTGCCACGTGTCCCTGAACTGATCCACAGTCATTAAGAGCAGAACACATTCACCTCACCACCTTTCCCTCCCAGTCCCACACACCTGAAGGGAAAGTCTCCAGTTCTCCTGGCTTTTCCCTCACGTATTGAGGTGCTGGAATAGGTGCAGAGGTGGTGAGAGAAGTGGTGGCTCCTTCACAATGCCGGAGGTTTATGGGGAACAAGGACAACATAAGTGGTCAGGTACATTCTCCAAGGAGGGGAGCACACTGGCTCCTCATGTCCTAAAGGACACTAAAATCCTGGCTCTGTGCAGCCTGCAGAGCTGCTGGCTGTGGGAACAGAAAATAAGGCACTTGCTTCCCTCTGGATTTAATAGAGCCATTTATGCCAAGCTGGGGAAACGTCAAGGTCACTGGACAATATTTAAGGTGCTGATACTTAGTCACACAATAATAATGTCACTTGCAATTAAATGCATTCGAATTGAGGGCCCTAAATGCCTTGCAGAACACACCTTTTCAACCATGGGATAAAAACATATTTTAGGGCTCATTCCAGAAGTGTCTGGTACAGAATGATGTCCACAGTTTTTCATATTTAATACAGGCATTTTTAAATACACTTGTAAATAAAGCACTACCAGGAATAGTCTTGGTGATTACACTGGAATCAGACACAAAATGTGTGATGATACAGAAACATCGTGATCAGGAGGGAAAACCAGGCCTTCCACAGGTACCCATTCCATGGGTGGTATGCTCTGAACAGCCCTGTATTGCAGAGATGGTCAATGCTCTAACTCTGAGGTAGGAGAGGAGCACTCAGTGGGAAGAGCAAAGGGGAAAGTCACAGTGGGGACTCACCTGACCATCTCAGTAAGGGAATTTTTCTGCCACCAAACACTGCAAGGTGAACGCAGCTCTCCTTCCTCCCCATTAATAAAAGCCAACTCTTGTGCTCTTGGTTTGAGCCTGTTTCTCTCCTGCAGCCCCTGGAGAAATCCCCTTCCTGCAGCCCCTGCCCTGAATTTGGCTTCAGCAGCCGAGTCCTCCTCACAGTTACTCTCACAGCCCTGCTCAAAGCCTTTTGCCTCTCCTCCAACATCCTTTCCAAAATCCCATCGGGCCAGTTGGCAAAAACAACAGCAAGCTCTTGCCCAGCTGCCAAACACCTCTCCAGGTCTTTCTCTTCCCTCTTCCTTCCCCTACTCAAAATGATCTCAGCAAAACCTTCTCGGTGCTCTCTGCCAGTGCAACTTGGTAATAAATACTTTTCCTCTGAGCCCCTGAACCTCTGCCCCAGCTCACAACTGTGGCCTTGTCTATTCCTAAAATAGCTTTTATTTTCATTTCTTTCCTCTGTCTCTCCTCTTGCCTGCACCTCTTATTTCCTGCTTTCTCTGTGCATCACTTCAAGAGCAGCAAAGATTTGTTGCTCACACGTTGAGGAGCATTGCTTCTGTCAAAAGTGTTGTTTAAAAGCATTGCAAGGTTTTTCCTGATGTGAATTTCTCGGGAGGTTTTGGTGTTGCCAATCTTCATTCTAAAAAGATTTTTTGAAAATTAGCTTAAAAACTCTATGAAAGCAAAACAGTTGAGCAGAAATTAGTTTTTAAAACCTCAAACTCTTTGGAAATATTTTTAAAAATATACTTGTGTGGCAAGTCCTGTGAAACCCTCCAAGCAGCTGAACAACCAATGAGCAATGAAGGCATTTTTTAGCTGTTGGGGTGGGAAAAGTCATCCTGCCTTCATTTTAGGGACATGGCCCAGGTTGCCTCTAGGTCATGTGTATCCTTTGACACATGCAGAATTAGGCACTCAGAATCACACCTTTCAGGGTGCATCACAGATCTAAGGCCAGTGTGTGAACACCTGAGGTTTCTGGAAACACAGAACTCCTAAAGCACCTTCCACTGGTCACAGCAAAAACAAGTTCCTGAGCCTCAAGGCCCAGTCTCCATTTAGGACAGTTGTTTTGAGCCTGCCTCAACTATTTCAACAGCAAAAATATCTACTTTTTTTTCTTTTTTGCTTGGAACAAGTTCTTTTTTTCAAGGTAGATATAAAGTAAGCTTTAAATCTTGTAAGATACTTGTGTCCTGTTTACCCAGCTAGAACAATAGAAATCCAAGTGAAAACAGAGGTTTTGCTGACAGGCAATAAACTCAGAGCTTATTCTATTCCGCTGTCAGGAACTGAGAAAACAGGCAGCAGAAAGATCTGAACACCCACACCCACAAAGCACCAAGAAGAATTTGGCATTTAGCTCAAAAACACAGGGAAAGACCCACCTCTGTTCCAAACAGGGGCATGTGGAGGGATTTCACCAGCCAGGGGGATAAGCAGCTCCCCAGCCCACAGACCTGCCTGTTCTCCATCACCTGCAGGATGGAGAGAGGGCAGCAATTCACCCTTTCCCTTTATTACCCAGCTGGAAAGGGATGGCAGTGCAAAGGGAACAACCAGGGCAGGATATGACACTTTAATTCAATTAAGGGGCTGTGAGTCCCTCAAAGCAGCAGTTCCTCCCCACGGAGAATTCCTAAAACCCCACCTGGTGCCAAATCCTGCCCCATCCATGGTGGGTTTGTTCATTGTGTAGCATCTTTGAAAGTGCTTGGAAATAAAATATTTCTCTGCCAGTTGTAAATCCTCTGGCAAATCAGGTTTGTTTTCCTACCACTTTTACTCATAAAAGTACTACTATTCTGCTTAAATTTACATTGTGTTTTTATGGTGGAGACTGTGGAATTTCAGAGTTCTCAGCAATGGTGTCATAACTCAAATTGAGTTGTGAGGTTTTCCAGACAAATTCCTTATCAAGATATTATTGCCACTGTTAAAACACAGAGAAAAGAAAATGACTTGTTAGGTTTGGGGAAAAAAGAGCTATGGACCTTTAACATTGCATTTCATTAATATTCCTTGTAGTGTATCTATTACAAGCTCATTAACAAATCACCAAGCAAAGTAATTATTTTGGTGGGGGTTTTTTGTTCTCTAAAGAATATAATTTAATATAAGATCATTCTTTGCATCTCTGGATTTGTCTTTTTAGTTTGTAAATAAGATATCAATAGTGGGAATGAAAGCATTCTACTAAGAAGCACTTTGAAAAGAGTAATCTACCAAATTAATTCTGTAACTAATCAAAACAATTAACTTTATTATTTTTCTTCATGTTCATCCTACTAATGATGTCATTTTGTTTATTCCTGAGGACTAAAGTACTACTCTCCAAAAAGTGCTTGTAAACCCAAGATATTAATGCTTAATCAGGTGAGATAAATATTAAATAACTTCACAGGAAAACTTTGTCTCATGTTCCAAACTGACAGCAGTGGAATAGTTAAAAAAAAAAAAAAAAAGAAAAAAAGGAGAAATCAAGAGTTTTTTAATGGAAGTCAATGAAATTCTTCTGTTTGCCTCATAGCAGTTGACTAAAATGGACTTCAAGTGCCAGGTCCATGCTGATAAAGCTCTTAAGAACACAATCCCCCATGAACTGAGCAGGACTTGTTTTAATGAGAGCTGACCATGCTCAAATGGAAACAATTTCTAGTCCCTTTGTCACCTGCAGTACAGGCCTGCTATCAAGCAAATTCCAGAAATAAAAGAGAAATAGGAAGAACTTCCAATGCATGCAAAATTTCAAGGAACTGAAAAGACCTTTATACAGTTTAAGAAAACAAGTATTTCAAAATCTAGAGTTGGACTATCAAAATAGTAAAACCCCAGCAGTATTTATACAATTTTAGGAAACTTTTCCTCTGTTTTCTATGACTCACTGATAGGGAAAAAAAAAATCCAACTACTTTATTCAGACAAAAAAGAATGTTCTGTTTGAAACAAAAAGAGCACTAGATGGTATTTCCCTTCTCCAGAAGTGTGAATGACAAAATGAAAGAGCCAGTCTCTGGAAGATTTGTTTTCTTTTTTCCTGGTGTTTGTGTGACTCAGGCAGCTCTAACAGCAGTCTCCAGAATGTCTGCAAAGGGGGGCTCGAGAGCAGCACAGCCAAATCCCAGCTTAGGCCTGAGCACTTTTCCAAGGCTCCTCTGGAAAAGTTAGGCATCCATAACCAAATTTATGGAAATCACTGTCAATCTGAAGGGCTGCCCACTGCTTTCGAGTTTTTCTGTTTCTCTCGTCTCTCTGCCTACCTCAGAGAGGCTTTCCTTGACTAAGGATGAGCAGCACCTTTTATTTCACACCTGAAAGTCCCTCACAGACTCTGCTCCACGCTCTGCCACACAAGCAGCAAGTCTGTGCCACGGGGCCAGGCCTGGGGAAGGCACAGTGCTGCAGGAAACAGTTCTGATGGGGCTGCACACACAGGAGGAGTGGGCCACCGTGCACTTTGGGCAGGAGAAAATAGTGCTGTATGGTGGAAACCAGGGAGAATTTCAAGCAATTTTAACCAGGCAGAATTTTAACTTGAATGAAATATCTGAAACCAAGGAGGCCACAGAGTTGATGTGAGGGCAGCAGCATCTGCCCTAGACAGGCTGAGGGAATTGAGGCTGTTCAGCTTGGAGAAGAGGAGGCTCCAGGGAGACCTTAGAGCCTCTTCCAGTGCCTAGAGGAGCTCCAGGAGAGCTGGAAAGGGACTTTCCACAAGAGCATGGAGTGACAGGACAAGAGGAATGACTTTAAACAGTCAGAGAGTAGTTACAGATTGAAGATTTGGGAAAAAAAAATGCTCTGAGGGTGGTGAGGACCCGGCACTGGTTTCCCAGATGTGCTGTGGCTGCACCATCCCTGGGAAGAGTCAAAAGCAGGTTGGAAGGTGCTTGGAGCAACCCGGGATAGTGGGAGGTGTCCCTGCCCATGGCAGGGGGTTGGAACAAGATGAGCTTTGAGGTCCCTTCCAATCCAAATCGCTCAGTGATTCTATGATGATGTGAAAATGTAATATAATGATAGCCATGACAGATATGAGGGATGCAAGGTCTGCAGGGAAAATAATATTGTTTATTAGAGTAATTGATGCAGTGGGAAAGGATATAAATTTCTAACAGAGCACATTTTACTTTGTGCCATCGATGTATTCCTTTCAAAATGTGTCTAGATGATTACAGCTTTTCAGCAAGGCAGAAATTGCCTCATTATCAGTAAAATATTCAAAGTGGTGGTATATACAAGCATTGTCAAATGTGGGAAATCATGAAAGTGAAGGAAAAAGAGAAGATTCCAGATTTCAGCTAAAAGATTTTCAGGTCAAGCTTCCCTAGCAGAGTCAGACAGATGAAAACTTGCAGTTTTTCAAAGCAATCACAAGTGGCTGTAAAAAAAGACAAGACCATGGCTAAACCTCTGTGTGCATCGGGGGCCAAATCCCATTGAATCCCAGCATGAAGTTGGAAAAACAACTGGAAAATTTGCTATACAACCAGGTTGTAGTTCCTGGGACAGTTTCTGCAAGCACAAGGTATGTTATGTTTTCCCACTTGCTCCACGAGAAACCCCTTCTTCTGGCACAGGGAAGAGGCACAGCCACCTTGCTGCTTTCTTCCTTTTCCCACAACCCTCAGTATCAGGATCTTTGTAACTGATAAGAAACATGTTGTGAGAATGGCTTTGAGCACCAGCCTTCTCCCCAGAAGAATAAAATATTAGAAAGATCCCAATTCAGCTCAACTTCTTTGGTTATTTGGCTCTAAAATATAGAACAATCTACATATGTTCATTTTAATAATGCATCAACACTCTTTCCTAGTTCCCAGGAGTTATTCCCTCCTTCAAACAAGCTCCCAAATTCATAAGAAATGAGCTTAATCTCTTTTTGCACTGGAAGTACAGATTCCCTCTCAATTACCTATATATCTGTCGGAAGTTGGATTATTTAAAGCTCTCAAATTATTCCACCAGAACTTAATTCATTTAATGATTACATGCAAAACTGAACCTTTGAACCATTTTAGTCAACTGGCTCTTAATTGTTCTTCAGCAGGTCTGTAATCAGTGGAAATATTTTCTTAAACTGTGGCAAAGCTGCCCTGAGATGTGTAATCTGGAGCTCGGTTTCTCCACAAATACTTCGTTATTGTTGCCATGCACGTATTTATAACATTATCCTCAGAATTCTTTTAGACTGCCAGGACTTTGGGAGAGCTCCACACTGAAAGTATTCACCAGTTCATAGGAAATTCAGAACCATGAGGGCCAGACCTTCAAGCCAGGATAACTCAGCCCAGCTCCAGTGATTACAGGGCTGCTCATCTATCTGGCAAACAAAGCTCATGCTGAAGACCTGCTAATTCTGCTTTCTCAGGAACATTGGGTCATTTCACTTTGCACAAGCTTCAAATGCTCCAACACTTCAGCACAAAGTGATTAGAAAAGCAGAATTAATTTTCACATAACTCACTTGACCACACTGACAACTCTCACCAGCTACAAGCACGTAACCCCTGCCCACGGCTGACGGTTGGAAACAAGAAATTACAAACTCTCTTGGTTAAATGGGTGAAATATTTTCAGTAACAAAAACTGCCTGGCAATGGATGGCATTTTTAGTACGGAAGCACACACACAACCCTGTAAGTAAAGCTTTCTTCTATCTTCTGCTATCAGTAGCTCTAGATTTCAAAAAATAAATTATTCATTTTCCCCAGCTCCTTGACAGCCTCTGCATTAATTTTAAGAATAAAAGTAAATTGCTTTGAGTGGAAGAAGAAGCCCGAAGTACAGACTTACTGAGCTCTATTAGTAAAAATAAAAAGGTGAAAGAGTCTAAAATTCAGATAATGAATCTTGAGGGTGGCAAAAAAAAAAATCAGCAAGATGCTTCACCCAGCCTTCTCACTGCTTCCACAACCCCAAAAATGGCCTACAAGAGATAACCTCATTTTCCTCACTTAAGATCTTCAGTTTAGAAACGTGAGTGGAAGAAATTACTGCCAAACCCAATCCAAATCATCACATTTGATAGCATGCTTTATCAAAATCTGCATTCCATACAAATGATCTGGGAAATCTGCCTAATCAAGACTAATTTAATTCTTTCAGGGTTGCGGTTGTGACCACGTATCACGATGGTCGTGGAAGCAGCTTGAAGGAGTCCCTTTGCAGAGACACAAGGGTTTCAGAAAGGATTAATTATAGATTATATAAACTACAGCACACAGATGAGAGTACCAGGCAGTTTTTAATAAGACAGAAAGATAAGGCAGCATTAAGAGCAACACAATTGAACATGAGAGTGGAGTTAAATCCTTATGTTCCTATTGTGCACATCCCAGGTGAAAGCTCCTGCTGTCTTTCAAGACTGTCAGCTGTAAATTTATTTATTTAAATAAAAGTTCTGTGTCAAAGGACCATTCTGAACAACGGATACGTGTGAAGTTCAAAACACAGCTGAATCAGCAAGGGCAAAGCAAGAGCAGATGGTGAGTAAGATGGAAAAAAAAAATGCCCCAAACCAATAAAACCTCTTGGAAGATCTACAGCAAAGCAGTTTCACAAAATTCAGTGGCACCATAACAATTTGAAATGAGCAAATACAAGACTCCAGATCAGCTATCTGAAGTTTTCATATAAAATACCAATGTTCTCCAAACCACCATGGGAAGGTTCATCACTTTCCTTAAAAAAATTATCATCTCCTTCCCAAT
This sequence comes from Notiomystis cincta, assembly GCA_013398075.1. Taxonomy (NCBI): domain Eukaryota; kingdom Metazoa; phylum Chordata; class Aves; order Passeriformes; family Notiomystidae; genus Notiomystis; species Notiomystis cincta. Next base: position 282,795 of record VZRX01020363.1, read on the forward strand.
TTTAATCTTTTTACAATACATGCAATTTTTATCTTAAAAGAGTGCCAGATCATTTTCTGAATTTTTTTTAACTATTTATCACTTTCCCCTCAATAAAACTTCATTAAGGTTATCAAACAAAGAAAAGCTTGTATTTGGCCCTCTGCTTTAACCCTGTATTCTGGCAAAATTGTGAACTGCATCTGTTGCCACTATTTTGATATTCAAGAGGAGCCAGAACTGAAAATTTAATGTTTAAATCATGTGATAAAAGCAGAAGAAACACATGCAATTACATGACTTCTTGCTTTCTCTGCCATCTCATCTTGTACAAATCTATTTTGTTTGGTAAACAGTAGCCCAGGTGTGAGGTTCACTCTTTAAGTGGCCTTAGTGAAGAATCTTGTCTCAAAAGAAAAATGTGTGCCTTATGGCATTAACACAGCAAATGAACACTCTTGGTCCTTTTCTAGAAAACACATTTATTATTTTTAACCTGGGTCAGAGTGACACTTTGTTTTTTAGATAAACTTTCTCTGTGGTGGTACTGGCTCTGTAATTCCCGTGCTGCCCTGAAGGACTGTCACCTTTCTGTTGATGGATTTTGGTTTTTAATCTCCACCAAGTGGACCTTTTGAATACTGACCAAGTATTTTTCCCTAACAGTAACAGCTTAAACAAAACCATGTATTACAGCTCACCTCTACAGATACCTGCCCACTCTGTATCCAAGAACTACATCCAGCAGGAAACAGGAAAACCTGGAGAGCTTCAACAGGGCTACAGGCACCATTTTGCACATTTATGACCACCTTTACAGGTGATATAGAAAATATAAAAAATCTTCACAGCCAAGACAAAGCCAGACAAATTGAGAACATTTAAATAACTTTTTCCCTGATACAAATATTAGACCAAAACTCCACTAAGACATGAGCTGACTCAGTGGCTGATTGCCTGTTTTATCTAAAAGCCTGTTCCTTCCCTGATGCTCAGATGTGTTTGACAGAGAAGGACATGCTAATGTCACCTGCTGCACAATGCCATGGAAGTGTCTGGAGTCTGTCTGGAAATCTGGGGGGGATACAGGGAGTTGCCTTGCTGAGATCACTCCCTATTGGAGGCTTGAATGGGATAAAATATATCTAGAATAAGCTATCTAAATACATACTAATTTCATCTAATAAATGGAACTCAGCTGCAAGAAAACTTCTGGGGAAGAGAGCATCCTGTTTGACAGCTCGAAAACTTCCAGGCATTTCACATTTCTGAATTGCCTGTTGGTCATTTTAGCCACAGTTTAGGACCATTTGATCCAGGTCTCACACTCCTACAGAAAAGGACAATAGTGGTGCTATTGCTCCATAACTTCCCTCAAGCTCAGTGCCTTCCTTGCCCTGTACAGGCAAAGACATCCCAGCACTTCCTCAGGGATGCCAGGGACGTCTCTCAACCAGCAGACAGGATTTGTTTAAAGGTACATTAATAAAAAATAAAAAGGCTCAGCCTCTAGGCAGTTTCTAGTTTGTTCACTCGTTTATTTTGCACAGGAGAGTACGAAAGCATAGTTTCCAACAGAAAAATGTAAAATCATAGTGAACACAGGAAATCCCTAAAGAAGAGCAGACTGATTTTTCTCCCTGAAATAGGCAAGAGAAAAAGATCTGTCACACAAAGCAACCAAAGAAGAGCTATGCAGATAAGGCACTTCAAACAGAAAATTAAGTATTTTATAATTTGGAGGACAATTACTTAGAGATTTGACATTCACAAGCACCCAGCTCCTCAAGGACAGGAGCACTGCTACCATAAATCCAGCTACCAGAACTCCCTGCTCCAGAATCACCCTGATCCCATTTTCCCTTTCTCACCTGCTCACTGAGGTACAGCCTGATTAAGATTATATCCTCTCAGCAGCCAAATATAAGGAAAATTCCAAGTTTGCTACCTAAAAACTGCAGGCTAGGATCCCTCAGATATTATAAATGACAGTACAACTCCTGAAATCACAGGGGAACCATTAACTTCATCCCACAAAGGACCTCTCTGCTTCTTCACAGTTCAATTGATTTCAATTCTTTTAATCCAAATTTTGAGAGTAACCTAAAATTTTCATCCTGTCAAATATTAGTATTTCCTAGATTTAGCTGCTGCAATACCTAGCTCTTGCAGAATTACAGATGCAGCCAAACCATGAGGGACCACCCCAAAATGTCTCCAGTTAGAGGAGGAGCCTATTTTGCAAATTGCAGGAATCTACTCTAGGTTCTGATTGATGGTCTCCATCACTTGCATAAAGTTTGCCACAGAAAACAGGGAAATGCTCCTCAAGCCTCAAAAACATTTCATGCTTTTTCGACGGAATTTCAGTGAGATTCAGTTAAGTTATGAAGCGCTAAAATAATCATCATTTTACTTTTTAGGAGAATGTCAGCAACGTGGCTAAATGGTCAACATAAAACTTCCTACTTCTCCAGCTTGTTTTGTGACCTACATAACCTCTAACTTTTGTGTTTGGCAATACACATGTTTGGTAATACATACGTAGATGATGAAGAATTAAGAATTAATGACTTGGGAAGTCAACTTCCACCATGATCTCAGTGGAATTCAGCACATAAAATCCTCAGGTTCTTTGGCTTTAATCTTTAGACAAATCATCTGCACACCGAAAACCACACTCCACAGGGCTGTCCTTTGTGGGTCAGCTACCAAGATATGGAAGAGGAAAGAATTTCTTTTACATTTCTGGGGAACAGACAAAATCAAACCCACTCAGAGCAGCTGTTTCCACACCTGCAGCTGCACTTGCTTCCATCAAACTGAGAATGACTCCCGTAATCAAGACATCCAAGGATATGTGAATCCAATTTCTTTTCATAAATAAATACTGCTTTATGAACTCTAATAACACATTCTTCTTCTGTCTTTGTGAAAACATGGCACCTGGGAAAGTTAGGGATTATTGTTAGGGGTCTGGAGGGAGTTAAATACTTGTAGTGGAAGATGATATGAAAACATAGGGTAAAAGAAAGGAACAAAATACTACAAATCTTCAATTTTCCCAACATAAAATACAAATATCACATGCATACAAAAGCAGTGTAATTACTACTACACAGTTTAAATATATTCATTATTAGCTCTCCTTGCATCGCCTAAAAAATCAGCAAGATTCTGTAGAGCACTAGAAATATAATTACCAAGATCAATTCAATGCACTGTGCCATTAACACCTTATTATAATGAGGCCACAATATGAAAGCATCTCATAGACAGAGCTGTGTTTTGCAATTCTTGGTGCAATTAGGTCTAGGTCTAATTCAATGAATCCAGTTCTAGGCGGGATGGAAATTCTGGATGTCTTTGACCTCAGAGATAAAGGTCAGTCGTGCAAGTCCAAATTAACTTCAGTGAGAAATTAACAGGAGAAAGGCTTGTCAAGCACTGGCACAGGCTGCCCAGGGAAGTGGCAGAGCCACCCTCCTTGAAGGTATTTAGCTGATGTGGCACTTGGAGACATGGTTTAGTGGTGGCCTTAGCAGTGCTGGGGGAACAGTTGGACTTTTCCAGCCTAAAGGATTCTGTGACTCTGAGAACATGTAAAGGCTTTTCCAGCAGGAAACTACAGTTAAAAACCTCCTGATAATAAATGATTTAGTCAAAATATCTCTTGATGTTTCCTCTTCCCCCCATCCTTTTCTTTCTTAATTTTCTCTGTATGGTGGCACAGATTTGAACTGACAATGCCCATGTCTGAAGCTGCAAACTTCAATTTTCTGCACCAAGGCTTAAGATTAGAATCCTGGATTCCTGTTTTGTGTTTTCTAATATTCAGAGATGCATACCTTCAAAATGAGCATATTGATGAACTTTACCTAAGAGCTAAAGCATCAGACCTGTGAACATTTAAGCACAGGCTTTGATTCCTGCAGGAGCAGTTATGGTATTCATTTTGAGTGCATTTCAGCAATGTATTGGAGCATTTTTTGTTTCATTATAGACAGTCCTAGCTCAGAGCAGCAGAGTGAATTTGTCTACAGGCTCATTCCCAAAACATCCAAGTGATACTCCTAAGTAGAGATTTGCTATTATCAGTCATTACCACCCCAGATCTCAGAGCACAACACAATTAAACTGCTGCAAACAGCGAACGCTCGACACTGCTCCATTTTTGTGTTTTGTCTTGCACAGCACAACACAACCCAAATGCATTGCTGGAATCAAACCCTGAGAAAGAACTTCTGAGGCAATGAAATGAAGCATTTCAACGTTTCCTTTGAATTTGTATGAAATGCATGCAGTGATACCAGGATGAGGCATAATGGATGCTATGACTTCTCCATCTTAGCTGCAAACAAACCACTCTCTTTAGTATTGTTTGTCCTGCATAGACCGTATAAATTAAAGGTCCTCTGATTAAAGTCTTTTTGCTTTGTAACTTGCTCTTCTCAAGCACCTGAAGCTTGAATATGAGCTGATCCATAAAATGAACTTCTACCCGAGTTACACCTTCTGGCTGAAAACCGCTTTACTGGAGACACAAAGTCTCTTAAATTCAGTGAAAAAAATGCTGTTACAAATGGACACTTTAAGCAGGGAATTGAATTTTATGAAGCCTGAACACTTTCCAGCTTACCTGGTAGGAATGTTGTTTTCAGGAAATATTATAATGATATTCCTAAGCAGCTTTGGTGACTCAGTGGTAAGTCTCCGTATTGCCGTGTGGGAAGCTGCCATTCGAATTCTTCTTCCCCCTGGGTTGCCACTTTGGGATTCTTATTCCAAAATAAAGCCGCGGGTTGTGCAGGGGAGGAATTTTTTGTGTGGTCCCAGGATGCTGCACTTGCTGGGGGAGGCTGTGTGGGCCCAGGGCTTGCCTGGAGGGGGCTGTGCTCAATACCTGCCTGGCAGAATGGGAAGGATTTAGGGGCTCAGTGCAAGGAAAAAAGGCAGAGTTTTGGCTCAGAAGTCACCTTTTCCCTTTTTTTCTAGTTTTGTTTTAAATGCAATGGATTTACCAACTACAAATGGGGGCATAAAGAGTTTGACCAGCCCACCCTCTCTTAAGTTGATGATACTTTATTCACCAGTGAATGCTTTTATTGAGTGTCCTGCTGAGGTGAGGCTATTTAGCATCTCCAGAGGTGCCAGAGATCAAGGATTAGCACCTGAAACAGCTTTCCTGCCCACACTCAGCTTCCTCCTGAGTCTTGCAGCCTCTCTCCTGCTCCTTCCATCTCCCGGGAACCTCACCAGGCGGAGCTCAGTGTTTTATTGCTCGTTAAAGGCGTCAGAGCCAAACGTTGTTGTGCTGTTTGCAAAGCTGACAGACACCGACCTGGGACACACACACAGGATCACAGCCTCCACAGGGCGAGGACAAAGCACCCATCTCTGCACAGTCCCAGCCTGGTGCACCTGAAGATGTGGACTGGGGGTACTGGTATTAAATGTATTAAAGGAGAAACCCTGGATAAGGAAACTGAATAAATGGGAGGTGACAAAGGAGTAATTTTTCCCCTCAGACAAGACGAGCAGAGCAAGAAGCAGTGAACACAAACTACAACAGCAAAGATCTGCAGCTGCAGATCCTGCAGCTCATGAGAACCTTTGGAGCTGCCCTAGGTAGAAATGAGCCTTTGCTGAAGGATTTTGACAGGTGCCTGATGCAACTCTCTCCTAAAATCCTCACTTTGGCTTCCCAGGTTGTTTGGAAGATGAAGCCTAAATGAATCAAGTGGCTCAGCTGACACCAGGCACTACAGAATACTGAGAGTTGCAGTGTTGCAGGAGGCTTTGAGGCCACAGGCACCAACACCCTTCAGCAAACAGCACTGCACTTCTGGAGACCAGGCACACGCTAAAGCAGAGCCTGCCCTAAGTGGATAAAGCCAGATTTGCTCAGTAGCTCGAGGATTGAGCCACGAAAACGTAATCCACAAATATCAGTCTAGAAAGCAAGGCTAATTCAGGCTTACCATAGCATGCACTACCACCTCTAAACCAGCTTTTTTTCAAACTGTCTTTAATTTGCAGCTTATGCTGCAATTTCTAAGCTGTTCCAGACAGGCCACCAAAAGAGCCAGGAAATTCATTGGAAGCACTTCATATTTATCAGAAGTCCATCCAAGCTGTACACAAAGACACTACTCTTTTTTTACTCAGCCTCCTCCTTGTCTTCTCCCTACTTTTAGTAGCATGCTGGGGGCAGATCCATGCAAGAAGCTTCTTCTCCAGAGAGCAGTGAAAAGCAATGGTCCTGTGGATGAGCAAGTGGGGCTGAAGAGATAAGTCAAGTCTTGCTTGACTTCAGCCCAGCCTGTGGATGAGACAGCAGAAGTTTTTCATCTCTTTAAGGGGGGACAGAAGTTCTTTTTTTTTGCTTTGCAGCCAGAAAAATCTGTAGAAATTAGTGCTTTGAGGGCCCTTTCTCCTATAACCACCTCAAGAACAAAGGAAAACGAACAGGCTTGAAAACTCAAACAAAATACAAAGTATGCTCTACATTCTACAATATGGGAAGCAAAGTTGATAAACCATTTGGTTCAATTAAGACAAGCCAGTATGGGAGCAACTTCAGTATCCAATTTGGTTCCCAAACCACAGTTTTATTTGATCATATTCTTGCGTTCTTAGTTCCTGGGGATATTAAATTAATAAAAGCTCCATCCTGTTTTGCCAAAACTAGGGTTTAGTTTTTATGTAGTTGATTTGATGAGGGTTTTGGCAGAGCAGAAGTGAAGCAGACTGAACACATCCAGTTTAAGTAAATAAAAAAGCAGTGATAAGAAGAAGGAAGAACAGCTCATTTTTATTTTTTTCTTTAATCAGAAGCTGCATTTTATCTGTGTGAGCTGAGATTACAACAAAGCTTTAGTGATGACTTCAGTATCACCACTGGCCTGTGCAAATCCCATCCTGGACAGTAGGATTTTAGTTATTAAAGGGAGTATTAACTTTCACAGGTCACATTAGGCAGCCATGGAGCTGCACAAAACAGACAAAAAGAACAAGCCAGAGGGTCACTGGCCTTAAGTGAAGACCAAATAACCATCAGCCCCCATGTGCCACAGCCAGCTGCAAACTGGAAGCCATCCACAAGAAGGAAGGGGTGAAGCTGCCTGGACAGCTGGAGAAAGCTTTAGTCACAGAAAACACAAAATCAGGCGATAAAAGAGGCGAGTGCTGCGTGTCCCGACTGTTGAAGCCACAAGAGCCGTCTGGATAAACACTCTCCCTTTTCTCAGGAGCTCAGCTGGCACCACACAATTCACACCTTTATTCCCCACTCCAGAGAACAGACCAACATTTAGGGAAGGGGGAACAGAGTGGAAAATGGGCAGCTGAGGAGGGAGGAAGACGTGGCACGGAAGGGTGCAGAGAATATTCCCTGATTCCCCCTGGATCCCGTCACCTCCCGCCAATGTGAGTAGGAAATCTTCCAAAACACCACCAAGGCTACAGCGGTGCTGATGTGGAGGCACATCCAGGGGAAGACGAGGAAGGAATAAACCCCAGCATCTCCCTGAACCTTCACTACCTTGGCAGAGAGTGCCACATAAGCTACAGAGAGAACAGGCAAATGTGAGGCTCCAGCAATGAGCACAACAAACCAGGTAACAGGGCAGGCCTATAAGACTTCAGCTGTGAAATTTAAACTAGGAGTTCAAACTGAATGGGAAAAGGATGGAAGTAAACCACTGGAATATTGGGAGTAAGGGAGCTGGGGCTGCAGAATGGGTTTACCTTAAACAGGACTGGGCACTGCAAGGCTGAAGGGTCAGCACTGAATTCCTGCACTTCCTTTTTACAGCTATGTTGTGTCCTTGGCCTGTGTAATTATTAAATGTGAGATCAGGAGGACTGAAATGCCTGAAACATTTCAGAGCCACACATACTCCCATCTGTGAACTATCCCATCTTGGACCTTCCAACCCAAATCTTTACAGAGCATTTTAAAAATTCACAAAATGCAGATTCCCTTCATCATGTGAAGTGCCTCAGGGGAGAAAACAAAACAGGAAAAACAGTTTGAAGTAAGGATTTTCAAAGTATAAAATGTGCCAAAATTGGAGAAATGTCTTAATTTCCAGGGGTGGAAATGCACCAAGTGAAACACTTCAATATTAAAACAACTAATGTTTTTAGGACAGAACAAGTTCCCCAGTAGTATATTAATGCAAAATTATGTGCTTTGAAATGGGAAGTGATTAAAAATATACCAAATAAAATCAAAACGTTGAAAAGCTTTTTTTGATGGCAAGATCAAATTAAGAGTAATTTTTATTCCACTTGGAGGGAAAACTGTATTAACATCCATTAAAATCTATAGTAAACTGATTACCAATGATTGCTGTGGTTTAAATATGCACTTTGCCGACTTTGGGAAAGTAAAAGCCAAAAATTAATCCAAAAACCCTCGGAGAGCCTGGGTATGGCACCTGAGGGGTGGATGGATGGATGGAGATTTTCACACCTGCAGCCTGCTCAGGAGCAGTCACAGTGGAGTTGTTGGTCACTCATCCCTAGTGTCCAGGACTTCCTAAAGCAACCAAGCTGCAGTGCAGTGGAAAGGAAATCTACGTTTGTGTCACTGCAGTAACCAAGAACTCAAAGCATTTCCTTAAATAAAAGGAGAAGTGTGTCCCTGGCAGACACACACAGCAGCACAGAGCATCCCTTGCAGGCTGGAGCATTTCTGGCTGCAGAAGACCAAGAAGGTTGTGGTGCTTTACCAGAGGCAGCAAATATCTCCTCTGGGGTGTGACTGGGGTTGTGGTATGTTAAGCATCAGGGGTAAGAAACCGTGGAGATTTGTAAATAGAGTACAAACCCTGTTAATATCCTTTATTGATTAAAGTGTGTCTCAGCAAGGAGAGAAATGGCTTCAAAAGGCACCTCAGAGTGCACAGGAGATGGGCTGTAGCAGCTTACATACTCTTTATTGCAGAAACCCTGCACTGACCCACATCTGTAATCAAAATGAAATCCTCCTGTGAAGGCTATCAAAGCTTCACTTACCAAAATCCCACTAACCTACAAGATAAACCCTTTAGTCTGGAAACATTCATTTGACCTCACTGTTACTTCTGCGTGCAGAACTAACATGGAGCAATTTCCCAAGGCACCCTTAAAGGCAAAAATGTCTTTTTCCACCCAGTTGTAGATGGATTTCCCATAAAAAGCCACCTTGTACACTTTGATTATCTTCAAGCAGTTGCTTCACTGTGTTCAAATGCAGGTTACAGATAAATGCAGCTCAACGCCACGTGACAGAAAATTTCAATGTCACAATTAATACTTAATCAATTTGCAGTGCCTTGTTTTCCAGCAGGCACTTGAAATGCAGGGAACAGGTACAGCCTTAAACTGCTGGGAGAATAATTACCACCGTGCCTGGGCCCTCAACACAATGCCACTCTGCTGTGGTGTTCTGACAAACACATACAGACACTCACAGATCCAGTGACATTTTCTTTTCTTTTATTAAACACTCTGTGTGGGCAAGAAAAGAAAGGAGGTTGCAGTATAATTTATGACACCGTGTAATATCAATACTAAAATACAAATGAAAGAATTTTAAAAGAAAGTTGCAAGTGTTTCTTCCAGTAAGTTCCCCTTTTGTGTTATCAGTAAGGCTCATGTTTGATATTCACAAGGCAAATGAATGGTTTTCCTTTCTGAAAGGGAAAACTCAAATCACTGTCAACAAAACGATCAAGAAACAAAGATAATGCATATTAAAATTAAGATGTTAAATAATTAAAGACTAAAATTTCAAAACTCTTCACTACAACGAGAAGGGAAAGGCTGTGACAAGATTTGTAGAAGAGATGGTAGGTAAATAACTCCAAGTTTAGAGTTCTGCAGCTTGGAAATGAAATGGATGTCAGGAAAGTGATCAATAACATCACAGACCAGCACAGAGAACACGAGTAGGTGACAATTACTCCCACAAAAACCAGAGAAAACAACTAAAACAATCCCATATAGTGCAGCAAGCAGTTCTTATTTCAAGTGCTGCTGCTGCAGTGAGCTGGCCTGAGTCAGCTTAACACATACCAGGGAGAGATTTGCAGCTGCCTCCTGCAATACCACACTGCCAACCGTGGGGCAGATTCCTTACCCTGCATCCCTGCCTGACTCCTCACTGGGATGGGAGAAGGACCATCATTAGGAATGATGAGCCCTGGAATCAGCCACTGCACTCTGAGAACATTTCCACACTTACTGCAGCAGGACCATCCAGGATTTAAATAATCTGTTTATTTATTTATTTAGTATTTACAACTTATTTATTTATTTACAATGCCAAGAGAAGGTGCAGATGCTCAGTTACACAATCTCACCTGCAGGACAGTTCTGTCTGTGCAACACTTCACAAGATGCAAACCTGGCATTTTTGCTTCAGGAGCAACTTTCAGTTTTACATTAGATAACACAGCTTTAAATTGATTTGACACCAGAGCCCTAAGAGCAAGCACAGGATTGATACTGGGAGTTCCCACCTGAATGTGATGTAAAAACTGAGTTCCACACGTTGATGACACTCTTAGGTAGTTATTTACTACTGTTCAAAATTGGTGCTGACCTGGGGACAAGTGTTAATTTGATAATCATAGGGTTAAGAAATGGAAATACCACCAATAAACAAGAACGTCATTAAAGGAATTTTGTTCTTCTAATATTTCAACCACTGGTAATATTTTTCAATTATCCCTTTTCAATCATTCCTCAGCAACTTTTAGGCTAAGAATGTGTTAATTTGTGGTGCCCCTCAAATAAAAAAATACTGAGGAAAATGTTCTGGGTCACATGTATTGGGCAATTCATTTGAATGTACAAGGTCTTTTCAACAGACTGTAAAACTACCCAGTTCTCTGGCTTTGTGAGGTCCTGCATATACTGAATTTATCAGTTAACAAGCCTAGTTAGCCACCTTCTGAATGCACACCTGAAAGAAAAGAACAGACACAGGAGTAGATTTATTGGTATAGTAATGCCTAAATGTTGATTTGTTCAGCATCAATTACAGAAAACCATCTGTACTCCATGGGAGACGAAAAAATAAAATGGAACCAAACCCATTTCCATTTAAATGCCTGGAATTTACTCTGTTCTTAGAATGATATTGCCAAAGCATTGACTTAGGAGACTGCTGCACCAAAAGCATTCAGCAGAGGAGAGGAAGAGATGCTGAATGCAGGAGCTGCAGCGTCCTTTGCACACCCTCTCCTGGGAAAATGACATCACGTCCTGACTGCTCGGTCAGACGTTCTCATTTGCTGGACAGTGCACACAAAATGGTTTAGACGCTGTCATTTTCCATTCAGAAGCTGCTGCTGCTTTGCTGGATGGCTGCGTGCTGCCCATTAATGCTCCCCAGCTGCCTCCCAGCTCTCTGCTGGCATGCTAATGATGCCCAGCGTGCTAATGACGCCCAGCATGCTAATGATGCCCAGCAAAAGAACACCAGGATGGGACTGTCACATACAGCTTAGGCAGTGACTCCAGGACAACCTGATTTCCAACCCCCTGCCTGCTCACAAAGCTCACCCTCGGGCTGTGGATGCTCTGTGGGACAGGACCCAGACCTTAAGGACTGGTCTCTTTGTTTCCTTGGCTGCAGTCGGATCATCTGACCAGAAGACCTCTATCCTTCAGCAAAGCAAAGCCTAGAAGTAGCTTTCCCTTGCATGAATGCTGGAAATAAAGTGAATTGCAGAGAATTCACTCAGATGCAAATTCTGGCCAGTGTTTGAAGGGAGGAAAAGGAGAGGACAGTCTTTCCTATGGGGTCTCTCCTCACCTCAGAGTGGAGGCAGCATTCATACAATAGTTTATACCTTGCTCTCACCTAATTCAAAAAAGTGAACACTTCAGAGTCATTCTGGGTTTGTAATTTTACCTTTTCTTCCATGTTTAATCAGCGTGGAGCTCATGCAGTACTTTGGGGCTACATCCCTGCTATGGTACAGGTGCCAGAGCCAGAAAAGAAGGCTAATCTGCTGCAGCTCTTTGGAATAGGGCTCTTCTGTTTCAAATTTCTGATAATTTCTAATAGTTTCTAGTAAATCATAGGCTCTGTAGCTCATTGGTGAATGATTTGTATTAGCTACTGTTTGAACCACTTGTATAAAATGAAGAAATCGACCTTGGAAGCTTTTAAAACAAACAGATTCCCATGTGCATGCTAAATCTGAGGAGTAACTGAATGAACACAAGTAGGCTCTAAGAGAAGGTCTGCACTGCCAGCTCACCAGGGCTGTGATAGCTGGGTGGGTCTCCCTCAGGAGGAACTAAGTAGGTCTGAATTAGCTGGAACAAGCAGTGACAAAAAGCAGCACAACAATCATTGTCACTGATCATACTCAGGAGCAGTGACAACTTCCTCTCCTTTATTCTTCCAGCAGCACAATTCCCAGCATTGCTTCTATGAGCGAGTGCTGAGAAATCCTTTAAATCACCCTTTTGGAAAATCCAGCACTGAGGTCCTTAATTTGCTCCCTTTTTTTTCTTTTGCTTTTGATGGAGGGAAGTAACTGACTGCTATGGGGCAAAGAAAAAAAGAAAAGGGGAAAATAAAACTCCAACCACACAGAACAAAAATGTCCAATCCCCCAAAACTGAACACAAAACTTCACAGAAAAGCCCCAGATGAAACCAATGAATGAAACCAATACACCTTCTCCCACGTCAGAAACTCTTCTATCTTCCTGGGGCAACTGAAAACACAACTTAGATGCCTTGGAGGGAAGCAGCAAGCTGGGGAGTTCTAATGCACTAAGGCCAGACTTCACCTAATGCAGAAACAGCATCCTGACAGCACCAAATCTCCCCAAATCCATCTCTCCACTATCTCACTCTACAGCTTTCCTACTTGAAACAGGCCTCTCTATTTATAGTTTTAGAGATACAACTGTGCAATCCAGATATTAAAAGAAACACATGATCTCTTCATATTTATATAGATAACAAATTAACACAGAGCTTGGGAGTTTCTAGGAACCCCACAGCAGGGTCTGTGGAGTATAAAACTTTGAGTATTTTAAGGTCCTAAAAGAAAGTCAGCCTCGGGGGTCTGTATTACTTTAAACAATAAAAATTAACTTTTCCCACTACTTTCAGCTTCCTTGAACAAAGTTTAAGAAAGGAAACAGCAGCACTCACTACCCAAATGTTCTGTCCTTTAAAGAAGAGAGAAAAAAAGAGTTCTTTTCACTATAAAAAGATAAGCACTGCACTTTGGTGTGGGGTTAATTTGGACATGTATGAACAAGGAGGAACCACAGCACACACACACATTAAGAGGAAGATGATTTTCCAGCTATAGTCCACTCCTTGACACTGGAGGCTTATAAAATAGAGCTGCAGGTTGTATTTTTATCCATTAATTTAAAAGAGATATTACAATACAAAATTATCCTACCTGCCAACATTTCAAAATGGAGAATATGTTTAGAGCCAGAAAAAGAAGCTGGCTTCAGAGAGGATTTTGGAAAAGGGCAGGAGAGAACTACACTTCTCCTGCCAAAATGTGGAAGGGATACTTCCCAAACTAAAAGATTTGGCAGGTATGAAGCATTTACATATCTCCTAGCAAAACACAGAATGTATTTCTTGAAATATTTTAAGAAGAAATAAAATGCATATTTCAAAGACACTTTCATGAATGTGTGTTATAGCCCAGATTACACAACACTGCTTCTATTAAAAACAAAGCCTAGTCTAAAAAGAAAAGAAAAAAAAAAACCAACTATATTCGTGGTGTTTGGAAATGAGAAATCGATGACTAGAAGCATTTTCTTCATTAAGTAACAAATTGCTTCTCAGAGATGGATATTTTAAGATATCCAAGTGGCCAATTGTCAGCTGGTGTAAATTATCACAGTTGCAGGGAGCTCTATTTTTACCAGCTGAAGATTTGCCCCTAAGCATCTGCCAGTGAAGCCAGCCAGGGAACCATGGACATATATATGGAAAGGCATTGATTCCAAAGAACTACAAGATAATTACAACTCGTTGGGCAATTGCAGGGACAGGGGGATAGGAAAAGGATGAGGAAAGTCACAGTAAGTAAGGAAACGAGCAGGAAAGCAGACAGCAATCCAGATAACTCTCCAGGCATGGCATTACTGTGCCAAAAGCTGGGTTCCAGCCCTCCCTTCCCAAGCCTGTGCTGCGGCTCCTGTATACACACTGTGCTTAAGCATCTGGGCTGAGTCAGCACCGCTGTTTCTCCCTACAGCAGTCAGGGACAGCTGGTGACTGCTGAAACCAGGAGAGTGCATATTCTGAAGAGTGGGATAAGGCATTTACGAGATTTTAAGACAGCAATTTTCACGTGCATCTTGCCTGAACAAGTCTCGTGAGCATATCCAGAACCGCCTCCCTGACATCCAGATCGCGTCCCTGCGCTCCGTGTGCCGCCCTTCACTGGCTCCTTCCTGTGTGGCACCAGGCCTTGGGCAGCCTGGCTGAGGGCTGGGAATCAGCCCATCCCTGCTAACAACCGGGGCATCCTCCCAAAGACCTGGACTTGCTTGCTGGGGGTGGCCATCCCCAGCATGGTCTGCGTTTCTGCTTGTTCTCCACACACTCTTTGTTGGTGAAACCACCACAATCCCTGCGCTTGATATGGCGTTAACAGACCACAACAGAACAGCTTCCGTGGCATCACAAGCACAGAAGAGCTTCAGATTTAAACAAAACACCTTCCCTAGCATTCCATGTAATGCTTCAGTGCTTCCAGAAGACAAGAGGAGAGGGAAAAACGTTGCCCAGAGTGTCGCACGTCAGCAGTGTTTCTGCGTGCTGAAAGCTCACCTTCCCCTGCACTGATAGCAGATGTTCTGCTGGCACTCACCTTCCTGTTGCTCCATTTGCAGGAAAACAAGAGACTGGAGCTGATGCATTTTTGCAGAACCACATTAACCCAGCTCAGCAATGCTGCCTCTTAAAACTATAAATTTTCATTGCTCAGAGTATGTCACTTGTTAGATACAAAAGCCATTAGATTGAGTAGCTCGGCTACTGGTAAAGAATAACTTCTAATTACATGACATAATCATTAATTAGCATTCATCCAGAGATGAAGCTTGCATTCATGAGTGATAAACGATGTGATACTGAATGTTCAGGAGCACTTAGTCACATCCCTAGGACATCATGGATGAACTACTGCTAAGCACCTTTACGTGAAGTCTGGGTACCTTTCTAAATGGCCACTTATGCTCAAAAAACAGTGACAGATATAAAATCTGCAGATTTGGACTTAAATTTAGAGCAGATAATTCTGTCAAGGAAACATTTTGAAAAAGATGAAAACCAGCAGAAGCAGATTATTAAATTTATGCTGTGCTGGATTCACTGCCACCACTTTTAACAACAGGCTTTATCCTTCACGTAACCAAATTTATGCTAATCTCCTCAAGAGTTCCAGAAACCCAAAGCAGAGAAACTCATCATTTTCAGCATTTCAAAACTCACTTCACAATACTCTGTTTTTCATTTGTATTTTAACCTCCCCACAAAAGCCTATTTCAGCCTTGCCTAGTAAATACTGTAGGGTATTTACTCTGGACGTCAAAGCGCTGGCGGTACTTCCATTTCATTGTAAAAGGCCAAGATAACAAATGCAGATTTATTATTAAATGTCCCACCTTTCACACTATGCAAATTCACCCAGCCTGCAGCCTACTTTTGGCAGTCCTCTTTCCCAAGGGCCCTTTAGGAAGAGGCTATCAGCCAGATTAATTATTTTAACAATAGCAGCCTTTTCCTACTGCCATTTTTTCTGTCACCATTATATGACATAAAGCAGGGGGGAGGCAGAATGAATTTATCCAGCTTGTAATATATCTCAGTCCAAAGCTTCCCAGAAGCACTGGATTCAGTGTGCAAGAACAAAGCCACCAGCCTTGCGTGACAAGTTACAGGGGACAAGGGAAGAGCATCGCGTGTCCCTGCCTCTGGAAAGGGCTGCATGGTCCATCTGGCTGGAAAGACTGGCCACCACAAGAAGAGATGAAGGACAGCTGTTAAAAACCCAGAAGTAAAATAACCTCCTCTGCCTCTTGTCATTCCTTAGGACACGTTGGCTTTCCAGTGGAAAATGCAGCGCCTCACAGATGCATTGATGCTCCATGACTTAGGCACGGCTCATTTGCCGGTCCTGCTCTCCTGACTGCAGGGATCAGAACTGCAGTGACAGGGGACCTCTGGGCAGCTCGTGGCACAGGGACACACAGGGACCTTCCCAGATGTCTCACATGGAGCCCTGGCTCTCCAGGAGCAGGCAATGCTCTGCCCAGCACTGCTGCTCCGTGGTCTCCCAGGGCAGGACAGCCTGGGGCCATGAGTGCACCCAGGAACCAGCCCAGCACTGCTGCTGCTCAGGCTCAAGGTGGGAAAATGAATGCTTGAGGATCTCTACCACCTGCTGTAGACACTGGATGTATTTATGGAGAAGAAAAACTTATGTACATTATTTTTTAAAATATAAAAATTAGGGATTTTCTCACTTTCAGATAACACCTGAAGGCAGCAGCTCATAGTGGGTAGGGTAACACAAGCCCAAGGATTCCCTAACCCCTCATTATTATTTTTTTAACAGCTCAGAGCCACAGATCTGCATGGAAGGAGAGGGAATCATTCCTCTGCCAACCTGAGTCAGGACCTGCCTTTCCACTGGGGTGAGCACAGCCTTGTGGCTTTGTATTCCAAATTCACTCTTTTTGGAGATCTTGGTCCCAGAAATGCAAAACAGCTTGGGCACAGAGGATTAGGTCATGTGAACGGGCCGCACTGTATGTTTGATTTAACAGAAAACATAAAGCACTTGGCACTCTGCAGCCTGCTCTGTAATGTTTACAAAATGATAATAACCGCAAAGAAACGCCAACAGGAACTTAGCACAAGTTAAACAAATCACCCTCAAAGTGGCACTCTGACACAATGGTGTCAAAACACATTTCCTTTCCCACTGGAACAATCCTATTATTTCGTGCTGGCAGATGGAGGGGAGAAAAGCGGTTTTAAACCCATGGGAAAAATGGCACATTTACAAGGACATGAGAGAGGCTTGTGAGCTCAAAGAACTACTGGAGGGAAGTTGGGCTTCCTCAGGGAAGAACTTCTGAAGGCAAGGGGTTTGACAGAGAAAAAGCCTAGAGGATTATCCCATGTCAGCACAAATCCATGAAAAGACAATGGCACCCTCATTACTCCAACAGGCGCCAAATCATAAAGCTCCCACGAAATGAAAAAAATTTATGATCTGTCCCTCCTCCTCCATCCCAGCAGAGAAGTGAGACAGAGGAAAAGAAATGGTTTTTCCAGTACTCCAAGACTGGCCAGTGTAAGGTTCCACAGGAATCAACACAGTTTTGGACAGACTGACACAGATCCTCCCAGGCCAACAGGAACATCTGATTAGGAGAGGTCCAGGCTAAACTCGGGCAGTCAGGAGGGCTCACTCATCCAATGGCACAACCTGCATTTCCAGCTCAACTTTCCAGCTCAACATTTCACTGCCATGTTTCTTCAAAAGACTCAGTGCTTATGGAGTGAAAGACAAACATTTCAAGGAAAATTAGATGTCAAAAATCAAGGGTCGCTTCCCCTGGCACTTCACTTCTATGGGAAGCACCTCCATCTCTCCCTCTATTTCTGCCTATGGTGTGAAGGGCTCAGATGCCAGTTGGACAAAACCCTGTATCCATAAACTTCAGCGCCAGTCAGGGCTGAGATGGAGAATTGGGCAGCTCAACCTATAATCCCTGCACAGAGTAACTTGGGAATCAAAGGAGTTTAAAAAGTGTCTGAATAGGATTTTAGGGCAAACCTTGTGAAATCAGGGGATCCAGGACCTAAAGACCTGGTAAATCTCTCCCAGCTCAATCTTCCCATGAAGCACAAGTCAAGCACAATAAATCCTGAAGTAGCTTCAAATGAAAAGTCCAGTGACTGCAAGCTGAGTGCATCTAACACTGCCAGCAAAAAGATACAGGCTCTGTCAGTGAGATTAAGATCATTTATTGCACAAGTTCAGCACAGGATGCCATAACTTAAACCAGGAGGGGAAAAACTTAAGACAGTCCTGGCTTCCTGTACATTGGCAGCTGTGAGGATGCCAGGAGCAGATCTGCTGGTGCTGAAAGCCTGACTGATGTATGCCAGAGGTGAAGAGTGGATCTGCTGCACCCCTGAACAGGAGTCCATTAGGATGCTCCTGAAGCACAACTCCAAATTGAGATTCCTCCCACTTGTGTGTGCCAAACCTGCTCTGCCATGTGAAACAGGAGGTTTGCTCCAGAAGCACACTCCTGCAGCAGCAGAGCACACAAATCCTCTGCTGGCACGACAGGAGCTGGCCAAGCATCCTGTGCACACGGGCTGCTGGCTGCAGAAAGAGTGCAGTCGGACACGATGGGAGCGCTCTGGAGAGCAACAGAATGAGCAGTGAACCAAGGTGCTGATACAGAGTCAAGTGTTACTGAACACTGAGATGTCCTCTTAGCCAAGAACCAGTGACATCTGACACCTGGAGTTACTACAAGTCCCCCTACCCAGACACAAAGCAAACGTATGCTGATGTTTAAGGGTGGCTGGGGCAGCAGGAGCCAAGGTGTGCAAACAGACCCACACTGGGTTGTGTGCAAGGGCAAACAAATGCAGGAGCGCACAGGCAAAGTGAAAGGCCCACCTGAACAAGTGCCAGCAAGAGTTGAGCATTCAGCTACTTTTAGCTGCTCTTAATAAAAAGAGCTGAATACAGAGCAGACAAATGCAAACCTGGCAGCTCGTGCAGGAACATGTTATTTTATGTAACATGTCAAAAACATGACAAAATGACCTATTTCTGTTTTCTTTACTTTCCAAGACTACTTCCTTCTCCGAGTCTCAAATGAAATCAATGTTTTGCCTTTGGGTGCAGGACCAGGAGGAGTCTCCGCTGAGCTCCTTTCCTGGCTTCTTGTGTGATGGGCAGTGCAGAGAACAAGGCAGCTTCAACCTCTACTGCAGAGCATAATGTAACTCCTAAAAGCCTAAAGGGGTTTGGACACCTTGGTCAGTAATGTTAAAAGTATTTTAAATAAAACAAAACAAACAAAAAAAAATCGCCAACAACAAAAAAATTCCCAAACCATTACCATGCCACAATTCTGTATATTTATGAAACTTGTATTTTTATTAACCTAGCTAAAGTACTAATGAAATGGCACTACAGCATTCCTAAAATGGCACAGCACAAACAACTACCTGAACTGTTGCTTGTGTTGAAGGATTTCTCTCAAATCTCCATGGCCAGAGATCAAGCAGTCACACCACTGGAAGATTAATCAAATCTATGTAAATGCACAAATATCCCCAAAATGAAGGAGGAAAAAAAGTAGATAGTTGATTTACATCAACAGAGCAACACCGAGTCTCCTGGATTACAACAGTTATTGCAAAACTTCAGGCCAATTACTAAGACAAAACCCCAATAATAAATCTGTACTGTGTGACCATTGAAGGTCAAGGTGTGCTGGAATTGTTTTATGACTTCCTCTTTGAGTTCACCAGAGGATACTTGGAGCAATTACATGTGGGGATGATGAAGGAGTGGGAGGGGAGGATGAGGGTCAATTGCACCATCAATTCTGAACACTTCTAAAGAGAAACCTGGGCACTGGAAACCCCGATGTGGACATTTCTGGCATCTCAGCCAAAGCCTGGCTGGCATGGGAACATCACATAGCAGGATCTGATATTTATTTACTGCTAATTATGACAGTGTCCTTAATATACAATATTGATTTTCCAATTCTGATTGCTCAGACTCTAGAATGTCTCTGTTTTTACTGAATGTTCCCAAGTGTGCCTGGAGCTGAATGGGCTGATTCCCTCAGACAGCTGTGTGGCACCTTACTTGTCTCTAAAGGCACCTCAGCTCAGTAATTAGGCTGCCACCTTTCACTTCTTTCTGGTTCCAAACAATGCTTCTGCAGGCTTGCTCTGAAGCAAACCAGCCATTTAACCACACACAAAGGGACTGCTGCTTTCCCAAAGAAAAAGAAGTCAGATTTGTGAATTATTTTTTTTCCTTGGGGAAAAAAAAGGTATAATTACCAACCATTAGTAGCACGTCCTCCCCCCACAAAAGGTTGAACACTAACACTCCTTAAAGGGTTTCCTGAGCCTTTTTTGCTTGGTAAAAATATCCCAAAAGGGCGGAAGAAAAAAAAAAACCTCCACAACATAAGCAGCATGGAGCCTTTCTGCTGGATAATACATTTCTTATTTTGGTAATAATGAAAGGCACGTTGGGCACTTTCTAAAGCAGTTTGTTCCAGATTGCTGGCTCCCACTGTACAAAAAAAATAATGACCCCTTCCCCACCCCATCCAAACAGCAGCACGCAATCCTGGCAGCACAATACCCCATTGTAGTGCTCTGAATGGCGGCCTGGCAGAGGAGCTGGTGGGAAGGAGGGAGCACGAGGCCCCTTTGCCCTCCCAGCACTGCAGTGCCAGCTCGGGGTAGGATGAGTGACGGCCGCTGCCAGCGTGTTGATCCGAGGAAACGAGGGAAGAGGCCACGCAGAGACAAATGCGCGGAAAGAAGCCGGGCTCTGGCCCTGCCTCCTCTGAGCTGCTGCAGGAACTGGGGAGAGGAATTTGAGATGGACTGCACAGGCATTTCAGCGGCACTGCAGGGCTCTGCTGCCTAAAAATGACAAATCTCCTTTTTCTTGCAATCCTGGAGTATAAAACAGGATCCCTATTTCAGCTGTCTCTGGTTTTTTTCTATCACAACTTCCCCTCCTCTGCCCTCCTGCATTTATCAGACACGTACAGGGATGGGTGTAAAGGTCTCCCACAACCCACACTGAGCACTTGGAAGCCACCCTGAAAGTTCAGGATGAAGCCACCTTGCAAAAACAGAGCTGTACAGGAATGGAGGGACACATCCATCCAGTTCCTGTGTCCAATGAATCACCAAGGATGCAATTAAAAAGCAATCTCTGGGCTCAGGTAAAGCAGGTGAACCGACAAACAGCATTTGGGTCTCTAAATGCCTCAGCCACTTCCCAAGTTTCCCACCTAGGACATGCCTGGCTAACCCCCTGATGTGGAAGGCAGAATCCTTCCACTAGGAGAGTCTCCTGGCAGAACTTGTGGAGTGAAGGCAAGGGAAAACCCATTGCTGCACGGATGGCAGCTGCTGTTACCCCAGCTCCCCCTTGCTGCCCCTGCCCACAGAGCCCAAGAACGTCTTTCCCCCCGTCTTTGCTTCCCATGACTCTCCTGGCAGCCCTTTTTCCACATCCCAGCGATGGTGGGGCTCTCAGCCCATCGCTCCCTGCAGGACTTGGTTGCCAGTTCTGTTTTGTTTATGGCTCCTCTCAGTTTAGCCACATAATTATGTCCATTTGCAGTGCAGAAACGAATTCCAAGAATAAAGTGACTCACATTCATTAAGGCTGTTTGTACAGAATCTCACAGTGCTGTTGCTCCATCCAGAAAGGACTCTGTGTCCATGTTTGTGGCAAGGCTGGATGGACTCATGACAGTGATAAGTTTGTGAACTGAGATGTGCCCACCTCCACCTCATGACCAGGAGCTCACAGAAGAGAAAACATTAATCAGGTTGGGTTCTTTACCTGCGCCCAAAAAGCACATTCCATTTTCTCTGTAACTGCATTCTAGAAATTATTGGGAGTTTTTACTCCAAAAGAGCTATAACAATTTATTGCTAGTCTTGTATTAAATGGCACAACTTTGATTATTTAAGCTGAATCCAGGATAACATAGTTTATAAGCTTTAAAGTTTTAAAATAAGTACACCACAACCACATGTCTGGACAGGCAAAGAGCTGATTACATGGAACCCAAGTGAAGAGATGACACAATGAAACAAACTAAAATTCTCCATGAACTTTAGCTGCAGTCACACAATCCAGCAGCACATTCCCCTGAACCACAGGCTTTTGCCACTACACCAATTAAAGAGAAATCTCAGGCACTTGGAAGCCCCAATGTAGGCCAAGTGTGAAAATTTTTTTTCTTTTTCTAATAGAGTGTTAAGCTTATAACTTAGTAGCTCTCTGAATTATTTGCCCATTAAAAGCTACACAGCTGACCCTGAGATACCTCAGGGAAAATGTAATATTGTTCTTCAATAATTAGGTCAGAATCTGATATTTTGACCTCTGTGTACTACTGCTGAGAAATATGAGCAAAAGTCAGTGTAACCTGAGGCTTTCATGATAGGGTTGGAACCTCTGTACTGTAAAATATTCCAACTGACCCCAAGGGGATTCAAGTTATTACTGGATATTTCTTCTCTCACACAAACTGTCTTCCCTCCCACTGACAGCAGTGTATAATATTTCCATCAGCAAAAAACATTCCCCAATTTTAAGAAATGTCCTCCTCATTCACAATCAGCAAGTGTCATCTCCAAGATGTGTCTTGTCCTCCAGCAAACACAGCAACTGTTTCCGTACTGAAGCAGCAAATATAAAATCTGTGTTTGGTGCTGAGTTTAGTTAGAACAGTATTTTGTTTTTCAAAAGAAATACCTCATTTTCAAAATCACCCAAGTAACACTATGGCTGTCTCCTGTTGACTGTCAATAACAACCAAACCTTTAGGGGGTGACAATGATAAAATTGCTGCAAGCAGAGAGAAGCAGAAAGATTTCACAGAGCGAATGTGGCCATTTGCGATTTAAAAAAAAAAAAGCAACAGTGAGTGCACAGGACTAAGCCCAGAACATTTCCAAAAAATCAAAAGCTCTAAGGGGAATGCACATATGGCTTTTGCTCCATGAAATGAGATGCAAACCAGTTGTGCTGACCCAGGCCCTGGAGCTGGCTATATTCCCACTAATAGGTACTGCCAGTCTGAAGGAGAACTGACAGCTTTCTTTTCCCAAAACTTCTGGGACCACCAAAGTTCACGTACTCAGGCTAAGTGTGTCTTACAAGACCACATGGAAAAATGTGGTTCTCTGCTCACTTTTCCATGTGCCAGAGCAGGAGACAGATAGCAATTGTATTATAAAGCCAATAACCACCTCACTTTAGTCATTCCTCCCCAAAAGACTAATGTTGTTTGGTTTTCCAAAAGCTTGATTTATTGCTTCCAGCAACCCGGATGAGAATTAATTGGGAGAAAATGCAAGAGCTGTCCAAACAGAAGCCTGCACAAGAGCTACTGCCTGTAAAGCAAAGCTGAACTGAGAGCTGGAAAAGGTCACATCCTTTTATTTCTGCAGGCAATTAACCAACAGAGCGACTTGTTCAGGGATTCAATCCATTCTTCAAGCAGAAATACCAAATAACTTCCTCAGTTTAATATTGATAGACAATTTTGCTATTGAGTTAACTCAGCTTGAGACTAATTTTCAAACACCTAATCTACCTCAGCTGTGAATTCAGTTGGGAATCGGGGGCTGGATTTGCACAACTCCTCCTGGGATAAACAGCAGAGCTCCCACCACCAAGGTGCTCTCAGAGGGTGAACACCCTGTGGTGCCACATGGCTGGGGCTGGCTGACCTGGAGAACCAGAACTGCTAAGTTCCAGAGTGCTCTGAAGAAACCCTGAGGCAGCAGAGCAGACATTACAACCAAATGGATGGACCTCCTGGGCTATAAAGCTCAATAAGGTATTTTCGAGTGTAGAAATGGTCAATAGCTTCTCCTTTTACACTGTACTTCTGTTTACAAAACTACTGGGAAATAGATGTTTTACTTTTATTTTTTTTCATGTCCTCTTCTCACAAAACCAGCGGTGAAATTCTTTCCTGTGAGAGTGGTGAGGTCCTGGCACAGGTTTTCCAGAGACACTGTGGCTGCCTCATCGCTGGAAGTGTCCAAGGCCAGGCTGGACAGGGCTCTGAGGAACCTGGGATAGTGGGAGCTGTCCCTGCCCATGGCAGGGGGGTTGGACCAGGTGGTCTTTAAGGTCCCTGCAAACCCAAATAATTCTGTGATTGAGTGTATGATGAAGTAACACTACCAAAACAAAAAAAGAACTAAATGAGGCACAGGCTTGGTGTTGATGACACCAGCTGCAGACAGAAAACCTCCTGTATTGCATGAAGACAACTTACTGCTGAGAAGTATGTCAAATAAAAGGTGATCCCACAAATAAAGGCAACTTAAATATACATTTGTTGCAAAAACTAAAAGAAAGCCCCAAGTGCACTGTTTTCAGGAAACACAATATTTGAAATAATACCACAAACTTCACAGAAATGATGTGAAGACAGAATACAGCTCTTGTTTCTCTCACCATCAGTGAAACAGAGGAAAAATCATTTCGAAAGCGTTCAGCTCCAATAGAAAACACCACTGCTTTTAAGTTTTGAAAGAAAGCCAACCAGTTCACTTAGTATTTTCTAGTAATAAGCATTTACCCAAGACAGCCATGCCAGCCTTTTGTTTAGCACAGAATTACTGCCTGTATGCCTTGAAAATTGAGCCTGCCATGCAGATTTTTTCTTTTATAAACAGTAGCTCCCACCCATTTAATAAATGAAAGCATCTCAGACACAATCATAACCCTGCACAGAGCAATCAGACACAGGAACGTGGTCATTTTACAAAGCACTGAATCAAATCCTCAGGCATCCAGCTTCTCCCTGTTCCCTGCACCAGCAGCACCTTGACATTGCTGGAACACGTACGGGGCAGCTCAGATATGGGCACCAACACTTCACTCAGATGCCAAAAACGCCACACAGCACAGCAGTTTGAGAGAGAAAGAATACACAGCACACCCTCAGCTGGCTCCAAAGCTGTGGGCTAGTTTCACACATGATCCTAACCCAGGAAAGGTGATTTGATCACAAAGGTACACAGACACTTGTGATACAGATGGATAACTTCAATACAGTTCTGCTTCTTCATGCAGATACATTATTCCCTAAATTTAATAACCAGAAATAAGAAATCATTCTTTTGAGGCTATTTTATATTTAATCATCTACTTTCAAGCACCACTTTAAGGTCTCAGGTAGTTTAAACTAAGAAAGCTTGGGCACAGTAACAGCTACATGATGCTAAGTAGTTTTGACAAGCTCTATTATAATTACTTTAAAATGTTTTGTTCTAATGCTCATGTTTGCTGAAGTCTTTGATGGGAGATTAAATTACCTTCACTCGAAATTCCTATAATAAATTAAAGAAAACAGAAATGTAGTGTCAATTTGTGTCCAAATCTGCTTACAAAAGAGAATTAGCTCAGGCCTTTGCCCAGCCAAGCACTTAATCAATGTGCATAATTTTTATTACGTCAGTATTCCCACTGATGTCAACGACCAATTGCAGCTACAATCACAGGTTCTGTACATGCCTGAGTGCTTCCCTGGAGCTGGGCCTGAGAGAATTCTCAACACATGGCAATGACTTAGGACAGCCAGTCCGGGGAAAGTCTCTTGGGACCAATGTCAGGAGAAAGCTCAGCACAGAGCCTGACGTGCTCCCTACAGAGAGAACTAAGTTCTGCATGATAAAACTTCAATTACATTTGTAACACAAAAAAACCAGCATCAGGCTGCCCTGAGTCAATGAAGTACCATCCAAACTTCAGGCAGTTAATTGATGATTAGAGTAGTGCCGTTAATTAAATAAACCCATGACAGATACAAAAAATGGTGAGGTTTACTGCCTTTCTGGGTAAGCAAATGTTACCTTATCATGTTTTACACTGGTATCTCCAGTTCCCAAAGGAACTGCTGAGGGAAGAGCTCACTCGGATGAGCAGCAAATGAAGATGTCCGGGGCATCTCGAGGTAACAGCTAATTTGGGTAAAGGACTTTCAGGTCATTGGGCACTCGCCTGCAGACAAAAAGTGACTGCTGCTAACTGCCTTGAAGTCTCCATGTGCAAGTCAGGAGGAGCAGCAGTGAGATGCATCCTCCATTTGGAGACAAGGAAACTCAGAACCACCCGGGAGGCTTGTCTGGGAAAGCTTTCACACCAACAAAGTTCTGAGTTTCTAGAGCAGAGACCAGGCTGAGCTTCTGCAAAGGCAAGACATTTTCTCTGTGTTGTGGAGCTGCAAGCAGGCTCAGGCAGCCAGAGAAAGGGATTTAATTATCGCTTCGTCACCCACATCCTGTCCACAGCCAGCGCTGCCTACTTTGATGGCTGCTGCCACTTGTTCTCCCCAGAACGCGGCAGGGAAGATAAGGCGTGTTTGGGTTCTTTTGGCTGCAGAGGATATTGTTTTTCTTCTCCTTGTTTTATAAACTCTGCTCTGTCACCGCTCTTGGCCATTACTCAGATGAGTGAAAAGCAAGTATTTCCTGCTTTCTGCATAAAGCAGTGATTACAGTTGTAATAATTTGTATTGTACTTCACCAAATTCCTTTTCATTTGCAATGTATAGTGTGTATGTGCCTTCATCCAGAAATACATACTTACACACATGTATTTGCAAAACTGGGCTTGTAGCCTCCAGATTTTTCTCAGAATTACTGCTCTCTGACATCCTTTTTTAAACAACAAATTTCAACATTTAGTCATTACTAGCTGAACAAAGAAAAAACCTACAATTTTAATTTCAGAGCCATGCTTAAACTCATCCTAGTACAACTAATTTTTCATGCTGATCAGCATCTAAACTTGTATCTACATGGTAAACTGGTGGGTCTTCTCCATTTTTAAGTATCTTGTATGTTTAATTTCTGCACAACAAACCTACAAGAGTTTTGTGTAACTCTTGGCAAATACCAATCACTGCTTTGAAGACAAGACATGAAACATTTTCTGCTTGGTACCACTTTCATCCATCTTGTACCATTATTCTTGCCTTGGTGACAGCTGTAGTTTCCAGCTCCTCGGAGACCAGGAGAAATGATAACAAACTCTTCCCAAGCTTCACACTTAATAAAATAAATCCAAAGCATCACAATAAGCAGCACAACCCTTGCAGAACAAGTGCTTTAGTCTTTTTGTGCCAGTGTTTTCTTGTTCATACACAC
>VZRX01020363.1:309784-392498 GCA_013398075.1 Notiomystis cincta
CAGAAGGATGAACACAGGACTGATTTATTTTTTTCCTCCTCCCTTAGGAATGGTTTCCACAAAGGGCAAATTTAATAATCAATTACTATATTAAGAACAGAACCTATATTAAGTCAGGAATCTTCATCCAGCAATTGCAATATAAACAGACACATCTGGTTTGGGAGATCCCTTTTCATTACTTTTCTGTTTGGTTTTAAACTTCCTTAATTTCTTCATACACTTCTTT
This sequence comes from Notiomystis cincta, assembly GCA_013398075.1. Classification (NCBI taxonomy): domain Eukaryota; kingdom Metazoa; phylum Chordata; class Aves; order Passeriformes; family Notiomystidae; genus Notiomystis; species Notiomystis cincta. The sequence continues at coordinate 310,014 of VZRX01020363.1, forward strand.
TATAACAGTTAAGCAGTGCTAAGTATTTCACTTATATACGGGCAAACAGTAAGAGCATGAAACTCCTTCACAAGAGGCTGGTTTTGCACATTTATTCACCCTGCTGTGAAAACCCCTGGTGAATCTTTGATTCTGTGGCTGCTTGTCTCTGAGGTTCAACTTTAGTTACTTTGAAATGATTAATCTTGAGCTAGTCAGAGACCAAGCATCTCTATTAAAGCCCTGCCTGTGTTTACAAAGCCCCACGGAAGAGGGCTGCTTGTCCAACATTATTTCCCAAAGGAACACGGAGCTCCTCTGCTGCTGTGGCTTCATCCTACATCAGCTAATGACAAAGAAAGGGCTTACAAGATCAGAGGGTTTGGAGTCAGTCTGTAATAGAAAGCAAACCCCACTTTTTCACTCTTCCATTAGCACTTCAGAGTGCAGAATGTAAACCTGTACGTCAAGCCAAAACCAGCAGAGGGACAGCAGACAGGAAACAGTTCAGCTCTGTAAAAAACTGTTAATTTTTACATGGAACTGATAGAGGTGTGGATGTTTTCCCCTCGTATGCCCTTATTAAAAGACATTTTTGAGCTGTTTTACAAAGATAGGATTCTTAGATAAATCTTGAGGTCTAATGGAAGTAATAAATATGAAAAATTCTGGAAAAAAACCACCAGTTCTCACTGATATTTTGTTCTGAATTCATAACATTAATCCTAGAGTAATCTTGACATTCTGCTCAATTTCAAAATGTGAATTCCAGAAAAGTAACTCTGATGCTTTTCAAACTTTATCTGAAGTTCCAAAATGGAATTTTCCAATTTGAATCATCTCAGCTTAAGAACAGAGACCGGAACTGCCTCAGTAGAACTCACACATATATTTAAGGACACAACATTTCATAGTGCTAAAATAGTGTTTTATAATGATCTGCCGGAGCTCAGATAAGATGCCTCATGCATTTGCCCTTTGCATCAAAGACCAGAGGAAGGCGCCGAAGGGGTTTAAAGATGCTACGTGAACACTTTCATAGTGGCATTGACCTGACAGAAAGAAACATCTGCCACATGACCCTAAATCTGTCAGCTGAGGAAGAAAAAAGAACTATTTACAGGTTTAAACTCCAGCTTTGTAACCTGTTTGCAAGTGCTGTCTGGGGCACCTGAACGTTATTAGGTCTTACTATCCTTTTAATGATTTTTATTATTATTATTGATTTTCTTTTTAACACCAAAGAGCCTGTGTTAGACTCCTGGAAGCCAAAAAACCAAACTATTCATCTGCCACCATGCCTCCAAATTAATAGTAAAAAAAGGAATCCAACATTTTCTTCTCTTTATTTCATTAGAAAGTTGAGTCAAACGTTTTCTAAAATGTAGAATAAAAAACAGGATGAAGTAAATACAAATTTGCTTTTGACAAGTCCTCAAAGGAAAGGAAATCCAACGAACATTAAAAACCCAGATAAAGCTCAGTTTTCCTCATGCTTTACAAAGCTCATTTTCAAGCATATAATCTGACAGGAGAAAGGTTAACATAAATCCAAATGGTATTTGAGTTCTTTTTTTTTTTGTTTTCCAATGTCCACTGAACTTCCAGGCACCTTTGCTGGTGAAGAGGGCACTTCTTCAAACCAGCTCATGGAGGTTCTTTTTTGTGCTGCTTAAAAAGCACAGGGCTACCTCATGTTGGTGCCAAAAGTCAGGAGTGAACTAAAGACACCCAGATGTAAAATATCTAAACAACACATTCAGCCCTTCTCAGTTCTATACAAGGAATTCTACTTTTTGTCTCTTGTCTCCAGACTCAAATGTCGTACTTAGGAAATGACGGGACTCTACAAATAATGTTTCCAGTTCTTAAATTGTTTTGTCCCAAGGCTAATTATATTAATAGACTTCCCTGGGTTTAATTAGCATTTTGTATAACCCCAGTTGATCATAGAAATTTCATTTAATATGATCACTAAAGTACATCTTTTAGGTCCAGTCCAGATGAAGGACTTGCAAGTATACAATTACAACTGAGTGGATGAGCCAGAGCATTTTTCACTCCTAAATTTAATTTCAGTATCTGAAGTCCATTAATGTGGATTGCCAAATCTTCCTCCTTATTTAACTGACAGCAGCAATCAATCACAACCTCCTATTTTGTATACTGGGACCACTAATTCTCAGTTCCTGCCACTCAGCAGTCGCAGGTGGCTCTTCCCTACCCAAAACTCAAGGTCTGCCAATCTTTGAGCCTCGCTGGAAGGTACCAGCAGACATCTCAGTGTAGGCAGTTTCATGCTCACATCAAGTTATTTTCTCAATAAAACCATTTCACCAAAGAAAACACTCTTGCCAGTAAAAAACCTGATCTGCTCTACAGTTGTGTTTGTAATAGAGTTTTTACTACCCAAGTTTTTTGTAGCAAAACCTCTAGAAGTACATCAAGCTCTAAAGACCTGAATTTCCCTTCAGGTTTCTCAGGAGCCGTGCTTCCAAGTGAGTTATTGGGCTGAGAGCTAGGGAGGCCCGAGGGGGAATTTTTACAAGCCCAGAGCTCTTGGCAAACATAACTCCACAGCTCCTTTGTCATGCCCACAGGGAAGCATTAACTCCTTTCTGGAGGAGTGTTATGTGAAGGACTGAGCACACTCACTGCCCTGTTTCTACGAGGCTCAGCCACTTGTGGAGTCATGCCTCCTGCAATTCCCAGCAGGTGGGAATAATGGCACAAGAGAAGAAGTATTATAGTTCCAGCTAAGTCCTGCAAACGTGGCAAACTGAGATTAAACCAATTCTTTCAGAGGGAATGACAGCATAAGCACACACATGCAATTCAGCCAAAATAACAGCAAGAGCAAAGCCTAAATTGTCTCTATTAAAACCAAAATCGAGCAACAAACCCAACTGCATCAGCACTGTTTGATATCATAATCCTGTACTTTATACAGGTGGATAAACCCCAAGAAATAGCCTTGCTACACATAATTGAGGATGATTTTATAAAATACAGCTGGACAAATCCCATAGAGTTGTAGACACACCTCTATATAACAAATTCCCACAGGAGCGCTTCCCTCCTTCCCTGGGCTCATATGGACATGGCTGCAAAGGTGCTTTGGGCAGACTCTCTGTTCCTATGTCACTATCTGCCATCTCCACTTCAAAAGAAATCACAGTGCTGGATACAGAGCCTTTAATTCCTCTCCTTCTGGCTTCCTTACAATGCATAAACTACAACAAACACCTGTGTGATTAAAGAAATGTACTCATGGAATCTCTGCTGCTTGTGAGCTCTGATTTTCCATGATGCTGAGTGCTCCTGTCTAGGTGCAGAACAACTTCAACTCCCAGTTCTCAACACAGTTTAGATAGAAACTTTATTCTGAGGCGAGGTTAAATCTTGAATGGTTGCTGCTGGGTACGAGAAGTTGTGTAGCTCAGATGTTTACAGGGCCTGGTTTACATATACTTGTGGTAGCAGCCTTTAGGTTAAACCGAGAACACACAAAATTGTTTGTATTTCCAAGAGTTTGCTTTAATTGTCCAATATTTTAATAATCTGCTTACAGCCTGTCTGGTTTTGTTTATCTGGAAGAAGTGGTTTGCATGAGTAAGATAATTCGATTAAAAAAATACATTCCCTGTAGATGTCTCCAATATGTAGAAAATTTTGGTCACTGATGTTCTTCAGAAAGGCTGTGCTGCACTTTCTACACTGAAGTCATAACACTCTTCCTTGGGGGAAAAGGTTACTTGATGCATGAGAAATTTTGGATTTTATTCTGTTAAATATTTTGTTGCAGATCTGAACTCCTTGGGCCATTTTTGTTTGCACAAATCTTTCCCACCAAGTATTAGTCATGCTTTGAGTTCTGTTAAAATAGTTTTGATGAGAATTCTTGTAGCTGGCGCAGGGGCTCAGAAACAAAATTAAGCTGATCTATAAGCATTTATTTTATCCAAAGTTTGTGGTTCAGCTGCTTATCTGAACTTCCATTATAAATTTTGGCTTGCTTGTAAATCTTAGCAAAGATCTTTTCATTAAACCACCAGCCATTAAAATTCAGTAAGGAAAAACAACTGCTTTGAAATTAATTTTTTTTTAAAAAAGAAGCTCTTATTCAGCCTATTAGTACTTTAAGAACTTGATTTCTAGATACAATTAAATCAAACTCCAAAGCTCAAGAACTGCACTCCAAGGAGAACACACTGCGGCAGAACAAAACGCGAGGATGCGATCAGAGCTGTGTCGAAAGTGCTGAGGTTTTGTGTGTCTTTGGCTTTTAAAACACACAGAAAGTCACTGCACCAAGAGAAATTAAACTGCTTGTGATTCAACAGCCTGGATGTGAGAAGGGGACCGAGCAGCTGCATCTCCCATGTTCTGGAATGGCTCATCAAAAGCAGAAAGCTGGTATAATTTCCAGAGCAAACTCCTGTTCCATCCTTTCTCTCTGTAAATCACATCTCCACACCCCACCTGCTCTGGTTTTCAGATTTCAGCACCAGGTAATTTGCATTCTTGCCAGGCAATGTAACCTTCTGTATGACATGTTCTCCACACAGCCTCCTCCACTCTGCTAATTCCTGCACAATTAGCATCTGGTTGCACATCCTGCCATGAACAGAGAGTCTCAGTCAGAGATTACCCAGGGATACAAAGGGGAGCTGCCTCTCTGGACCTTGGAGGAGAGAAGCATTTGCAGAAAGGACTCCCTCCATTGAATACCTTGCCCTTAACTCTATGCCCAGGGTAGTGTTTGTTTAACCACTGTTTCACTCAAGAGGTTTTAAAAAATCCTTTGGTAATTTGCTTCCAGGTACAGTCTCATCACCTTGTTTTAAATATCACTGCTCAGCTGAAGCAGTTTATTAAAAAGACACTGTGATCTTCTATCAAAAAAAAACACAGTCTTAGCTGACAAGGAAGGGTGATGTTCCCACAAACGCTCCAGTCGAGCTGCTTGAAGAAGAAACTTGCTGCACACCTGTGCAGAGATCTCTCTGCCAAGGAGAGGAAGTACAAGACAGGACCAAATAGGCTGAAGGTGGAGAGGAAAATGAATATAACAGTGCCACGTCCAGCACCTTCCCAGGCTGATGATTTCAAGAGCTTTCCATTCTGTGGGCAACTGAGCTCCATTCCCCTTCACTCACTCAGTGTCTTTTCCAGAAAATATATTTCAGCTCTGCCTCTTTTCAGCTTTTTTTTTTTTTTAAGCAGAAAATCCAGCATCCCAGTGTTAATAGTGTTTCCTAGTCAGGAGCTAAGTAACAGGCAAAGGTAAATTAGGAAATTGCATGATCAGGACATTTTACATTCTTGATAAAGCGACACTAACTTCACAGAAAGTTCATTTCCTCAGTGATAAAACATGAACCACTGCACCATTTACTTATCTCCAGCTACTGCAGATCCTCAGAGCTGGAGGCTGGAACTAGAAGAGCACTAACTCCAGTGTTTCTGTGTCAGGCAATGCCTCTGGGACGCTGCCTTCCTGCAGGTCCTCTTTCCAAGACTTCTGTATTTGATGTCAAACCAATCAGAACGGAAAGCCAAGGAGTCGTGCAAACCAAGAGCAGCAATTCAGTGGCAGCAGATGTGCCTTCCTTCAATTATCAGACATGCACACAGCAAAAAAGTTTATTCAGATAATCTTTCTTATGCCTCCTGCAAAGCTTTAGAAACCTTTGGTCTCCCCAGTTCCTTTTCCTGGGTGTTGACAGTTAAGAACAATCTCTGTTTCTCCAAGAAGAAAATAACAGATGATTCAGAGATGCACAATTAGACTGAGATATTCCAGGTTAGGGAAAGCAAATGTGACAAGGCTGTCAGGATTTTCCTCCCAGATTTAGGAGAAACAGATGAGACGTTACATAAACTCCTCACTGATAACCAAGGTTAGGCTCTACAGCAGATCATCAATTTAGAACAATTTACTATTCCAATATGAAAGATTTACTTAGAACTACAAGTACTCTCTTCCATAATTTAAAAGTTGTTGGAGGAAAGAATGAATTAGACCTTATTTTTTATAAATAAGATTCATAAAATTGAAGAAATGTAAACTTAGAAAGGACTTGAAAGGTCATTAGTGAAGTATAATGGAGAAGAATTACTTGAGTAACACAAATACAAATGCCTCTGTAAATACTGCTCCTCTTAATGCTTCACTCCCATTTTACAATATCTACACTATTCCTACTTCACTGCAAAAAAAGAAAAAGCAAACAAATATTGAGGGCACTGTCTGGTTTAGTTACCACTGGAAAATTGCATTAGGCACAGATCCCAAAATAATAACTATTCTGCTCCTCAGCTTTTAAACAAAACATACACATTTGCAAACACTCTCTATGCTGTGCCTGCCAGCCTGCAGCTCATTATAAAGCACAGCAAAAAGGCTACACTGATAGTACTGCAGATAACATATCTTGATCCTTCACTTTGAGTCAGCTCTTTCATCCCTGAAATAATGTCAATAAATAGCCGTGCAGCTACAGGAGCAAACACGGTTTGGGCTTTAAATACACTGAGAAAAGCATGAAAATATTTATGGAATTAAATTGTGATGCTCTGAAGGGGAAGATCAGACTAGCAGGAGGTGAGGGATTTGTTTCTATCCATCTTCCCACCTGTCTGGTGCTTTGGCTGTGACGTGCTGAGCAAGTGTAATGGCTGGTTAGTGGTCATTCCTGCTGATTTGGACAGCAGGATGACGTGAGGGTTTTCATTAACCACAAACATGGGAGCCAGCTTTCTAGGATCAGACAAATTGGATTTCAACTCTCAAACATGAAGTGCACTGTCAAACGCAATTTCTTCTTCAAAGAAACATGTCCTAGATAAAGGAATGGAATTGTAAATAGATTATAAACCATACTTAAACTGATTACAGGTTGATGTGGGATCCAGACCAAAGACATGCAGTGGTGCAGGCTGCATATCACAGAACTGAGCTCCTGCTTTAAGGTGACCTCCCATGCAATTTTCAAGGAACAAGACTAACTACAAAGAAACTTTCTGAAAGAAAAGGGAGAAATGCACTAAAAATTAAATGTCACTATGTAAAAATGCTTTGCTGGCTTGGCTGTAGCTACACCAGGTTCAGACTGGACACCAAGGAATTTCTTCATGGAAAAGGCTGTTAAACTTTGGTTTGGATTGCCAGGAGAGGTGATGGAGTCACCATCCCTGGTCAAGAAATGACTGGACATGGCACTCAGTGCTCTGGTCTGGTTCACACGGTCAAGGTTCAGCACAGGTTGGACTCAACGACCTCAGAGCTCTTTTCCAACCATAATGAGTCTGTGATTCTGAAATAATCCAACATCAGCTGAACTCCATAACTGAAGGTGCTTCACACAGCACTTCAAACCCCTTCAAAGGAGCAACTGTTTGTATTCCAGCTAGGAGTTAAGTAAAAACAGATGTGGAAAGAGTAGAAAAATAAATACATCAATGCCCTAAAACTGCACCAGCATTACTAATTACTGCTTATTGGACTTTTTCCTGGCTTAGTTGTTTCCCAATAAAAACCACACAGCTGCTAAGATTGCACAAGGAGCTCTTTGCCCCAACATCTCATCCAGGCTTTGCCAGATGCTATTTGGAGAAGCCATCTCTGCTGCTTCCCAGCCCTGAGGGTTCCCTGGTGCTCTGTGCCCACGTGCCTTTGCTTGGAGCGTGTCCTGGCACTGGGTGAGAATCTGTGGCCGAGGTAGTGCTTGCAGTGCTGTGGGGCTGGTGCCAACTCACAACATCTCAGTGTGATTTCAGAGCTCTGCCCCTCTCCTTGGGGTCTCCATTTTCACGTGTTCCACCTCCCCTGGGCTGATTGTCATTCTAATTTCATGTCCCCTGGCTGGTCTGTGGTGGCCTCTCCAAGACAATATAATTGCAGGCAGCTGCTGACACTTCATTCCTACCACACAAGGCATGTAAGCACCACCCAGCTCTTCCCTTCAGGAAAAAAGGCACTTTTAACAGATGACAGGCACATTAAAAAATAGACAAAACCATTTCCCACATTTCTAAAGGAGCCTATTTTAGACAGCACAGTTCATGCTTTGTAACACTCCTATCTGTAATACATCTATAAACAACAAATAGAAACAGATTTCAAGTTAGAAATAAAAAAGATTGTGCTTGGCTCAGATGACCCACTGTGGTCCCTTCCAACCATACCCCTTCTGTGCTTTTTTAAATTTAAAAAACATCTATTTGTTTTAATAGAAATCTATGTCTAGGCTAGCAAAATGTAGATGATTTCCATTTATATCAAGTTTTTCAAATGAGAAAACAAACAGAAATAACTGCAAAATGTTTAAATTTATAGTTTGAATAACTACTGCTTATAAAATATGGAATTTTAGACTAAATATGAATTCACATGGAATTTTTCCTCCAAGTCTCCCTTGTGATGCTGTTTGCTAAAAAAGCTCATCAGAATTGTTTTTGTCTCGTTCCAGTCTCACGCTTAAGAAATAACATTTACTCTACATTTGTTAAAATGCAACTTTTAATGAAGCTCCCAATGCAGACATACAAAGAAATCAGAATACACACATCAGATTATGCTGAAAACCAACCCAACCCAGCTGAAATAACCAGCCTGGCTCTGCTCTGTGTGCCCAGACAAAACTGTGCCCTCCCAGCCCAGGCTTTGCAGAAGAATTTAAAGCCAGAGCCAGCTGCTGCCCACATCACTCATCCCTGCATTTCAAGAAAGCTCTTCAAACACAATAAGCCATCATATTTCTTCCCCAGCCATGGTTTCAAACATTAGTGCTTTTGTTCTGAGCCTGCACATTATTTTCTCTAACACACACAGGACATGACCAGCCAGCCCACCTTTTTGCAACGTGATGAGGTTTTTCTTTGTTATATCCACTAATCAGTACCGAGAGCAACTTGGGGAGGAGAGCTTCTGGATGAGCAGAGCCCACTCAAGTTAGCTTTTCAAGCTAAGATTTTATTATTTGAAGCAAAATTAAAAGGAAGCCAATCAGCTCCCTCCGGGTGATGGGAATTTTAAAGAATCCTGCTGCACATCTCAAGAATAAATAACTGAAATACAGCTTTTTTTCCTTTATTTTTTTTCCTTTCCTTTGGTGATTTGCCTGTTGATTGCCTTTTCATTTTCTGGAGACATTTCTAAGCCTCCTTCTTCCCAAAACCCAAACAAAATCAATCCACCCCCCAAACTGCAATCATCCACTGATGGGAGAGCAAAGAACTGGAGGCAGCACACGAAGCCTTGTGTTTCTACTGCCTCTGCTCACAGGCCCAGCTAGAAAAGCATTTCTTTATTTCACTGAGGGGTGGGCTCACTCCACCATCATGGGAACTGGAAAACACATGACCTACTGATAAATACCCTATAAATAGATTTAGGCTTTGCCCAAGTGCTCTGATTTGCAGCAATTGATGTAAATAAGCTCTGGGTTTAAAGCCTGTGACAAACACTATTCTAAAACGGCCTGGTTGTGTAAACAACTGTCTCCATGGTGCTCCTCAGCTCCTCCCTGCAAAACTGGGCACATGGGTTCCAAGGAGGGCTTTTCATGTGTGCCATTAGTTTTTTTATTTTGCGTCCATGCCACCATAGAGCCTGTGTTAACATTTGCACAGTGGTCCTTGCAATGCTCCAGATAATCCAATGCAGAAAAGCAGAGAAAAACAAGTATTGCTTAACTTTTTTTTATCTCCAGCTCTCCTATTTGCAGCAGGTAGAGCAATTGTACCACGTTCATCTGGCCAGACTGAAGTATGTATTCATGCAATTCAATTCTGCACTCCCAGGAGCAACAGACAATGCGCACCCGAAGAAAAATATCCATCTGCATCTACATCAGGGTTCACTATTTTCATGAGAATAAAAACATCTCTCCTCATTTTTTCTCTAGTTTATAAGCACATTAGAATTCTAAGTATGTCTCTAATATTCAACTGCAATTGAAATAACTTTAGATCAAATAGTTTTATATCACATTTGACATAGCTCAAAGAGTAAAGGAAAATACATTTTTTTTTCTCATACTCTAAATAATCTTGCAAATAGTTTTGAATTTATCATCAGGATAAGCTGCATGACTAACAGGCATAGTTCCTACTCAGGGGAAAGCTGCTGACAACACTTCTACATTCTCATCACTCATCTTAATTCTGGGCTACTTAATATAGAATTCTCTTCAAATGACACTTTGTCTCCCAGTCTCTTATCCTGGGATCACACCTTGCCTGGATGTGCTAAACAAATACTTGGTCATTGCAGAGTTTCTTCCCACAAGGCTTCTGGAGCATATGCCAAGTGCCTGGATGAATCGGGCTCTGCAGGAGGCAGGGCAGGGATCCACTTCCTTTCCATGGGATGTGCAATCCCAGCTCAGGCAATTCCCAGTCCGTGCTCCTCAGCTCCCAGCAGGAAGGGAGGTCACAGTGGATACTGCTTATTACAGGAATCCTAAACAAGGTTGAGCAAACCTGTATAGGAGCACCAGGGGTGCTCACATTAATCCTCCCTGCTGTGGAGTTGCACAAACTCTTCAGTTTGCTTAAAGATATTGAACTGATAAGCTGAAGATTATTGCAAATATTCAAACAGCTCACAAATACGGGATTTTCTAAAGCCATGGGGAGGTACCCACAGTGCCAGCAGCAGGCACCTGGGCTGGGAGCAGGGGGAGGGAACCTCACATCCCCATCCCCTACAAGCATAAGGTCTCGTTTTGGTCCGCACAGAGAGACAGAGGACAAGAACTTGCGGTTCCTCCAGCACACCTTCTCCTCCCCTGGCAGCCCTGCCAGCTGTGGGCAGCTTTTTCCATGTTGCCAAGCACAGCACTGCCATGAAGAGCACGAGACTGTCTGAGAATCATTGGGTTTTGCCAGATGGCAGAGAGCAAACAGAGATTGTGTAACATTTGTTTACAGCCTGGTAAGTTTTACCCTGGCACTCATAATTTGCCCAAAGAAGTTTTCAGCTGAAGTAGAAAACACAGTTCCTCCTTCTCAAACACATGGACGTTTAAATGCTCTTAATCAAGCTGGTATCTGATTCCTAAAAACACCAGCAAAGGGTTCCTTTTAATTACATAATTTGCAAGTGTCACATGCAAACATTTAAATTAGCAATATCAAGTGATTACGCTTTCAGAGATCACTGTAAATATAAACCAAAAGGAAAAGCCAAACATCATGAAAATATGAGGAGACCTAAGCACAGCTTTCAAATTCTCCTGTTTTATTAGGTAAGTAACAGTTAAATAATTCCACTTCTCCTCCCACCATTAGAAACTCTCCTGACTCCAGCAGGATGAAAAAAAATAGAGTCTTGAAAAAAAAATCAGTTCCCACAACTGAAATACTGCCACGAACTTATCAGTATCTTAAAAACGAGTGAGATCGTATTCAGTGCTGCCTACAAGAATTTACAGCAGCTATAGTTCCTTTGAAACGTGAAGGAGTGCTGCTGCTTTTCAGTACGAGGACAAACACGGTTCAATGATTAACACATCAATTATGAGGAGCTGCAACCAAGGACATCAGAGAACTGTAGAATGGTTTGGGTCGGAAGAAGCCTTAAAGACTGTATTTTTCCAGCCCCCCTGGCACGGGCAGGGACACCTCCCACTAGACCAGGTTGCTCAGAGGTCCTTCCAAACTGGCCTTGAAGAGACTTCCATCAGATTCAACCTTTGTAGGATCAGCAGCCTCAGCTCCCAAAGCACCTCAGTGCCTTGCACAGACACTCAGAAGGACGATATGAAAGCAACTCCAAAAGAAATTCTCCTCTTCTTTCAGCCAAACCCAAGCAAGCCCAAAGCCCTGCAGTAGTTCTGAGAATGCCCATGCACTGACCTGTGAAACACACACACCACGAGACCTAAACAAGCTCCCTCCCTGCCTCTCCTCCCACCTCTCTCCAGCACCTTGTTTACCCTGGTAGCAACAGTCCATGGCTGTAAAGAAAGACTCTACCACTGCTCCAACCAAACATAGCAATATTTCTGGAGAAGGTGACGTTCTCTCCTACAAAACCAGTGTTGCAAGGGGGAAAACTGCCGGGATGCAGCCCGAGGTTTCTGGGCATGGAAGCAGCAGTGTGGGCAGATCCCTGGAGCCAGCTTTGGGAGCAAGGGCAGAAAGGGATCTTTGTCCTTATCAGTGCACAGCTTGGGAAAACTGGGCTAACTATGACAGCTCAATCAGCCTTCCCCCTCAAACTGCCAAATAACCATTCTGATGTTTACAATTTTTTACCAGAAACCTGCTGCAGAAAACCTTCTTGTGTTTGCTTTGATCTTTAAACCTCTGAAAGGAGTCTGGCTCTCTACAAGAACCAAAGCAGAGTCCCCTGCCCTGGGAAGGCTGGGATCTGCTCCCACAGCTCTATCAACTATCCCCACACACATCAGTTTCTTCTGTTTTTCTCAACATGAGGGTAACCATTCACACAGATGTTTTAGTTTACCTGGATTCAGTTTTGGCGTTTTTTAAAGCATTTTAACAACATGCAAATTGCACCCATTATTTCTGAGATTAATGTTTCCCCTTCATACCGTGACCTTACCTTTATACCTTACAGCACGGCTGTTCTGCTCCTGCCACTTCATTAGCAAACACCATTTTGAAGCCATTTACACTAAACATTCCCAACTACAGCACACAATTTCTCACATAAATTATTTTAAATGTATTTCATTAATCTCAAAGGAAGGAGGTTAACTCCAAGTGACAATAAGAACAAAGAAATCTTTGTGTTATTTCAGCTATGGCATCATCAATATTTGATGTGTTTCAAAAAAGGGAAAATAAGCTTGGGATGCATTGCAAATCAGACCCACCATCCAGTGCAGCTCTCCTGAACTACCAGAAGCTTCTATCACAGGAATTTCTTATAAAAATTACTGAGTTGATAACAATATTTCTGTGTTTCAACACAACAGAAAAATCTCATTTCCTCTGACTTATTTTTTTTAAAAATCCAGTTATTTACCAGTCACAGCAAACTATGTTTAACACTGTCCTAGTACCAGAACTGGACATAACTTTCATGAATTCAAACAAGATCATTATGTATTAGTATTTGCAAGTTATACTGACACTTGTTTTAGGATTCATCCTGGAAATAATATGGAAAAGATATGGTAATTAACCACCCTTGGAAGTGTGGTATGTGGAAACCAGCTTCCCTTGATAGGAATGAGCCCAGATGTGGAGACAGTGCACAACAGGGCGGGAAAACATCAGTTTCCATCTAGGCCTGATTCTAAATCATACCTCTGCAAGTTCAGTCTAATTCCAAAAGACAACCAAGAAACCGGATACTGCAAAATATCACAGCTGAGAACTCCCTAAGAATCTTCCAGCCAAGGGGATTTCTTCTCCAAAGTCAGGCAATTGTGTTTTATCCAGATTCCTCCAGATAAAGTGTAACTCAGAAGCTCACAAACCTAAACCCTATGGAGCAAACCTGCATTTTAACAGATTGCTGCACTTTACAGATACACACTCAGGTTTCTTCTGTGTTGTTTGGCAAGTCAGGACCATGACACCAACTAAATCCAGAGCTGCCTGAACCTTGGTGTAAGATCAGCACTGAATTGTCCCTTTCCGCACCTGCTCTTTCTGGGGCACACCACAATCCCAGAGCACTGATACATTTCTGTCAGTATTTCTGTAAGATTCTTCACTTTTCAGGCTGGTTAATAATTAACCTGCACTTGACGGGTATGAAGGCAAGCTCATATTCAAGAGTGGCTAAGTTTGGGAAATGTTTAATTCACCTGCTTTCTTACCCAACCCCTAAAATGATTTATGTTCACCAAGAATGACACATGTACATTCACAAACAAGATTTCTCAGCAGATCTACCTTCTCAAGAATGAAGACCTGAGTTTTGCCATCTAAAGAGAAACTATGAAGGGTATTGGACACTCACAATGCTAAAAACCACAGGAAAGAAGATCCAGATGCAGAAAAGTGCTCCTAATTCTGTCTCTGTGCAACTTTTACTCATCCAGTCTGTAGCTGTGGAAATGCTTCTCTTTGGAAAGACTCAATCCACAATGCCCTCCACAGTGAGAAAAACCTTGCTAAATCATGTGCAGCCATGGATCAGTCTTAACACACAGCAGTTTTCACCAGAAATACACTGCTCTTTAGTCTCATGAATCACCACAGGTTGAGAAATGCATTAAGCAAATCTCTCATTAAGCAAACTTCCTTGGCCCTCAGAAAATGTTCTTGTAGCTCTGGCCTACAGAGAACCATTTTCCTTCTCTGTGCCATCCATTTTGCAGGAACACCCCTGTGGATGGCTCATTAACAGCCCAGGAGTGGAAGAGGGTCTGAACTCCCCAGTGGCAACAGCTGATAATTTTGTTTATTTAACTAGGATTAGTTTGGGAGGTGATGGAGCTGAGAAAGTCACAGATAGGCAACTCTCACTCAATACAGCTGTAAGGTTTTTTGTTATCACTATACAAATACTGCCCAGGATTTATTTAAAAATGAAGTATTTGTAAGTCTTACTTGATAGCATAATCCTATTTATAATTAAAAAGGAAGAGAGCTTTGTTTAGTTTGGTTTCTGAAATCAGCTGCTGTATTAAAAACCCCAGGCAGATATTTGGATGCACTTGCCTCTACTTTCTTGCACATCCACAGAAGACAAAGCAAAAGAAACCAGTGTCATTTCTGCTTGATGCTTTGGAAAAATGCTAACATAGATTTAACATGAATATACTGCCATCACTACCCTGGAAATCCATTGTTTTCTGCTGCTTTATGCTTCACATGGGCCCCTGGCTATTTCCATTTGCTCCCATTCACTACCTTACCTGTAGCTGAATGTTAAGTCCTGCTCCCACATTCCTAATAAAATGTTGCCCAGTAATACTGGTCAGGGTCTCTTTGCAGGACATTTGTGTCCCTACAAGGTCTCTGGTGCAGCTGGGGCATCCCAATGGCACAGCCATGCCTTGGGACACACACAGACCAAAAACCCTCACAGTCCCATCAGGAGATCCAAAAAAACCCATTTATATGCAGATGATAACAAGCATATCAAACCTTTGCAACTAATTAAAACCTGACAGCTTTCTCCAAACGGCTGTTTACAAGCTAAGGGATGTAATGACAAATCACCAAGCTGGATTCCAATATACCAGGAAAATTTTAATCATTTGTTCTAAACAGTTGCAGAAGGATGCATCTGCTGTGACATTTTCACTTAAGCCTGTTGATTCTGCATTTGAAGCTTGAGGGTATTGCACTACCATCAGATCTCTCCACACTACTGTTAAAATGTGTACTTTAATATTTATGAAATATTTCTAGATGGAGATTATGGCTCCGAAGGAAAGACTAACATAATGCAGTTATTGAGTACCTTTACATTTTCCAGGGAAAAGATTTGAAATTCTTTCCATACTGAATGTTCATGACACAGGCTAAATTCATTATTTTTATGGATAGCAACATTTTGTTTCTTAGTTTTTGTATTAGTATTGCACTAGGGCTGTACTTTTACCAGGACTCTGTGATCTTGGTGCAAGTCAAAAGGTAACGTGTGGATCTGCAAGGTAATGAACAGATAATACTGGAAATTGATAGGCAGCATCAACATCTCAGCATCACTAAAAGTGCCTCCTAAATGACTTTACTTTGTCCCACCAATTTTTAAATTTTGTGCCAGCCACTGCAAAATGCTATTTGTCAGATTCAAGTGAGGTTTATCACGAGTGACAGGACGTGGGGGTTTGTGACAGTCATGGCTGGATGTGCTGTCCCAGCTGCACTCTCAGCTCATTAACATCATTAGATGTGAAAGCAGGAATGAGACACCTCTGTCCTGGATTACTGGGCAGCAACACTGGTCATACCAAACAGGGCAAAGGAAAAAAAATAAAGGGTGCATGTACACAGGTTTATTCAAAACATCAGCAGCAGTAGCATTTAAAGCACAGCTTTACTGATAATTTCCGGTATTTTCAGGAACTCAAATACCACGTTTTTAATTGAGCAGTGCCTACCTTTTCAAATTTAAATGTCAAGTTTTAAAATCACAGTTGTAAGATGCCTCTGTGCTTCTTAAAATATGGAATTTCTTTTTACAGGCTTTGCACTGCGAACTTTTGCAAACAAAAAGAAGATGGAGGCTTTATAAATATGACAAAGAAAAGTATAAGACCAACCAGCTCAGAAAGCTAACTGAAACAGTCAGCAAACAGGGGGAAAAGAAAATGAAATCTTTCTGGCAATGATTTATAGTGAAAGCCTTGGAAAAACCCCTGTGCTTTCTGCCACGTCCTGAATGTTACAGTAAATAGTGATTTCAGTGAGCTGCCCAGCAGAGCTAAGTTACACAGTAGATGACATGTTGCTGAACAGGTCCCAGTTCCTAAGCATTAGGGGTAGTGAATAAAATCACCAACCTGGGCCATTGGAGGGTCCAAGGAAAAGCCCCTCACACTCAGGGCCCACAGCTCCCACACTCCTGGCAGCATTTAAACCACTTTCACTTCCCTGTGAGCACTGACCAAATACCATGCAAAGAAATTCATCTTAACCTTCTTTAATAAAGTAAAACTCAACCTAGACAAAATGTTTATGCAACTCAATCATTTTCATGAAGGAAAAAAAGCAGTTATGTAAAAGAACAAACACATTTGGGGCGGATGTTTGTGGCTGTCAGTGTTATCCCCAAGGTGAGTGGGAAGAAGGTGAGCTGCGTGCACATTCCATTTTTATTTCTTTTTGGCAGAAATAGAACCTTGCTTCGGCATAATTTACATTTTCTAATTTAGCATCAAGGTTGGTGAAGGGAAAGCAGCGTGCATTTCTATCAGCAGACAAAAATAACAGCAATGGCAGCATTTGAGGCAGGCAGAGCAACAGAAGGGGTGCTGCAAAGGGCAGCAGGTGTGCTGCTGGCCTGTGCAACCCATGGGCACAGCTGGCTTTTCCAGGGAATGGTCTCAGTGGACAAAGAGTAAAAAACCAGTAAATCTGCCATTTCCACAGGCAGCCTAATCAGGGTGTCACTAACCACAACATAAACATCCCTGCACAGACTGTCAGTCCTACTGACACTCAGTCAGTGCAGGGAGTGCAGCAGCAGAGGTAAACGCTGCAGTCTGGAGAGCTCTGACAATTCAAATAGCCCTGCACATCCTCATTTCTCCTCAAATCACTTGATTTTCAGTTCAATAATTATTTAGAGTTTCCTTGCTAGTTTTCCTTCTAGGTCCTGAGCCCACCTGGTTCAGCAAATGCTGCTTTTCCTCTACAGATGTGTTAGAAGGCAGCAAACCTTCCACAGCAGCTTTTGGAGTACAACTGAGATAGGTCCAAAATGATCTCACTCTACTTGAGCGTTTCAAGAAAACCCACTAAATACAGAGAGGCTGGTGCTGGTATTAAAATAGTAGTTGTGGCCTTGGCAAATTTCTGGCATTCAAACATCTGAATTATTCTTCTCTGTAGAGCTTGCTTGTTAAAGTGAGAAAACTTGGGGCGGGGGAGCCACAAGATTGTTTAAAATTGGGGATTACTCTCTAAACACATCTTGGCATGAGAGTGATTCTATCATTCATAATTTCATCTCCTACAGGTTTCACAGTATATGTTATTTAAAGAAATTCATTTCCTGCTGAATGATTTATGAGGGAAAACAGGATGCTGAGGGAAAACAGACTGATCAAATGCATCAAAAGTTTTCAATATGAGCATTTACCATGGGGTTATTTCCTTCTCCCTGTCAACTCATCCTGATATTTCTTCTCGCCAGTAAAAACACATATAGTTGCTTAAGATTTTAGTTTCCATAGAAACTGTTATTGGCTAAAGTAAATACAAGATGGTAAAAAGTGTGACTTCCCCAGTCCTGTGAGCATGTTTGCAGCTGTCAAATTTTCACCACCTGACCATTCATATCTCAGTATTTACTGGTGCCTGACATTTTTAGCTACAGCTCCCTTTAAAGAGCACGGACATTCTTCTGAGAGGCAGTTCCATGCTTTCCAGAAGGCATGTGAATATTCATGGCTATTCCTTGTACAAAAGCACGTTTTGTGTTATTTTATTTTGCAGACCTTGTCACTGAAGTTTACAAGGGAAAAGATGTCTCTTAGTCTGCACATCAGACCAAAGCTTGAGAGAGTATTACCAGGTAATGGGTGAATAAAGGGAAATAAATCATTGCTTCATCACAACCACAACTAATGATTTTCTCCTGTTCTCAAAATTCCTCTCGCTCCCTTTCGTACCTGATTCTAATGGCAACGAAAAAAGCAAAGTCCTGATAATAATTTTCTAATTCCCTCACTTCTTTATAAATTTCATTTGACTTTGAATGGAGGCACTTTTCCTAACATGCACAATTAATGTGTCTTTTCTTGTTCCCTTCAGAACATGACTTTCATTTTTCTTCTCATGTAGAGCTCTGCTGCAGTGCTCTGTGCTGCCTGAGATTTTGCCTTTCTACCAAGGAATCAGCCCTTGCATGTATTTTGCATTGAGATGGAAAAAACTCTGTTACCATTTCTGAAAATAGCAGCTGAAGACAGAAGGAACCATTCCTGACAATGTGCAAAAAGAAAGTGATGCTGGAGCTTCTCAGGATCTCAGGGTCATTGGAGTAGACTGCTTTTTATCTCCCAAGCATCAAATGCCTTGGTACCCACTAAAAACTCCCTTCTGCAATATTAGAAAACCAAGTTCCTGCCCACGTGGCAACAGCACTGCTCAGGGGCAGCCACAAACCCATTACAGCACCCAAAAATGTGTTCTCAGCTCATTCCTTGTGCTACCTTAACGTGAGACCCACAGGGTGAGAGCTGCCCTTCTGTGCCTTCAAGGGAATTTTTGAGGCTACACACAACAAGGGATGGAGAAAGCAACCAGAACAGCTGGATGAGAAACCCAGGAAGATGCAATAGCCATGTATGGGATTGGACTTATGGAGAAATACTATGAAAACTGAATATCAACCAAAAAGGCTAAAACAGAAACAAAAAACCGCTTTGTGCTTCTCAGTAATTTTTCAGGAAAGAAGAATATTCGTGGCAGTGCACTGAATGCAGCACGAGAACAGATTTTGAGGTTTGGAAACTAGGACTGCCTACAGTCCTCTAAAATCATTTCTTGCTGGAGGCCCTGTGTAGCAGCACACCTCACACATTCTGGTAGCTTACTGTGGATGAAGTTAATGACACTAAAACTTAGCTTATGATAAAAATAAAAAGGAATTACTCTTTTTTATTTAATGGAGAAGTCAAGGACTATTTTAAAAGACACTTATTTCTATCAAAAAGCAGCAGTAGATCAGAAATACACCAAATGAGGTTTAAATATTCCCATTAAGTCAGGTTTGTAATGACAACCCATGGGTGAAATTTACTGTTAGAATTCTGAAAATAGATTTAAAAATTCACATAAACTGGCACAAGTCCCCTAATTCAGTATAAAAACTGTACAAAACTATGGGGCAGAAGGAGGGGGGTGGGGTAATGTAGAGAAAATCACCTTAGCTTCTTGGTTGACAGTGAAAGCAGGAGGTGCTCCCTGTAAGCAGATCTGTGGAAAAGAACCCCTGAAAAGCTTTGGTGGGTATTCTCCATTCCCAGTGCTCTCTCTTCAGCCAAAATCCCAGGGGTTTTACTGGAAACCTCTATGCAATCCCAGGCTGCTACTGCCTGACTTGGAGCTAAGCCTTCCAAAGCTGAGCTTTAGACCCTCTGTGGAAGTGACCCACACAGGGCTCTGCAATGCTGCTCCCCCCTGCAGCCGACACTCCTCTGCTCAGCCCCCCAACACAGACCAGAGCAAAACCAGCACAAACGGCCCCAAAACCAGTCTCTTCTTTCACACCACTCGCCAGATGCCATCAACAGCCAAGCCAGGTGCTGTTTTCCTGCTGCCCACACACAAATCAATGACAAAAAGCAAGCTCATTCACACAGGTGAGAGCCGGGATTTTCTCCTACCCTTCATTTAATGCCACTGCTGTCAAATCTGTAACGTGCTGTAACAACACCAGCCCTTATGTAACCCAATAAATAAAAGTCACCAAGGCAATAGCTATGCATAAATTTTAGCTAAAAACATTTTGTTAGAAGAACATGAATGTCCTCTGTAAAGCGGGTAGCATTTTAAAATAATGTTCTAGACATTGTTAATACTTTATTGCTATTCATCATAGAACCATTAATCATGGTGAACTCATTTGGTATTAATGTGGATGTCATAAAGTACTTCTGTTGCATTTCAATTATAACTCAGCCTTTAAAATGCTGCAGCACTACACGGAGAGCTTTGAAAACCAAATGTGAATAGGCTGTTCAGAGATAACTACAACTGCTTTCTGGCACCAAAAAACAACCTTTTCCTTTCCTAATTGCCCTCGGGGGGCTGAGGAGCCCCTGGGGCTGTGCCTGGGCCCAGGGCTGGCTGCAAGGAAGAAAGGTCATCCAGACTCAGGCATGTTCCTCCTCCAGGATGAGAGGAGGAGAAACATTCTTTTGGTCTGTTCAATCAGGGCTAAGCAGCAGCAAGGCCACACTTTGCAGCCCCTGGGGAGATTTTTTTCCCTATCACTCCTGGGATTCCCTGAGGCACTCTCTTGCTTCCAGAGCTGAGTGCTTTAGTTTTTCTTCTGATGTGCTGTGCCTGCCCAAACAAAACTACCAGAGAGAGCATATTTCTACAGCCTGCTGTCTGTAGAGACTGTAAAGGAGTGCACAATACATCAGAGGAAACCTAAAGGGAGCTGATATCTTGACCTCTCTGATAGCAATTTAAAAAAAAGCCCAAAAATCTTTTTCTGGCCTCAAGAGGCACTGAAAGAGGAAAATCACCAGCACAAAACACAAAATGGACTCAAACAACTATCAGCTCCTTGCCATCAGGGAAGCCAAAAAACTTGTGTAAGTGCACCTTGACTAAGCGGGATTTTGTTCCTGCGCTGCCAGCAGAGCTTCCAGCAGGATTTTACACACAGAACGCAATGACAACAGCTCAACACTTCTCAACAGAAACAGTGTTAAACAAAGAAAAGGCAAAATACTGCTTCTTAGCTAAGGGAACTTTTTTCCTTCTTGTCAATTCTTGCATATTATTCCCATTCTTTTTCATCTAGGTCATCAATGTAACAGGGAAGCAAGCGGCAAGAATTCCTACCTTGGGAGCTCTGGCATGTTTTCCACATCTGGCGTCTTTGACAAGGCTGATATCCAGCAGCTCAGTCTCCTAGAAGGAAGAATTGCAACACAAGTAATTATTACATTATTCAAGAAGCCTTGTTGTGTTAGCAGTGTCCCACTTCCCACATCCATTTGTCCAAACTGAGGTCAGCTTCAAGAGAAGCTCAGGTGCACCCAGGCAATTCCAACAGCAATACTGTGTGGGGCTCCTAGGATATACAGATTATATAGAAGCCATAAGAGTCAAGCTGATTTCCTGGACTGCTAAATAGCAGCTGCTGTGCTTTTGTTTTAATCTTTTTAATACAATTGTAGCATTTTTATGCTTGTCACAGTGTGACAAAAGGCAGTGTTACAAACGAGAAAACCCTGCCTCTGCAATAGAAAACCTGTTTTATTATTGCCAGAACACTCTGAAAAGTGCACATAAACTGCAAGAAGTGTTATATCTATAATGATAACAAGATTCAACAATTTTAGTGCCTGCTGCTCAGTAAAAAATATGCACTTTTTGATAAGCATTTCAGAGTTCATGTGCTACTCTTGAGTTATGGGTTAGACAACACATGCCATGCTTGGAAGAAAGCTGGCATATCATGAAAGCTTCTGTTCAAATTCCTGCCCTCCCCTACACACATGTAACATGAAGAATCCCCCTTTGCTGATTTGAGGATTTGGAAGGAGGATGGATGCTGGAGATGGGAGCAGTGTGACTCCCAGCTGCTGACAGCAGTCTGAAATACTTCAGCAGGAGCAGGATCACACTGCAGGCAGAGTCACACCACTTCCAAGCATTTCAGCCTTCCAGAGCAGAAACTGCAAATGCTGTGCAGGTAAGGTGAAACCTTTGTGCTGGCCAATGCTGCTACTCCTTTTTAATTCCAAGGAGAAAAGGAAACAAATTGATGGACGTGTTATTTTCCCAAGGGTTACTTGGGATCCCGATTTTTCATTATAAGGAACCCACCGCTGCTCAGCTCTGCAGTCCTCTGTTTTCTACTAAGACCAACTCTCATTTTCATGTGGCTGTACATTCATCACAACCCCCTCCATCCCCCCAGCAATCCCAATTCCCTCCTATTCTAATACTTGCTGAACTCCATGAGCACTTTCCCCCCTCTTCCTAGAGCCCGTTTAGGGGAAACTTGCACTTTTGAGATGGTTCTTTTTTGTTCTCAGTTGCTTGAAAGAGGACAAGGGTATCAAATCTCGCCAAGATTAGAAAGAAGCATTGGCAGGGTTTTAACAGGTGGAAATATCCCAAACTCCGCCAATACACAGGGCATATGGACACAAGCACTCTTGTGACAGTGCAAGGGTAACTTTAAACAGAAACAATTTACAATTAGTGCACTGGAGGGCTTTGAGTCCTTTTGAGTTAATCCATGTGGCCATTAAGGTTCTGGCAGGAATGAAAACAATGGAATACAGCAGAGCCACCTGTGGGTTCACCACACACAGAGCAAGAACTCAGGTGGGAAACAGGAGTTATATTTACAACACCAAACAATAAGCACACCCCGAAGAGGTCTCAAGCCCACGGTGAAATGTTCCCCAGAAGCTCCAGGAACATGCAGACCATGTCATAAAAATCAGATTTCCCCAACTGAAAGGGCTAACAAGCACTAAAAATAAAGGCTTTAACAGCAAACACATGAGGGAAATTAAATATGCTGAAGAAAAATGGATCTTACACAGAGATGCTGAGCCACACAGAGTGAATTTCAAAAGCCCTTTTTTTTAATTTGTCTGCTACTTTGTTTTTTTTTTTAAAAAAAAAGAGAAGAACAAGGAGCAGAATTCGTAATTTATTCACTTACAAAAGTGCAACTAGACCTCCCGTAACACAAAAAGACCCTTTTAAGTGGAATAACACACATTAAAAAGAGACACAAAAAAGGAAAAAGCAATGACCAGCACTCCCAAGGACTTGAACAAGCCTGCCCAGGTCTGCATCCTCCCAAAGAGAGGAGGATGAGCAGGTATAGGCTTGGTTTGAAGTTTTGACTAGTATTTTCAAGCTGCCTGCAGGCCACCAAGCCACGTGCAGAAAATGTGACCACATGAGGACCCAAGAACTGGCAAGGGCAGTCTAAGCATAAGGCAAAAGTGGAGTTTTGTGGGGCTACTTGGCTCAGCCCAGCTGCCAGGGCTGTAGGAAACACTGACCCCTGAACATGCAGCTCATGGCCTTCCTGCCCTGTTACCTCTCTGACAGAGAATACAGGTTTTGTAATCCTGTCCTCAGAATCCTTTATATCCCTATTTGACAACATCATTTAATATAAGCAGACAAGAGCAGGACCTGCATCCATGGAAGTGCCTCTGTAGGCAGCATTCGGTGGAGTTTGGATAAATCAGAATTCATAATGGGCCATTTCTTAGTTCTTTGGTTCAAAAAAAACCTCCTGGAATTCCCTCACCCCAGGCATTTGCTTTCATCTTTCAAACAAGTAATTAAGAGGGCAGAGATCAACTTCCTTGCAAGTCAGAGGAAATACAATTTCCTATTTCCCTGTTGCACAACCAACACAAGCAGATTTTTGTAAAGGGAAAATACACTTGAGCAGTGGCCAAAGAAATGCCCCATTTCCTGTGCAGCAAAAGAGCCCAAGCCCTCCTCTGCCTAAGTCAACAGGAGTTTTAATGACTTCCTCCATCCAGGCTTGTAAAATGCACCCTGTGTAGCAGGAGGCAGGGAAGCCATAGCAACTGGGGGGTAAAGAAAAAATCCAAATCCTCTGCAAGTCCAACTTTTCCCTATTTAGAGACCTCCAGTCACTGCTGCTGGGACTTAACCCTGCAATAGAGTAACATCTCTTAATGCAAGTGGTAGATCCCTCCAATCATTTATAATACAAAAACTCTGGAGAAGTGAATTATTAATCCTCCCATGTTTGTTTTCAATTAGCAGCCGAGACAGAGATGCATTCAGAGAGGGCTGCATTGTGCAATCTCACTTTTATGGGTGAGCACACACTCACAAAAGCCATGGATTGTGCAACCCTCGGTGTCTGCTCAAGCACTTGTAATTAGGCCCATCTGAATTTAATATAATAGCACCACTTTATACCAGCTGAGGACCCGGCTCACTTCTATTTTAAACTGCCCAAAATGATGCCAACTGAGTCATGGTGCCTGGGGAACGTGCTTGTGACATAACCCCAGCTACAAAGCAGGAATCCCCATGGATCCTGCTGGAGACCTCTTCTGGAGAGCCACTGGCTGCAGGGCAGGCTGAGAGCGGGATCAGCTGTCCTACAGAACCCCCCAAAACTGTGTCAAGGAGACCCAACGAGAGCAGGTGTGCATTGCAACAGCTGCAGGGGTTAGTCCAGAGAGTCAGTGGCTTCATAGACACCCCTAACAACAATAATCCCACTATTCTGCAAGTACTCATTGTGGCTGAGGAGTCATGTGTTGCTCTGACCTCAACTTCCTTTTCCATGTCCCTTCTGGCTGGATGTTCTTTTTTCCCAATGGATGGCACAGCTCTCAGCCAGTGCCACTTAGGGAGAAGGTCTAACCAATTAAACTCTGTAAACTCATTTTCCACTTAGCTGGAAAACCTGTGGCTTCACAGTTTCAAATCTGAAGTACAAATTGTGTGCCTGAAAGCTTCTCTAATTCTTCTAAATATTATCAGTCAGACTACTAGAAGACACAAGACTGCCTTCAAAGTCTGCCCAATACAGTGCTAGCAAAATACACTTTGGATTACTAAGCCAGTTTTCTAAACAAGCATCACTTAGTGCTACTGGGTGGCAACATCTGGTCAAAGTTTTCAAAGGGGTAAGGCCAATTTGCTGAAACAAACTTCAAACAGAGACTCAAACAACACTTTCTATTTGGAAGAGTTAATCAAAATGAAATGGTGCTTTAATGTAGAAAGACTCTGTTTTATCATTTTCTGAACATGAAAGCACTGAATATCTCTGGAAGAAAAAACATCCACAATTCTGTGCTAGACTTATTTTTATTCAGCATTTCAAAAAATTTGTTTTAAGTAAAAGTACATGAGTACTGTCCTAACAACACGTTAGAAAGAAAACATTTGAATATTATTGGGAACAAGTACAGAATCACAGAATCATTTAGGTTGGAAAAGACCTCTGAGATCACTGAGTCCAACCTTGGACCAAACACCACCATGGCCCCAAGTGCTATGTCCAGTTTTTCCTTAAGCATCTGCAGGGGTGGTGACTCCACCTCCTCCCTGGGCATCCCACTGCAATGTCTAATCACCCCTTCTGTGATGAATTTACAAGTCATGAAGAAATTGCAAGCTTTGCTAAAGAATTACCTTAGGCCCTATAGGTTCAGAGTAAACACGTGGAAACTCACCAATTTACAGCCATTTTTGGAATACACCTCACTCAGGTTTCAGGGATTTTGACAATGATCCATCAGCCACACTCAGATGAAATTCTCCAAGTGAGCGTGGATGCTTAGTGCCAGTTCCAAAAGGTTGCTGGCAGAGCTAGGGGATGTCATGTATCATTCCCCTGTTCAGAACATACCTATTTTTCCTCATGATCATTAAGAATAAATTGAATGAAACACAGTAATTTGTCTCCTCATCCCAAAGGAAAACCGTGGAGGACTGGTGAGACTGATTTAACAGAAACCTGCACGGACAGCTACAAGCAGGAGCAGCAAGGCTGTCAATGACTGTAATTGGAGCTGTGCTAAGGTAGTGCTGTGCTTCCCCAAAAGTCCCATTACATAATTCATAAGCTGCATCCCACTAGAGACAGGCAGTCCCTGAAGAAGCTGTCTCCATGCTTCCTCCTGGCAGCACACAATTCAATTATCAGGCAGCAAAATTATGGGCTGTGTCAATAAGGCAGCAGCAGAGCAGCACGTACACCTCAAATCAACAGGAGAACTCTCCTCAACAACAGCAAAGTATTTTGCTGCACAGCTGTCCTTCACAAGTTCAAAGTATTTTGTTACCTTCCCATCCATGCTTCTCAAAGAAAAAAACTAAAAATTGTACTATTAATGCTAAACTTGCCAATGTGCCTAAAGCAACCAGACGTCCTTCTAGCTCCTTGCAGGTGATGGATAAAGCAGCAGCAAGACATTCAAATGATGGAAGAAGCTCAGGTTAAGATCTTAGTCCTGAGTAGCCACTGACTTCTCAAGGGTCAATTAAACACACAAAAATTTAAGTTGGTTTAAGTGGCTTCTGAATTCTCTGCATTCTAAACATCTCTTACAAAATCTAAAGCCCAAAACAAATCCACTATGCTGACAAAATGGAGACTGGGGTGAGAGGCACAGCTGTTCCTGAGGGGCAGAAAAGACAGCAAACATTCTGCTGCCTCCATTACTTCACTCAAAATCCCTTATTTTCAAGCTTTTCCTTTCTGGCCAATGGCTTTTCCCATTCTGAGCATGAGGCCGGGCACGTCTCACCCCAGGCTCAGGGGAATTTCCAAACCCCCAGAGAGGAGGGTCCAAAAGAGGGGACTGTTTGTCAGCAGCTGCACTACAGCTCCCCGTGGGGCTGGGGAGGCGTTTCTGCCATTTGTTCTGTTACCTGTGGCAACAAGGGACATCCCCTGAGGGTGATAAGGGACATCCCCCAAGGCATGGAGTGACAGAGATGGGAGAAAGGACAGAGATGAGCTCCTCTTACACAGAGCAGCAGCTTGGAAAACAAGAAGGGATGGGTTTAAACTCTGCTTTGACCATATGGCTCCTTAGGTCTGGACTAGCATTTCTGAACAACTGGCAAAATCATGGGGCTTGGGATCACAGGGAATGGAAATTTTTCCCAAAAATCACTGAACAGAAGGAGTTCTTACTACTCAAACTGTATTATCTCTAAATTTGAACTTGTGCTAAACTTTACTGGGTGGTTACTAATTCTTAATTCCAGAAGAACCGGGGGACCCCAGCAAGGCAAGAACCAGCATTTATGATTTGACTCAACTACTCTGGGAATGAGCTCTAAACACCTTGAAAGGTTTCCTGGCACTTCAGGAAGAACCTGCAAGTAAAGCTACATGACATCCCTCCTGCAAGGCCCTTACAGGAAGCATTCCTATGGTAAAACAAGCCCCAAACTGAAAAGTTTTTGCTCTCTTAATAACACAGAGTCTCTCGATGAATCCCTGGAGTTGTAAGAACAGCAACATTTTCTAGTACAGGGAAAATAATTTGCAGTTCATATAAGGAATAAAACATTGAGCTATTATAAAAAAAATGAGAGGGAATTTTCATGCTAAGTGCTCTTTTAATAATGAAAGCGAAACAATTCTTCTGCAGCTATGCAGAATTCTTTGCTGCTTCATTAAAGGAAAATTTCATTTACTTGGATTTACAGTTGCTGTGGCTGAGCAGACTAGAAACAGGCAGAGAGATTTAACAATACAAATCTTAGCACAAAGAAACAGGAAGCAGAAGAACACAGTAAAGATTTGCTGCCTGCCTTTATCCCAGCAAGCTGACCATCACAAAAAGGCAAAGGACACAGGTAAGACTCAGTGTGCTATGATCAGCCAATCATCCCAGGTGTTAGAAGTAATGCACTGGAAAAAGAGAACATTTCCATACCAGGTAAGACTTCAGCCATTCTACTCTACAGTCACCAGGGCTGATAGGGTATAAGCTCAGCTTGCTATATAAAAATAATTACTTCCCCTGTCATTTAGAGTATCAGTACATACTCCAAAAAAACAAGTCACAATCCTCAATCTTACAGCCTAAACACACAACACAATCAGTGAATGAAAGGAGCAATGGGTTTGGGATGTCCTAGAGACAAAGGAAAACAAGGATAGGAGAAGTACCTCCCCTATCTTAATCCCATGCCCAGTAACATGGTGTCTCCTTATCCCATTGCTCCCTCTGCCAGTGCTCTCCCCTTCCAGGAAAGGCTCCACCATAAGAACACTCAAACCCAGAATTTTCTCATCCAAACAACTTGGATTTGGTGCAGCTGGCAGTGGGAATTGTATGGACAGGTACACCTTGAATGTACCTGGCTGAAACTGGTTTGGATCTGCTAAAATTGCTCTTGCATCTCTGCTCATCCCACTCACACAAACAGGGAAGAACAGCAGGAAAAGGACAATTCATGAAGTGCAGCCATATTCAAAAATGAAAAGAGCTGGGGGAGGACCTGCTCAAGAAGAAAACACAAAAGCACCTTGTAGGCAGCCTTCATAATGATACTTGACTGAGTTTTATTCACATAACTGAGAATAACCTGGCAATTTGTAGTTTTAGATTCACAAGGAAAAGGACAGCAAACTGAAGTTTTAAGCAGCAGATTCAAAAACAACTAAAAAAGCAATATTTCTTTTAAGAAACTTCACCTTTCAAATTTCACCTCCTAAACATATGTGATTATGATGATTAATGCCTGCCCAAGTAGGGACAGATCCCATTTTGGGGGTGATGTTCTCATGCCATTATTTCCCACTGACAGAGGATCACAGACTACACAGAGCATTATTATGGTTTTTCCTCTGAAGCAAGTAAAACCTATTATTTTCAACAGAGTGCCCCAAACAGTGAATAGCTGGAGCAGAGACTTTCATCCCATGTAGAAAACCACTGTACAACCCCTGCCTCCACCACTCCTGACAGCACAGCTCCTCCTCAGGAAAATCTGTCCATCAACAGAAGGTTTTTCCAAGACTGAATGAGATTCAAATCTTTTGAACTTTTAGATAAGTCTTTTTTTTTATGCATGCAGCATAAGTTGGATATCTAAACAAATATCAACACATTAATGGCTCTGGGTGTATGATCTTAGAATACTTCAGCAGGTGAGGGTGTTTCTGGCAGAACTCCACTGCTCTGGAATAGTTCTCCTGACTAGGTGGGTTTGGAGACTGCACATTCATGTCAACAGCACAGAGCTTTTGGCTTGTCTATATTGAAACAATAAATGCTTTTTACAGATCTAAATTTAACACAGTTGGGAGATGAGGACCTTGGAGTTGCTCTACTCCCCACATAGCACAGGGAGTTTTAATGTTAAGGCACAAACACAGCAATCCATGCCCTACTTACACGCCTGCCGCTTCCATGGATGGATAAAGGGAATCAGCTACAAACTGTATGGAAGCAGAATGCACATCCCTGCCAACTCCTCTAGCTACGGCCCTGGCACGTGTTCCTGAACTGGAAAATCCATAGTCCAGGCTCAATTCCAACTGGAGACTCCAGCTATAACATGGTGCTTGAGCACTAACAACAACAACAGCTGAAAACCTGCAAAACCTGGACACTGGAAAAAAACAGAAACATCTACAATTTAGGAAAAGGGGGGAGAAATAACCTCAGCAGCTGCAGGGACATAAGTCTGATAGGCAAAGCTTTGGATAAGATGATGAAAGGAGTATTAATCACATGAGGGTAAAACAAAAAATAAGAGACCGCATGAGCTTGCCAGCCAGATCATACCTAAGCTGATAATTTCTTTTTTCTTGGCACAGGAAGCTTGAAGATCTTCTCTGCCTGAATTTTGATTAATGACATGAGCCAGAAGTGCCAAGTCATCATCCCAAACCCTGTCCTCTGAGGTGAATTGAACCTAAAGGAGCTACAGAGAAGGTTCCAGAAGCGATCACAGAACCCAGAGCAGGCTCTTGTTAGAGGAGACAGAGAGCTTGGCTTCCACCAAACAGCTAAGAGGGGGATGATTATTGCCTATAAATACATGCATTGTATAATCAGCTGAGAGGAAGAGGAGCTATTCAATCTAGAAAGAAATAAGAACTGAGTTATATGAATTCTAATAAGCGTGGGCAAAATTAGGACTATTTTTCTTCAGATATTGAAAACAAAAATCACTTTTAAAAGGGGGGTTGATGTGTTTCTGAATACTAAAATAATACATGCATTACACAATATCCATAAACATAGAGCACAGAAAATGTTTTCCTGCGGTGGTGATCTAAAGGAATTGTATTTATTTACAGCTAAATCTTAGGAGTTCTCACCACTCAACCACCCTGCAGCCTTATCTCCAAAGTTACCACTGGTTAGTTCTGAGACTAATTCATTCAATACTAATTTTTAAGTGGCCTATTTGGCAAGCATTGATACTCCAACAATTTCAGAGATTTACACTTCCAGGCTCCTTATATAAACATCAGAAAAAGGCAGCAGAAGGTGCACATGCAGAGGGAAAAGCTTTTCCCAGCCACATCCTCAACTGTTGCTCTCAAGGAGGATGAAGCACACAAACAGCATCAGCTGAAGATGTCCACACACACCAAAGAGATGAGAAATGTGCAGGTGAGGGCACAACAGATGTGTAAGGAAGCATTGGTTTGTTATGAGGGAAATCATATTTTGCTTCTTCAAATGTGCACAGTCCCTAGTGCAGGAAGTTGGCAGCAATTTTCCATGTTCTCCCTGTGCTATGCCACAGACAAACTCTCACTCCATCCTCCCACAGTCCCTTCTACTTCACCTGCTGCTGCCACACTTTAATTTCCCTTATTACCTCCATTTGCTGCTTACCTTGTAAATGTAAGTGAGTTTAAAACAGTTATTTGTTCAGCGTTTATTAGGGAATTAATTAGAGGGGAGTAAGAATTTCTTGCTAATTTATTCTTTACAAGCTGTAATCATTATTATTTTTGCATGTTCCCAGGGTTTATGGATAAGTGCATCTTAAAAATCAAAGCAAAAAAAAAAAAGAATCCCCAGATCAGAATCAGTGGGTGAATCTCTACAGATTTAATTTACATTCATCTGCTATTAATCTGAATGCATAATATTCTTTGCCATTATTTTATAAATCTCTAGATAGAGCTGGGAAATTATTTTTATTGAAGTATTTGCATTCGCATGCCTCAGATTCTTTTACTCTTGGCAGCTGTGCCTGAAACTGGAGTTTACACTGAATGAGGAAATACGGGTCATTCTGCAAACACAACAGAGATGAAGTCAATGGCAACTTGTTGGAAGACCTTGAATTCTTGCCAAGCCACGTTTCCCAAAATATTTTGCCCTACTCCACACTCAAGCCTCAATTACCAGCTACTCTCTCCTGCAGGAGCCAGCTGCTCTGAGCATCAAAGCACATACACAGAAGAGCACCAAGTTGTAATTCAGCAAAAAACCTGTGAAGATGGATGATTAGCTCTTCTTATCTTTCATCAAACTGAAGAACACCCTTTTGTTAACAGGGACTCACTTGAGCCCACACCTGAAGTGTGCCAATAGTTGGCTGTGTTCAGCATTATGCTCAGCGCATTCTGAACTTCGCATTTTATTCCTTGCCTGAATCCAACACTTTGGGGCTGTTACAAGGTGGGGGGATTTTTTTTTCTAACCGTGTCTTGTTGGCAGCACAGACACAAGAAGATATTTTTCTCTTTTATCAAGGCACTCTGGCTCTTTCCTGTTTATATTTTCTCCTACTATGTGGAACTAAAAAAGCAAGGGAGCAAACCCAAGGTTAGCCCTGTTGTCTAATGATGTTTCCTTATTTAGCAACTCGTTTGAGTGCAGTTGCTGTTTTCTCCCCCAGAAATGTTCTCAGTTCTGTTCTCTGGAGCATAATTATTCCAAGTACCTTTCCTCCACAGCAGCAGCACGCCAAGACTTCTTGACTTTGCAAAAGAAAGCTTGTGTTCTTGAAGGTGACTGAAACACGACTTCAAGAAAGTACTGAAGGGCTCAGTCTCGGCAGGGAAACACTAAAGAAGGAGAGGGAACCAAGTACTTTGCAGGTCCCCCAAGCCTCTATGATGCACAATTTTTAAAAACCTCAAGGGCAGTTTTCACAGCACAACCAACCTGCAAGCCTGAAAGGCATTGAACACCCAGACACACTGATTAGAATCCATTCGTATCTCACCTTGTCAGAAAAACTGTCTCACTTTCCCCATGCCCTCCCTTACACGACCTGGATGTCAGCTTTTTCTTTTCCAAACTTGAACCACTCAGCATGAAATAATCCTGCTGGATGATTGCCTGGGCTGGGTTCGGTTGGTTGTTATTATTCTTAATGCAGCAGCCAAGGTGATTTCACCAATTTCCTCAAATGAAGCTGCAATTTCCGAAATAAGGCACATCCCTCACAGAGGAGATGAATGGGAGTCAAAATGCTTTGGAGAATGTTTCATGCATGCTCTAAAATATCAACTACCTCTTGTATGGGGGAAGATCTAATGCCTTCCTGCTTGCAAAAATACCTCTGGATTTCAACAGTCAGTCAGGTTGTCACTATCACATCTGTGAAAATATAGCCAAGTCTGGACAAACTACTGAAATATCTCCTTTTGCACGAAACGGACTTGAAAAACCAGAATATATCTGAACGCTGTTATTCTCAAAATGCATAAGAGAAATTAAATGTTTAATCTAGCATTTCACAATATATAAGTGGTTAGGCTTGCAGCCTAAGTAATGTCTTAAGAAGCGTCTCGTTTCTTTCTAAATAAAATTTCACGTGTAATGAAATTATTGTTAGGAATCAAGGCTATGATTTAGCATGTCTTTCAAAGCAGGCTGGGCAGCCTCCAGAATAGCACCAAAAAGTGCTATTATTGAGTAAAAAGCATGATCATTGGGGAGAAAAAAAGCTCACATGCTTAGAAAAAGGAATGCTTTCTCCGTAATTACGTGGATTGAGAAACAGCTATTTTTGTCAACATCTTCAAAGAGACTTTTCAAGTTATGGAAAGTAAACAGAGGAAAATGGGAAAAACAACATTTTAATTTTTTTTTTTCCCCCAGAAGAATGCTGGTTGGAAAACTAGCAATAAGAAAACAAACTTATTTAGGAGAATAAGGAGAACAGCATTTGGGTGGAAGCTGGGATCAGCATCACCAACTGATTTTAGTCCATAGACACACCAGATCAGGATTTTACTGATCAGAATGTAACTGCAGTTGTCACCTTCAAAAATCTCTCCCACAACATGCAGCTGTCAGTCAGTTCAGGAGGGGTGATGCCACAAGACACTCCAAATTAGAACCTGAGTGACAGCTAAGCCCTGTAAAAGACACGTGGTGGGGGAGAGAGCAAATAAACAGAACTTGCTAGAAGGTCATGTCTCTGTGTTTTGTGGTCAACCCTTGCAGCCTTATAAGGACAATTGTGATATTTAGGGTTCTATTTGGTGATTTTTTTTATTTTTTTTTTTGCTATTATTTGTGAGTCCAAGGTCCTGTATGAGAATTACAGGATTAAACATAGATTGGGATGTGTAGAGACACATACAAGGTTTTAGGCATGTATCTCCTAGCCTGTGTACCCAATAAAAAATACTTTATCCAGTTGAACCAGACTCAAATTCTCATTGCCCTTCCCCAGGATAAGCAAACTCTAATTATAGGCCACACTGCACCACCTTCCCTCATTTTGTGCAGGATATTTTATAGGAAAATCCACAAAGCATCTCATAGAAGTATCAAGAGTGACTACAACAAGCATGTTTCACTTAATAATGGGACAACACGGAACTGGCAGGAACTGTGCAGTTCTCTTAAAAACAAGCAAATGAACACAGGGACTTGTGACCCTTCTTCCACACCTTTAAGTGTGTTCCTGTAACAAAACTTGCCTCTTCTGTAACAAGGACAATCCCTCCTGAGATACATGGTTAATATTTTGTACTTCTTTTTCAGTCTGGTTTATCAACTCCAGGATCTTCCAAACCTGATTCAAAACACTAATCTGTGTATCAACTGCTCTAGGAATGTAGGTATATGACAATGTAATGACACTCCAGCTTCCTTTCCTAAAGCAAATACAATTTTCCATTCCAATGAAAAAACCTGCAGAAACAGCTTTAATTTCTCTGAATATCTGGCTTTAGAGACATTCCAGATCTAACTTTACCTTTTTCTATACAGAAAGGCCTCTCACATTCTAACTGTGGGTATCTGTTTTTTAAACTAAGTTTTCATTTAGGCTGATAGGGGCTTAGCCTCTCTCAGCAGCTTTAGTCTTTCAGGAGGATTGTTTACCACTTCAATTAAAGGAGAACAGAGCAACACGACCAATTAAAAAGATGAAGGAGCTGGGGTTTTGTATTAAACTTGAAATTACCCTTATGGATAAACAAACCTTAGCCAATTATTGCAGCAGCAAAACAAATCAAGATATAGTCTCAAACCAGATTAAACATGAGATTAATTTCTTGAACAAGTACGTGCCCAAGATGGGAGAACTCAGCAGCCACAATCCTGCACGTCCCTGTCATTATAGCCCTGAAGGAGGAATACAGATTATTCAGGTATTGGGAAAGTACCAGTAGGAATGGTATTTTAATACTTCTTCCACTATTTTGTATAACTTTTGTTATGAGTTAACAGACTCGTTCGTGCTTCAGGAAAATCCCATCAATATTTCAGCAGCACATCCAACCTTCACCAAATAAATCAACCGATCTTGACTTTTATTGCCCCGGATATAGAATCTCCATTTGATCATCTCATAAATAATTGCTCACCTCTGATTCTCAGAAGAGCCTGAATGGTCCATTATCAAGCAGAAGCCTAAATAACTTACTATTACTATTCCATTGATGGCACATAGCCTCCCCCCTCCAAAATTCATAATTAAAGAAGCAGGCTGGGCATATCGAATCTGTTCACTTCAGAAATATTGAGACATTTGTTTTTTCTGCACTTGCCACACAGGAACAGGAATCTGCACATTGTCTTTTTCCCCAGCAATAAATCCCAAGGAAATGTCAGCAACGCAGGGAATAGAACTCAACATCCACTACTGCCCGATTGATTTGGTTTCTGAAGGGGTTTCATGCTCCATCAGAATCCAAGGCAAACTAAACACCAGACACTATGAAGAAACAGGAGAAACCATCTCCCAAATGGATTTATAAAGGAAACGCTGGAAATAGCCAAAGAGTTAACATTTACTTTGGCTACACAAACCCTCCTGAAGTTTCCCTGGAACAAAGAAACGCTCCTCAGGACTGTCTTAGCGTGTCTGTGCCTTTGGCAGCTGCTGCAGGCGGGTTTCCCTTCAGGACCGGACGCGGGGATTCCTCCGGAGCTATCCCGGACCAAACCCCGCTGTGTGGGTAAGGGAAGTGCGGACGCTGCTGGCTGCACTCGCCAAGTGCTTGCACGTGGCTCCACGGCTCATTCCCGCTGGGACTCCCTGCAGTGCCACGAGCCTTTGGGAAGCTTCAGAGGACAGGGAAAGAAACACATTCCGTGCCTTTTGCTGCTTTACAAGTCCAGGAACCAACCCTCACTTGGTAATAAAATGTGCCCTGTGCAGAATCATCACTTCTCCCCTTTAGATGTGCATGCAGCAAGTCCCCGTTTCTCTTCTCTTTCAACCCCAAAATCAGTTTCCAGAATGCTTTAGGTTATTTAAAAAAGAAAAAAAAAACAAACCACCAAAACTTGCTTCTGATACCTGATAGGAAAAAGGATGTATTTCTACGCCAGTAAATGCCACTCACCACAGACTTTCCTACATCTGTGTTTACAGCTCCCTGAGCATAAAGAGATGGGAGAAAAAAAAATCCGATTTGAATGTATTAAGTAATTTCTATGGATTTTATGGAAGACTTGTTAACAATGGTCTGCTATGAATGCAGGTTAACATATGTCTCTCACATTATGGAGTCAATATCCCACACAGTGTAAATCTCAAAGTTCAGCATGCCCCAAATTAAATCCTGTAATGACTCCTAAAGATGACAGTACAATCTCTAATGTCAATACCTTACTCTAGTCCATGGTTATAATTTGTTCGGTCAATAATTCACCACAGTCTATTAAACTTAGTACTGGCTTCCTCAAAAGCGCTAAAATAAATGTTTAAAAGATTCCCAATGGCATATTTATAGTTATCTATAATTGGCTCTGCAGCATCACAGGAGCACATCACGGAAATTATATATATAAATCAGACCATGATCTTAATTTCACACTTATTCTCCAAGGACTGGCATAAACAATTGCAAAACCTCCTGTAGCTCATGATAGCCTTAATCCACAGCCCAGGCTGCACAGCCAGCAAGACTCCTCCGAGTTTTGTTCTCCTTTGACTACATCCAGAGTCTGAGCAGAAGCTGAAGGCCAATTCCCAGCTGAAATGACAGGACAGCTCCTCATTAGAAAGCCTCTGATTCCACAGTTAATTCAGCCCCAGCATGCAGCTGAGAGCAGTGAGGGCTCTGGGATGCAGCTGTCACGGAAAAGGAGTGGCTATGGGACTGCACAGAGTTAAGGATGCAAAGGGGAAAGTGCCCCTGCTCTGCAGAACTCCACAGATCCATCATGGAGAGCTCCTTCCTGTTCAGGTTACCCTTTCACGTAACACACAAGCCCTGATCAGCAACAGTCACAACCAAGCTCTGATTTTTCAGAAGGATGAACAGCAAGTGTCAGCTTGGTTATCTCTATTACCTCACTCTTCGTTATTTAAAAAAAACAAACGACACAAGCAAGCAGTGCAGAATGTTTTCAAAAGCTTGTATCTGCCTTTGTGATAGATATGAGCTCCACAAGAAGTCAAAAAACAAGGAGGAAAAAAAAGGCTGGCTGGCAAATGTTGATGTACAGCCACTCATGTTATAACACGCACTGCTGGATTCCTTTTTCCATCCATATGCCAGGAACAATTGACCTAAGGCAAGGCTTTTTTATTGCAACTTTTGGCAGATCCGATCAATATCCATTATTTACAATTATGCTTTTGTGTGCGTGTGTGTTTCCGCTGCAGTATCTCTGTCTAATTGTCAAGTCCAGATAGGACTTTGCCATATAATTATTCAAAATGCATTTAGTAAGTGATGCAGATGGACAATACAGGAGGAAAATAATACCAGTCAGTATGAAATTATATTCCTAACAGCGCTCTGCAATGCCTCTCTCTAAACAGAAAGTATATGGTAAACTAGCACCAAAAATCCTCTACTAAAACCCCTCTTTGTTTATGTTTCCTTCAGTTATTCAACAACCTTTGTTTTAATGATCTGTATGACCAGCAGCTGCCTGGACCTGCACTGCAAAATCAAACTTCTACCACCCCACAACACAGATCCTGCTTAGAGCCAAAACCCACAACATAACTGGAGTCCCCCAGACCCATGTTGTAAACAAAAATGCCACGTTCCACACCAGGGTGACCGGGCTGGGGGGCAGGACCTGGTGTAAGCGAGGACCTGCTGCCTCCAAAAGTTACAGTTCAAAAATTAAACTCAGCTTGATTCAGTTCAGGTGAGCAGATTATGAAGTTTCTTTCAACTGACAAATTTTCGATGTGATATTTCAAGCAGGTGATAAACTTACTGTAAGCTGATTAAATTTGTCACGTGACAAGATCATCTAATGGCCACAGGTCCTGAACTTTGCCTCTGAATAGCTGAGGGCAGATCAGGCAGGTACCAGTCTAGTTCCCACTACATCTAAGCTTCTCTCTTCTGCTCCTGGGACAGCCAACATATTTTCTACGGAAAGGTGGAAAAGAGAGGCAGGGGGGAGCCAAAGCAGTTTCAATATCAAATACATGACATGAAATACATTCTGTCTGTACTTGCTTTCAGGGCTCTTTGCAAGTAACCCCATCTTGATGCTCCTCCCTCGCTTTCACGCTCCTTTTTGTGAGCATCTTCTAGCGAGTGATAAGAGAAGCTGCAGGCTGGAATTCACAAAAGCACCGAGTGTGGGAGTTGCTCAATTCCCCCTGGAATAAATGGTATAAGCGCTAGCAATGCTAATGGAGGAAGGCAGCCAAGAATGACTCCTCTGAGACACGAGCTCCTCTGAACTACCTATCCTGTTACGACTCTTGGAGGACAGAGGAGCTTTGGCAAAGCTCTGCTTCAACATCTCTTTCTAAGCCAGCCAAATTAGTGTAAATGAACAATGGCAGGCCAAAAAAAGCTTCAGCAATATAATTTGGCTGTGTACTGAATATAGTACAACAGCGTGCATTCTGTTCTGAAGTGCAATTCTAACAAAAAGCAAAAGATAACTTCTAAACCCCCTCAACACTTTTCTTTGCACATCCCTACTAAAGATGAAGGATCAGGTATTGCCCAGTTCTTGCAACCCTTGAGCAGAAACACTGCAGACTGCCACACCTGCATGAATAACTTGACCATTGCTGCATAATCAAGTGGCAGCAGAGGTCAGTGTCTCATGCACTGTTCATGAAGGGATTATAGGAAGGAAAACTGGAAAAAAAAATTGTTTCTTAGCAAGCACAGGAATGGACTTGTGCAGTGATCCCTCAACAAGCCCTGTGCCAGTTCTGCTTCTCCTAAGCTGAACAAGTGATAGAAAAAATTGTACTCCTAACTCTGCTCGCGTGTGCCCAAGCAGCTCCTGCAGCCGTGGTAGAAGCAGGTTGATGTTCCTACTAAACCAGGCTGCAAGACACCTACTCCAGGCTGGGAAAGAGGGCTGCACACCCACAGGCTGCCAGTTCTGGTTTGAGCTCGGCTGAGAGCACCCACCAGCCCGTCCCTGCCCCCACAGGTGACATAACCTGATAAGCTCAGTCCCACTCCAATGGGAGAAATTAAAATTTACCCAATCCAGGGAGACAAGCATTTGAGCAGGCTCTTGTTGGCATGCTGAGCTGACAGATCCCATAATTTCTTTTCACCTAATTTTGGCTGTCTGCAGATAATAAGTAGTTGTTTAAAAAAAAAAGCCACTAAGGAAAGGTAAAATACTTCTGGGCTTGTTGCAGAAAGGCTGAATAGTGAGAAAATGCTAATGGTCAAAAAGACTAAATTCCCTACCCAGCTCCAGTAGCCCGGACAGCTCTGCCTCCTGACTCACAGCATCCCTGAGATGCTGCCCATACTGCCACTACCAGAACTGCTCATACTTGATTTACTCTCCTCCATCCATTCCTCTCTTTCCTCCAAAGACTTCTCTGCCTTGGTATCCTCTCTCAGGCTCACCCTCTCCTAATCTTGCCAAGCCACTGCTTTTCTATTCCAAGCTTTTTGTGCATTTACAGAAGTGGCCTTGTGACCTCTTGTCAAAGTCACCTTGACAACACAAAGGGACAGCCAGAAGACAAACACACTTCTCAGTGCTGTCAGGCTGACTTGCTAGCATGGGAACTCTTCTTCCCTGAGCTATCCCTGCTCACTCACATCCTCTGTCCCCACACAGCACTGGCTCGTGGGTCCAGCTGCTGCCTGCAGGGTTTAAGGGAAGGTTGTGCATAATTCAGACATCTCACAGGACTGGACTAAGCAAGCCTGGAAGCTTGGCCATCCAAGAGCAGGTGGAGACATAGCTGCAGCAGCCAAACAAATTTGCTGGCAGCTCTCACATCATCACTCCATACATCACAGTAAAGTTCTCTGCCAGCAATTTTGGCTGTGTGGAGCCCAGGCTGGAGTCATCTGTGCAAGGTAGGATTTCACAAATGACCCTTCCTGCAAATGACATCTCCTTCCTCGTGCAATCCCAAACACGCTGTGATTTCAGGCTCAGGATGGTTGCTCTGCCCATAGTGAAGTGCCTGGGTTTATTGAAATGCCACAGTTACACAATAAGGTCTAGCAAAGCACAGCTTTTGACCAACCAGCACGGGAGAGAAGAGACATGGACAAGGCTGTTGGAGGAGAATCACCCAAACCTGACCTCTCCTATAGTTTCTACTTTGGGGGTAGTTTGGAGAAAGAAGAAAATGAAGCTTATTTCAGAACATGAACTTGGAAAACAGGTAGGGCAAGGGAAAAGCTGCATTTATTTTAAAATAAAGTTATTGAAGTATTCACTTTTAATGTTGACTGAACTTTCTACAAGAAGAAAAACCCTAGTTTCTCCTTTCTGCCTCTCCAAAGAAGCTCATTTCCTTCCAGTTGCTATCTTGCAGAAATAATAGGTATTGACTCACAAAATTTGTCTTTAATAGCCAACAGCAAGAAACAGCACATGGCTGTACTTGGACTCTAAGAAAAAAAGGAAACTATTTTTGTCCTCCCACGACTAGGCAAGCCAAATTTATTTGGGGGATAATTTTAAATCACACATGTTTAAAAATATATATGGAAACATACTTTTGGTTTGTTTAAACCAATGGTGCATGTCAAGGACCATCAGCTTCAACTTCTCCTAGACTTTGATGGCTTGTTTAGCCACAAGGGAGAAGAGGAAACAATTTCTTTTTGCGGTAAAAAAGAAAAATAAACAAACCCCCTCAACTCCTCCAGACCCACTCCTCACACACACACCAGAAGACTCTAAGACAAACAAACAGCAGCCCCAGAGGAAATAAACATTAAAAAAACCAAACAAGCATAAAATTCCTTAAAATGTGCCACCTTTAAAGAGAACATTTGGCAACTACTTCAAAATAACAAACAGGGACGTGCAAGTCATATATCTCCTCCCTTGCAGAAATAAATTGGGAGTTGCTGTGCTACTTAAGAGATCCAGACACGACAGACAAAAAGTAACCAGTGGGGCTTTTGCATGTGGGTGTGTCTGCAGACCTATAGTGTTAACAGATTTTGCCAATTTCAAAAGACATTAAATTTTGTTTGAATTGTAGCTCAGTATTTAAAGTTGGCAAGCCACACCTAAATTTTCCAGAATATCTTTTAGAATACCTGGAAAAAATAATTCTGGTTCGGGTATTCTCCACATCACCAAAAAATACACATTCAGGGCATGTGCATACCCATCATATACATGGCACCTTTTGTTTCATAGTCATGTCCAGTGATCCAAAACGACAACAACAGAAATTAAACAAGCTTATGTTTCATAAGATTCTTTAAATCATGCATTTAAGGTTCTTTGTTACATGTTCTTGTAATTCCATTTTTTAAACTATTTAACAATTTTCTTTTCGCTTACCAGAGCAAGAAAATGCCTTTCTCAAAACAAGCAGAAAAATCTGTTATGTCATGATGGGACTGTAGAAATTGGAACTTTTAACAACACAGTAAATATGATGAGGTTCAGGCTTCAGAGGATCTATGAACATAACATCTGAAGGGATCAGTGAAACCAAAGGTAAAAATAACAGCAACAGGAATTGCACCACTGATTTCAACAGGACCAAGTTCTTATACTGCCTGCCCAAACTTAATTTCTTTTGTGTCAGTCGATTATGCCTTGGCATTTTGCCCTCCTGTTGCAAGCCACAATTTGTAAATTAGTTTTCAAGGTTAAAAAAAGTGCAAGGAAATGAGATTTCCTACTGCCAACCAAACATCACAATGAAGTATTGCAGTAGCTTTCCCAAAGTGCATGCATTGGTCACTCTTCTGATAAGAAAACCTTAAAAATAAATTTTGGCATGGGATTCATTTGCCTTTTACCACAACCCCAGCACAGCCAGGGAGATGTGCTGACCCCCAAAGCCACGGCTCCAGCAGCAGGTCAACACCTGTATTTTCACAATGTGCTCCAGAGCAGCACCCCTGAGATCATCTTCACCACGTGAAAAAAGCCTGAGCACAAAGCAATAGGGACAAATTTAGGAAAAATTCAGGCAGTGATTTAGTCCTAAACACAAGGTTCTGTGTTCTACAGGATAATCATCATCATCATCATCNGCATGGGATTCATTTGCCTTTTACCACAACCCCAGCACAGCCAGGGAGATGTGCTGACCCCCAAAGCCACGGCTCCAGCAGCAGGTCAACACCTGTATTTTCACAATGTGCTCCAGAGCAGCACCCCTGAGATCATCTTCACCACGTGAAAAAAAGCCTGAGCACAAAGCAATAGGGACAAATTTAGGAAAAATTCAGGCAGTGATTTAGTCCTAAACACAAGGTTCTGTGTTCTACAGGATAATCATCATCATCATCATCATCATCATCATCATCCTATGTCTCAGAAGAAATTCAGAGTCATATCTTGCTGTCTGTTTTGCAAACAGAGCTAATGAGAGTCATGTGGATAATGTTTTTCATTAGACTGAGGATATGAGCCTGATTCAACTCCACTGAAATCAATGGCAGGCTTTCCATTCATCTTAATGAACCTGAATCAACTTTGGTAATGCCAGAATGCAAAACCCTCCACTCATTCTCACAGAAGTATCTGCTGCGTTCAGAGGAGTCCTAGGACAAATTTAGAATGACAAAAATCACTCAAATCAGGTCACTAGAAAAGAATACACAACCAGTGAGGGCATTTTCATATAGAAACGCCTTATGTCAGTGGGAAATAGCTGCATATTTCCTTTACTTTTTTCAGGGCTATCTTCAAACTAAATTAATCATGTAAAATCCAAAAAAAAAATCTGTCAGCAGGTACTGACAGAACTCATGTGCATGCATGGGATATGTGCAGAAATCTCCAGGGCAGTGCAGCCTTCCAGTGACACAGAAAGCCCTGTTCATTTAATCAATATAATGAACCTAAAACACAGTGCTTAAAAAGAAAAGCTAAAGAAACTGCTTCTTTTTCCAAGCAGAAATACTTAGTTACAGGCAGTCGTTTACAGGAAGAAAAAACAAAGAAGCAGCACTTTGCTCCACACAAGTTCTGCAAAGGAGGTATTTTAACAGGTACACGAACTGGGACTCTGGTACAACAACGGATTCCTGCGTTCTCTTGGTACCCTCGCTTCAGGGCAGCAAGCGGCAGCATCCCCACAGATAAATCTTGACCGGTTTGTTTTAGAGCTTTGCTTGGTTTTATACTAAATAATGGCAAGG
The DNA here is from genome assembly GCA_013398075.1 of Notiomystis cincta. Taxonomy (NCBI): domain Eukaryota; kingdom Metazoa; phylum Chordata; class Aves; order Passeriformes; family Notiomystidae; genus Notiomystis; species Notiomystis cincta. The sequence goes on from VZRX01020363.1 coordinate 352,819, forward strand.
TGATGGGAGGAAGGGAGGGCTGCACCAGACCAAAAGCATGTCAGGAAAAGCTGCAAGGATGGACAGGCTTGTTGTTATTATTTGGATCGGCGCTGTCTTTGGCTGGATCCAACACAAACACGCTGCCGGACAGACCCTCTTCACAAGGACACAAATTACAGGGATGCTCATTTAATCACTGCCAATTGGTTATAGACTTGGAATGAAAATATTTTTTACCTAAATATTGACTTTATAGCTACTTCAGCAGCAGCTCTACCATTCCCAGCAAATAAATCTTGCCACCAACTTGAAGCAATGTCCTCCCTCCCCAGTTTTCCTCATTGTTAGCAAAGCCATCTATGTTATTTTTACTCCTTCTTGTTTTCCTTTTAAACTGTGTGCATAATGCCAAACCCCCTCCAGCCCTATGGGAGCTCTACACCTCAAGAGGACAAAAACAGTAGTGAGGGTTACTTGTGGAAATTCATTCATGGAGGCTGCTCCAGTTCCTTGCCCATCTCCTGAGCACTTGGGGGATGCAATTCATCTTGGTCTAGTGCTTTGTCAACTTTTCACAGTTCTAATTACCTCATTATACGCTTCACTACACCAGTCAAGCCTCTTTCCTTTCTACATTCCCTCTTATGGTCCTGTTGCTTGTCCTAAGGAACTTTTTTTTTCCACTTTTTTTTTTTTTTTTCTATGTGTGAAAAGCAGCACAGGGAAATGAAGTGAACTTGCTCAGTGAACTTCCCAGCTCTTGCCCAGCTGCATGCCTGAAGGCACAGGATAATTAGGCACATGCCAGACAGATCACATCTGATGCTTTGCTCTCTCCAGCTGATTGCCTTTCATCAGCACCTTCAGTCATCCTCAGCTTACTTTCTTTTTCAGGTCCCTGTGTGCCTGTCACTTCACAAAGAATTATTTTAGGAAGAAGTATCTGGAAACAGACAGGTTGGAAACAGATCTGAAAAAGCAGGAAACTGAATACAGAAAGAACAGGCAGAGATGGTGACATCAGCCTCCCAATTCTGGGCTTCCATGGCTAAGAATAAGTTATACCTGCTGTACCTAAGTATGGAAAGGATCTCTGGAAGGCAGAGCATTAAGCGTGTACCAAAGAGACAACTGACTTGTATCTGCTGTTTACCCCATTACAGGCAATTGTTTCCAGTGAAGGAAGAACAGGGTTCTATCGAACAGTGTGTTCAGATCTTCTCTACTCTGGATAGAAACACAGGGAAGATGAATCTGCACCTTATGGAAATGGATTCTGGCCACCTGCTCCAGCAGAGTCTTCCTGCTCCTTTCAATTCTCACCTCTAACCCAGAGACCTGTTCTCTCTTTTGTTTCCCCCCACATCCTTCTACACCCCCTGCCAAGGAGACACTGCCAGCAGGAAGACCAGGCTTTGGCTGTGTTCTGCCTCCAGCCTCCCCTCCTGAGGAATTCACTACACCTCAGCTGGGCTGCTCAGCATATGCAAAAAGCCATCTTGGCAAGAAAAGAGAGCTACAACTCCTCTGTCAAAAGCAATTAAACTCACGAGTGCAAGTCAACAACTTCTCCCTGAAGAAAGAGAAGGAAAGGACTGAACTGAGAAAAGTGAAGCCAGCATTTGATGGAGCACACCTTTCAGGAGAGAAGAATACCCAGCTTGCTGGCCCTGCACCACAGCGTTTACCTTGTCAGCTGTTAACACAACCAGCTTTGTACTTCTGTTGACCAGGAAGCACCAGCTGAGAACAACACAAACACAGGTCTCCACATTGTCAGTGGCACAGAACAGTCTCAAAATATGTCCAAGGAGCTACAGACAAAAGCCTGGTACATAAACACACAGTGCTCACAACACAGTCTATAAAGAACACTGGTTTCAACAAACATTACAGAGTACCTGCACTGTGAGAAGATGCCCATGATTCTGTAACCTGCTCAGACCAGTCTGCAAATACACAAATTTAAGATCCTGACCAGGTACTTTCAAAACAGGTCTAATTTCAATTTCTCTTCCTTTCATGAAGTGTGTCCCCGTTAGAAGACAGAAATCTTCTGAAAATGTTGATTTTGGTGCTGGTGTGACCCACTAACAGCTATAGTTTGTAAATCCTACCTTCTCTTGCCTCATCTGACATGAACAGGAGCCTGGGGCTGCAGGGAGATGTAGGTCTAGATGAGGACAGAACTTGGTCTGAAGTTGTTTTATGCCCAGCCACTGCTGAGCCATCCAGGGAAGCTGCCATGGGGAAAACCCTGGGATGCCAGGGAAGTAGTGCTGAAAATCCAGCCCTAAATTTAGGTGCCAAAATCCTTCTGGATTTTTCTGAAATGCAGCTGAAAGACTGGTATGTTCATCAAGCTCGAGGGAAGGGAGAATTATCTTTTCTCCATTTTCCTCTCATTCTGTGTTTGTTTCCACCAAGCACCTCCAGCCCCCTATTCCCAGGATTTGATCCTCCACGTCAATGGCACCTATGTTTTCTTTCTTCTGTTTACCCTTTCATCTGCCTTCTTTGGCTTTATTTTAGTCATCCATACAGCTGATTTCCTTCCTTTAATAAAAAGTTCCCTTCCTCCCTTATCTACACAGTCTCAAGACATACAGCTCTGAAAATCTGCAAGATTTGGGGGCAGAGGGTTTGGTCTTGCTTGGTTTGGTTTATTTGGGTTTTGTCTTAAAACACCTCTCTCCTGCTCTAGAAACAGAATGTTGCTGTGGGGGACCAGTGTGATCAGATCTCTTGGATTCTACAAGCAGGAAGAAAAACCAAAACAAACAGGAAAGGCCAAGGAAAAATATACTTTTAATATTTGGATTAACTGAACAGCATCGATCCTCTAAGATGGGAACCAAGTAATAGCCCAAATCAGCCCTTAAAATAAGTTACAAACCAAGACAGCATTAATAGAGAAAGGCAGAGGACCAGCAGGATGGGGGGAATAAAGCAAGTCAGCCATGTCCCAAAGGATGGCTGCTGCCAAGGAAAGCAGTCAGACTTGGAATAAATTACAGCATTTTGATCTTGTCCACTACACTCCAAAAGTATTTAACTGATCATTGAGACCAAAATTTCAAAAAGGGCTCAGTAAGTTCCCATTTGGGCAAGAAAGGAAGTGGCCAAATTTTACAAAGCATTGGACATGTGGCAGTGAGCTACTCTAACGTCTGCTAAGAAGAATCTGATGTTAATTTCTATTCCTGCCGTTACTCTGCATCTCTCCTGAGTTTGCTAACTCAGCTTCATCTTTCAGCTATGTCCAATATCCACTCTGTTAACATTCCCTGACAGCTCCTTCTCAGCTGTTCTGCTCCCAGTCTCACATTCCCAGTCACTATTCTCCCAGCTGCTGGCATTGCTGTCTCCTTCTCCACTTCATATGTGCTCTGACCCTGGAAGGGAGTCAAGGCAAGCCACACACCCATCCCTCCCCATTTCCTTTTTAACAGAGCACAGCCTCTGGTGCTCAGGTAGCAAAATCCTTCCATTATCTCAGTGACCTTTTTGCATATTTCAAGAGGCTGTTTTGTGGCTTGTGCAAGTAGCAGCAGAGTTCCGGGAGGTTTGAGCTGTCTTTCCCACTTGTTCACCTCTCCTATCACAGGGCCCCTCAATCAATGGATGTGATAGGTCTAACCCAGCCTATTCCTGATGCACACCAGCACTGCAGGAGGGAACAGGGAAAGGAGGATTTTGATGCATAAAGAATGACTGCACTGCATTGGGAATGACTTTTATGCTGATCAGGACCTGGGGCACAGCAGAACGAGAGAAGGATCCACTGCAGTGGGAATGAAGTGCAAACAGAAAAACACAGGACTGCCTTTAATTAGCACCAAGTTCTGCAAGTTTCCTTCCTTTGCTGGGGGCCCTGAGGAAAGGTGGGCTCTGGCACAAACAGAGGAAAGCAAAGGATGGCCACCTGCTGTGGAAAGAGGGCTTCTGGAAAGCCTGGCGAGGAGGTTGAGACCCCAGAGGTGAATTCTGAGCCTGCCCTTCTGCAGCTGGGCTGGATGCAGTGCCAGACAAGCTCTCCTGGGGAGGGGAGCTCTCCTTAACCTTACCTCCCACTGAGCTCCAGTTTAAGAAGAAGGCTGGGTTTCTACTACCAGCACTAGACTAAGATTCAGATTAACGTGAATTTTCTGTCCTTGCTAAACCCCTGGTAGGATCAACACCAGATCACTAAATTTCACTATGTTTCAGACTCACTTTAACAGGATGAAAATTATAATAATAGTAGTTTCTTCCATTCCATACTTTGCTTTGCCATTAATGAGTTTGCCCGTTGCTTTTTTCCAGAATAAGGGCTAAATTCTATGCTGGTTTGGAACTTTATCTACAAATGAAAAAAAAAACAAAATTGAAAAATATTCTAAAGAAGCTGTATCTCTCAGTACTTCACTAGAAGACTTTAAAGAACAGAGATTTCAATTTTGAGCCAGAATGGAAATTCACCCAGTTCCAAAACACATCCTGATGCTGTAAATACGTGCCAGTAACAAATCTACCATTTCTATGGAAGTTTTTAGTTCTGCAATATTAAGTATGGCTCTAATTAAAGATTTATCACAACCTGTCCCTTTGCATCTGGTGGCTGTGTACTGCAAAGCTGGAAAAGCACTGTAGAAATCAAGTGGCTGCTGTAATACCAGCCATGCTTCCTGTGAGTTCCAAAAGATCTTTGGACACCGAGCTTGCTGTGCAACAAAATACAGGGCTATTTGTATTTCAAACTCCTAATGATCCATTAAATGAGTGTATGGCATGAGGAGGGAAGGGTGTTGTTTTTGCTGTTTATTTTTATAAGCATCAATAGTAGCTAGAGTGTAATTAAAAAAAGTTTGCCAAAGCTTACATCAGGTTCCAAATGACTTTTGTGAAATTAAAAAGGGTTATTCTAGAACAGTGGAGTGATTTAATGCATAAAACTTGCTCTGGGGTAAAAGATGAACATTTTCTGGTTTTCTACATTATTGAAGGCCAAGCAGAAAACAAAAGCAGACTCAAAGGTAAAATAAACTTTGACCAAAGGACCAGGCAAAGCTCTAGATGCTGCTGAATAAAGAGGAAGTGCATCAAGAGGACAGTTAGTACTTCCTTGCACTCTGGCTCTTTTGCACTGGGATCTAACCTCATGTCAAAATAAAAACAGTAACAAAATAGTTGCTTTCAACCTGCAGCAATGGTTCCAAAGATTCTCCCTGCACTGCAAGTGAACAAACACGAAGTGACTCCTCTCACAAGCACATGGTTGCTAGGAACACAGCTGTGAAAACCTCGAAGTCTGCAAACAAAATGTTAGCGCAATCAGGACCACAAAAATGCTCAGAAAAGAGACCTGGTTCCTAGAAAACCAAGATGAGGAAAAGGCAGCTGTGAGCAGCTTGTGAGGTTTGGATGCACAAGGCACTTTTATGGGTTTCACTGGGATGGACTCTCAGCCTCCAGGCTCCCAACAAGGTCCCCACACCCCAAAGGTTTCCNTTGTGAGGTTTGGATGCACAAGGCACTTTTATGGGTTTCACTGGGATGGACTCTCAGCCTCCAGGCTCCCAACAAGGTCCCCACACCCCAAAGGTTTCCCTTCGATGCCATAAAAATTTGTATCAGATATTGAATAGCAGTTTTCTGTTAGAAAATGCTCACACCCCTTGATCTTTACAGAGAGAGCTGATTAAGCTTCTCTCTCAAATTTAATTCAGCACTGCATGCTCATCAAATATGTCACAACTGGATTTTGTTATAAATCAATAGGGCCTGTAGGGCACATAATCAGATCAAAAATGGAGAACACCACAGCTTGCACAGCAGAATCCTGACACAGCAAACCTTCCCATTACAGGGTAAGTTGTGCCATGGGGAAAAGGAGGTGCTTTTCTGACCAGGGAGGGGGACAAAGGTGGACAATTGCCATTTGTATTCAGGACAGCAGCAGAACACGGGGACCACCAAGTGTTTTGCCAGTCCATACACACTATTGGCTTTCCACATTATCCTAAAATTGTTAAATCAATAGCAACAGAAGCATTCAGCTGTCCCAGCAGCATCTCTATTACTCTATTTTACAGCTATGCTTTATCAACTACCGCTAAAAACATTCCACCTCCCCACACCCCCCCAAAAAATCAAAAATCAATCCCAGAGTACAGCAATTCCTAGAGTAGTTAGGATCTTTGGGAAGCCCTACATGAGTGGCAAACCTAATCAGAGTTAGTGCCCATTTCCTAAGCCTCTGGCCAGCTTTCATTCACAAGACTCTTCATCCCATTAGAAAAGATGAAAAACTCCAAGTGAGACTTGAGACTGTTCAGAGAAAGCCCTGTACTAAATGAAAAGAAAGGACAAAAATAGCACTTATTATTTTTGAGATTTGCACCTATTGCTTTCCACTTTATTTTGGTTTTCCCTGTGTTTAAACATGGCCTCCCACACTTATTTAACACCTGTTTAAACACTGTTTAATCACCTGATACTCACTGAAGGTATTCTTGTTAAGAGGGATTTATGGCACTGACCTGATTAGGCAACAACCATTGGCATTGATAATCATTAGGCTACAATGGCTCCCTGGGAGATGTCCCAGTAAAAGTGGCTGTCTCAATTAAGCAAGGCAATTAAGTGGACCATATCTATAGGGTGATCTCACAAGGAGAACAAGGCATTTCAAATGCTTTTTTTCTCTTCTGTTAATACTTTTTAAATGCAGAATTAGTACTTTTGATTAGAGAAGAGAACACTACTTACCTGTTTCTCTAAAAATTCCTTTTTTAGGGGAGGGTAACTACAAACTCCTATGAATCTCCATAAATCCTGTGGAAGCACAGCTCTGTGTGTCTATGTCACCCAAGAGGCACAGACTGCACTGGAGGATTTGACAAGACTGTGCCAAGAAAGACCTCCTTTACCCAGGGGATGTGCAGTTGACAGAGGCCACTCATCTCTGCTTCATTTATTTAGGGAATTCAAAGGAAACAAGGAAATGAGGCTGGGAAGTGCAGGAAGACAAGAAACCCCAGTTTTGCCCTCAGCAGTCCTCTTTTCTCCAGAGTTTCTTGGAGCAGCCAGGCAGCTTCCCTGCACAGCCCTGAGTAACCAAGCTACCCCAGTCCAGTGTGCAGAGGCTGGTCCCAAGCCCATCGACTCCCACACCCCTTGTGTGACCTTGGTGAGCTGGCTGGGCAGCACAATGGGCACATGCCCAAAATCCATTTCTATTCTGGCTCATATCCACCCCACTGAGCAGCAGAAACATACCTTAGCCTTCCAGTGGTATCCCAGTTCCCTGGTGTTGAGGAAAGGTGAGCATTTATCCCATCATTCCTGGGCTCAGCCAACCACGGGCATGGAGACCCTCAGGGGCACAGGGATTAAGACATGGGGGGTTCAGCACATCTGAGCCCTGCAGTCTGGGTGCCAAATGCCCCAGAGAGCCTTTGCAGTGAGGAGAATTTTGATCCTTGCACAAAAGGCTGCCAACACATTCCCCATTTCAGGGCAAAGGGAGAGGATGCGTGGCAGGAACCCCTAAGACTCATTTACTGCAGGGCCAGTATCTTTAAAAATCAGTGGTAGCTGTGCTTGAAGCATGTAAAAATGCTGCCTAATTTCAAGAACCGCTGTTGTTGGGGGTTAGGATTTTTCCTTTTGTTTCTTTCTCTCATGGAATTTTGTCCCATCTGTCGATAAGAGACAATAATGACCAGTACTTGAGACAACAGAAATAGCCAAGGTGGGCCAAGGATGCAGCTGGCTACTCTCTTACCTGGGGGGGGTTCTCTTTGGAAAGGCAGACACACTGAAGGTTTTGGCCGGGTGGTGAGGGGCTGGGCTCAGCTCCTCTCGCTCTCAGCTTCGGAGGAGGCACAGCTGGTCTGAGGTCACTGCCCGGAGGATTCACTGCCACGGTGGAGATTTTGTCCTCCCATTGCTTCTCCTACTGTGGGTGAGCTTTGCTCATACCAGCAGCTGTTGAACTGGGACCTTAATAACACCCGATGTGACTGCAAAGGACCCTCACATCTACTCAGGTGCCTCAGAAGAAAACCCGAGACTCCGGCCCTCTCCCTTCCCCAAGGGCGATGTCTCCCTGACTGCGTGTGGCAGCCACTAGGGAGAAGCCCAGCTACTGCTGCCTCAGGCTTTTTTGCCGGCTCCCCACATCCACTGGAGCCCCGAGGCTCCTGCTAAGGCCGTGGAGTTTTCTGTTACATGTAGTTTGCCACCCCAGGGGGTGTGCCCACCTCGCAGCCCCGTGGTTCCTGCCGCGGCTCCTTTCGCCGCCCGCCATCGCTGCGTGAGGGAGACGCGGCTGAGCCCCCCCGCAACAGCGCCCCCTGCTGGCGTGGGGGAATCAGCGCACCTGCCCTGCCCAGCGCCCGGAGCCCGCGGCGCCCCCTGCCGGCTGCGACTGGAACTGCAGCGAGGGCCGGCCCTGGGTTCTGCTCCTGTGTGCCGGTGCTGCCACGGTGCTTGTTTGTCTGCCTCGTTACACAGCTAGTGAAGAGCTGTTATTGCTTCTCCCTGTCCTTGCCTGAAAGCCCCATAGTTTCAGAGGTAGCATAATTTGGAGGGAAGAGGTCATATTTTCTATTCCACAGGAGGTTCCCGCCTTCCTTTGCAGTCTTTCAAACCAAGACACCTGTAAAATAATCCTACCTAGAGGTGTCAAAGTCATGGGATGCATTCTGCCTCCTTACTCTATGCCTTACTTCCTTAAAATGCAGTTGAAGTGGAAACATCTGCATGACAGTGGTGAGGTAAACAGAGATCAAATCTTTGTGCTGGTCCTTTTTGACACCACAGTGAGGTTTGCCAGGTAAAACTGTCACAAGACAATTGACATGACTCATAAGCAGTTAGGCAGTTGTGCCTCTTTACATGAAAGATTTGAGGTCCACTTACAAGTGCCACAAGGTACTCATGGCAAAGACTTCTTTAGGAAGTTTTAATCCCCTCCTATCTACTGCATGTGCCCATCAGCACAGCAGCTGTTCTCATCAAAGCACTAGAGACAACACTCTGAATCATTGGCAAGAAAAAAATTCCCTTTTAATATTGGAATTTACTCTTCTAAGGCATCAAGGTTCTTGAAGGTATTACCTTAAACTTACAGCTTAATCCCCCAACTGTAGGAAAAAGCAAAACAAAACTCACAGTAAGACAAAACTACTTTTCACTTTTTTTTAGAGATGCTGCAGCAAGTCTTCAGCCCTTGGCATCAGGCTTCTGGGTAGCTGCAGTCACTGATTCATACCTCATTTCTGACAAACTTCACTGAGCCAGTTGAGCTGATACCTCTTTCCCAGATGAGAACAATGAAGACAGTAAAATGCACCAGGCACACACTCCAGCACTGCTTCCACATGCAAAGCAGTGCCATGGAAACAGAGAAATGCCAGTGCAGCGGGAAGGGCGATCAGCAGTCACCAGATGAGCAGTGAATGGAGGCTGAGGCAAACAGCTGTCAGCAGGATTACTGACACAGACTGCACTTCACAGGGCAGCTCATGTTAATACTGCAGGATGGTATTTAAAAATCTCGACAAGAATTTGCTACCTCATGATTAGCTACCACGTTATCACTTGCCTGCACAGAGAGCATGAAGGGCAGTGGTGTGACCTGCAGGCTGGAGAATTAAAGGAGTCAGCTTTAGCTTTATCTCTTCACTCAGACAGCCATTTCCACTTATTTTCTACAGCCTGTAATTTTACACCTTTCTGTGCTATACAAGCTAAACACTTTTTGTTTCCCAGCAAAAGCAAACAGAGCAGCCTGTGGATTGTCCTACTGCCCTTTCTAACTTTAATAACAGTGGACAAACCACTTGTTGCCAAGCTCCAAAGCTGAATATCCTCTGAAACAGATCTACAAGCACCTCTGCAGCAGGACAGCCTCCCTCTCCAGCTCCACACAGCTGCAGACATCTGCTTCTGTGTCCTGCAGGTTTCAAAGACTTCAGGGAATGCTGCTCCTCGGCCATCCCACCTCGCTTCTGATCGTGCCCAGCACTGCAAAGCGAGCGCTGAACGCTGTCAGGATGGGAGAGAGGTAAAGACAATAGAAAGGAAGTGAAAATAAAGAGGCAGCTGAAGAGGCAGGCGAGGGCTCTGCCAGATGTTCTCCAGTGAAACATGCTATGGATGTGTCAGACCCAACTCTCCAAGGATGTCTGCTCCACTGGAGGTTAACAGGGCACTGCCCAGGGGAGAGGTCTGAGGCACCACACTCGAGGCACACCCCAAGGCCTGAAGGCAGAGCTGAAGATGAATTTTAGCTCTCAGGCCAGACTGCCCTGCAGCAGCCTTTCCACCTGCTCTGCCATCAGTGGGGCCTTGAGCTACTGAGATTTCCTGCAGGATGTCAGCCAGAGCCTGACTGTGCCACTTCAGTACAGAGACATCACAAATTTCTCTGAGCTCAGTGGGCTCCCACAGCAGCTGCAGCAATCCAGCTTGTCTGGCCTTATTTATCTGATAATGTCTCTCAGTCTTCTACCCATTCAAATGCTAATGAACACACGTGCCAAAAATACCCGAGAAATCAGCCATAACACCAGCCATATACACATCTCAAAGCTTTTTCACCACTATTTTACAGTGCTGTGGTGAGAATTCCTAAAGGACTCAGCCTTTGACGTGTTTGAACAATTTATCGTCAAATTGGATGCTGCACATATAATCACAGAATTGCTTAGGTTGGAAGAGACCTTAAAAATTATCTGGTTCCAACTCCCTGCCATGGTCAGGGACACCTTCCACTATCCCAGGTTGCTCCAAGCCCCATCCAGCCTGGCCTTGGATATTTCTAGGGATGGGGCAGCCACAGCTTCTCTGGGCAACCTGTGCCAGGGCCTCACCACTCTCATGGTCAAGAATTTTTTCTTAAAACATCTAATCTAAGCCAATTCAGTGCAGACATTTACTGTCTTAAAGTTCCAAAGGACACTTGTAATCCTTTGGATGGCCAAAAGAGGAGCCAAAGGAAACCCAGACATCAGCTCTGTAGCAGTACTGGGCTCTCCAGAGGGAAGCCAATGCTGGGCTCCAGCACACCCAACACAAAAATGCCCAGAAGTACTGCAGGTACAGCACCTGCCCCAGAGGTTACCTGGAGCAAGTGTTGAAAACTATCTACAAAAGAGTGTGGGAGGGGGAAAACCCCAGAGCACACCTGCAGTGATTAGAAGAACCATGATTTGAAAGAAAATTAAGGTATTTTCCTTATGTGGTCCTTAAAGAGTATTTGTTCCTGTCAAAAGCTCCCTTCCTGTGAATGAGGTGTGTCCCTCCTTTTCTCACCAATCACGGCAGCTCAATAAGAAAAAAAATAAGTTTTTTACCATCACCCAAAACAAAAGGGTGATGCTGCCTCTTGAGCCCCATTCCTCACACCTTCTCCCAACATTCTCTAATAACATATTTATCTAAAAACTGCACCAGGAGGCTTTTAACCATTTCTGTTTATACAGTACACAGTGAAACAACCAGTGGCTAAATTTCAATCATTACTCAACAAATCTGGCTTTTTGAATTGGTGATTTCCTGTTTTGCTCTCATTATAGGACTGATTCTGATCTCCCCTGGTGCCAAAGGAAAGTGATTTTGGCCTTTATCAGCCCAAGGCTCCCAGATTCTGTAATTCACACTTCACAAGTGACACAAGTAATGCTTATTTGGCCAAGAACTGCCCAGCTGAGAGGCTCTTGAAAAAACTTGACTGCCTGGTCTGGAGAAGTCCAGCAGTCTTCCTCTATTACTGGTGGAGATGGGCTGTAAATGGGATGATCTTGGTCATCCACAAGAAAAATCAGCATTTTCTTAGTTATATTCCAAAAGCATAATTTCTTTAAAACCTCTTTAATGATAACAAAGTGTGTCGTGTAGCACCATCTCCCAGTTTAACAAAAAAATTTGAAGGAATTTTTCATGTTACTGAAAGTACATGGCTAAGAATAACAAACTTTTTATTTCTGTTTGCAAAACAAAGTCAGCCCACATTTTTTGCAAGGAAGAATACTGAAGGTGTCTGTCTCACCTGGAATGCCACAGAGTTTGGAAAGGCTATCAATCACTTGTGATCAGGGCCATTAAAGAAGCTTTGCATTTTTAATGCAAATTTTTGTCCAGAGGCTTTAAAAACGGAGCTACCAATTTAAATCTTGGGTTTCTGTGGAAATAAAAGTTTAAAGCTGTTCTGCCAATAAAAATGTTAACATTTTATTTATAGAAACTTGGCTCACTTCCCACAGCAGAAAAACTTGCAACTGTATCATTTAATAATGGACAATAAATACTATAAACACATCAAATGCAATACAAACAGCTCAACAGAACTGAACACACCCAGATCTAATAGAAACAGCAAATTTCTGACATTTCCTACAAATCAGAAATTTTGACAAACACTTCTCCTCCTTCTTTGTGAATATTTTTCCCTCCCTGGCCATTCAGCAATTCTAGATTAGTAATTTTACTGAGAGGTTTTTTTTCCAAATGCCCAAGTCCTGCATTGAGGGGAGATGGCCTTAGGTGTTTCAGATGGCTGTGAATAAATTAACTTCCAGGCACATTAGCAGCAAACGTGACATTTCTCAGCTTCATTCTATACAACTGATGATTGTTGTACCCATGCCCTCAATGATCTGTCTTTGAACTATCCCAAAAAATAGCAAAAAACTACAGCTTTTACTTGCAAATATCTACACCCAGATGCCACTTTCAGATTTCCTAAATTTTAGAAAAAAACACAGAACTGGTTTCTTCAATGTTTTCTTCTTTCCCCCCCACCCCCCCCTTTCTGGCTTTGACAGGTTTTTATTTTTAGGTTATTTCTACTGTTAAGAAGGCCCAACAAATCAACCTTTCAAGCACAACCACACAGATAAGGAGATAAAATGGAGGTGAGATTCATGAGAACTCTCACAAGAACCTTTCTCATGTCATCCCTTCCCTTCACACCCCACCTCATGCTTCATTTGTAATGTCCATTGTGCTCAATGATTAACACTGACTTTCCCTCCCTCTGCACTGCCAGAAAAGCAGAATTTGGAGCAGTTTGGCACAATCCAAAGCCCACCAAAGAGCTTCTTCCTCCACTTTGTGACTGCCACAGCTGCAAGTCCCCAGCTGAACCAGCACTGGGTGACCTGCAGCTGTAGAAACCTGCCAAGAGCATCAAAGCCTTCTGGCAAACTTTCAGCCCCTCCACACTTCCCTCAAATTCCACAGGAGCAGCTCCTGAAGCAGCCTCTGCTGCTTCCACACTTCCAGAGGCTGCTCCCCAAAGCTGAGATCCCATCAACTTTTTCTAGAGAGGGAGTCCACAGCGGGCTGGCCTCTGCTCCAGGTACAGGAGCCAGACTCCAAGCACTGCTGTCCCCTGACAGAAACCACTGCAAGGTTTTCCTTCCACCCCAAACACAGGCTCTTACTGACATTAAGGACCATTATGCTGTCACATCACTCTGTAGCTGCAGGGCTCAACCCTTTCTGGAGGAGAATCAGCAAAGAAACAAGAGCTGGGGCATCCTCCCCAGAATACCTGGGGCTCCTGAGTCTGGCCAGGAGCCTTTGTGCATCTCTTGTGGCTGTAAATGAATGCAATTCTCAAGCTCAGGCTGTTGAAACACAAGAGCCCTGAAAGTCTCTCTTGCTGAAGCCAAGCATGGACCCAATGACAGCTACACACCCTGAGGGACAGGTTATGGTCCATGCCAGGCAGACCTTGTGAGGGAGCTGTGCTTTAATTTAAAAACTCCTTTCTTCCTCTATTTTTGGTAGTACAGAAGGAGAGACACGTTACACCTCCTCTACAGCTTTCAGAACCACTAATTCTGTTCCACAAGTCTTTATTTTACCTTTTCCAGAGACAATAAATCTCGAGGTATAAATTGGGAGCAGATGGAGAGGGATGTAGACTGTCAGCTTCCATTAACAACACCAGGAACTCACCACACACCACAGCCCAGCTCGAGCCTTTCATCTCAGCCCTGCACAACTGGTGGAGGAGCTCCTGGTCTCTGTTAGGGCTATTGACAGGAGAACATCAGTCAAGGCCAGATGTGACTACACTGATAGCCAGGCAATTATTGGTGTAGGGTGGCTCTGTCCATAAATCACCAGGTCACAGTGCAGTCACTCAAAGTCATGGGGAGGCTGGAACAGGACAACACTGAAAACCTGCATTTGGAAGCAAAGGTGGATTTCTGGCATCCCAACTCTCCTTCCCTTTGAAAACTGCAAGTTGCATTGCTAAAGTGGAGCATGGGAAGGCCAAGAGCATCAACTGTCATCAAACTGTGACACCACTCTGTGCTGTCCCATGCAGCTGTAAAAAAGCCAGTTTTGATGAGCCACCTTTTTAGTGCTTTTCGGTCCAAAGGAAGGGGACTACAGACATCTGCAAGCCAGGGAACTGCAGCAGGAGCACAGGAACTCCCTCCAGGCTCCTGAGAAAGAGCAGTTTCGAGAAAAAACCAGCCCAAACCTCCACCTAGAACCTCCTGTCTTACTGCCACATTTGCCTTTCCCAGACTTTCCAGGGTATGACCATACAAGGGAGCCAAGCACAACATTTTGGCTGCTGGTGCCTCCTCTGCTCTCCATCTCAGCACTCCCCCACAACTTCTGGGGTGCCCCATCTGTCTAAGCCTGCTCAGCAACAACCTCTGTGCTCTGCCCCAGTGCCAAAGCACTCACAGCCCATTGCTGAGTAGCTGCCAACTGCACCAGCCCTCTTCCATCACTCTCTGCTCCCAAACCACTCCTGTCCTGCCACAGTCCTGTGGTCACAAGCACCTCACTGGTGTGAGCTGAGCCCCATGGTGATGAATGAAAAACTGCCACCCCAAAGAGCCCCAGGAGCACATCCTTCAAGACTGTAGATTCCTACCTTCACCCTTTAGCACATTTCAACAGTCTGGAGTATGAGAGGACACTCACTGGGAGAGATTCACAGTCATCCTCCTTTCTTTTTGAAAAACACAGACTGCTGGGCAGTGGAGAATTGCTTGTATTGACAGTACCATCCCACATCAACCAAACTCCTATACACAGTCAAACCCACCATCAGACAGATGCATCACTTGAAACAGCTACCAAGCCTAGATATTTTGGAAAGCAAAATTCTGGAGCTGTAAAATGTTGATTTGGCACCAGCAGCTTTCCCCAAGCCGCTCTGCCTCTCAGTTATTTCCTGTTTAATCACCAATACACATGTTACCCAAATTTTGCAAACTGGAGAGCAACACACCACCATGCTGCTTTTATGACTAGAAGAAATGTAGCCATGGTGTCAAGAAACACTGCATAAAGAAGGAAAAAAAGAAAAAAGCAACTTTCAGCAAATCCAGTGATGGCCCGAGTAGAAGTCACAAGATCCATCAGTCCACAAAAAGAACCTCATTTTTCAAATATGCCATGAAATATCACCTCTCAAGACTGTCTATACTCCACAGAATTAATAAGAAACGGTTTGGCAGAAATTCAGGTAGCACAGGAAGGAGGAATTAAAAGGAAGTATTTAAAGAAAACTCCTAAACCTTTAAGACATGTCCTTCTGGAGAGAGACCTTAGTCAGGCCAGGAGATGACAGTAAGAGTGACCTGGCAGGACAAAAATTATCCAGCCTCCATCCCTGGATAACCAGTGCAGCCTTCAGCATCTTCAGCCCTGACCACATCACTGTAGCAAAGTGATTGCTTGTGACAGGTGACAAAGGACGTGAGAGGACAAGGAGTGCTGGGGGCAAACAGCCTCTCCTCAACCCTGCTGATCACAGCTTAAAGTATTTTCAAAGTATTGTGCCAGCACTTTGACAGAGCCCAAAGAAGGAGACAAGTGTGCAAAGTCAGGGAGGATGGATTACCTTGGCTGATGGATGTCCTGGTTGTTGCAGACTGGGAGAAACTCGAGTGTTTCTGGTGGTGGCTCTTTGTCCTTGCACCAAACAGTTCAGTCCTTGCCCTCCAGCTGGGACCTGGTGTTCAGTGGTCACACACAGCCCCTGCCCCGAGGGGGCTCACTCCCAGCCTCTGTTTAACCCACCTGGCAACACTGAGCAGTAAGTGCTCTCCCAGATGAAAAGGAAGCAGGAATACTTCATGGGGAATTCAGGCTGGGCTGGTTTGTAGGTCAGACAGACAGAAGCAGAGGTTGATTCTGGTTAATAGTTCTGGTTTTCTACCTTTACCACTAATTTAGCCTAAGTGATTCTTATTCCACCTCAGACTCAGAAATGGAAGAGAAATTAAACACTAGGCAGATTTCTCTGAGAAGGACTTAAGGTAATGCACCCTGTAAAGACAAAAAGAATGCTTTGAGTGATGTTAAGGAAGGAATTTAAACGCTTTGAATTCACCTTTTTCCTCTCCAGTGAACAGGAGAAAATGCTAGAGGCTCAGGGTTGTGGGTGTGTTTGCTGAGGTAAAAGCAAGCTTTCAGAGAGAGGAAAGATCCTGAAATAATTATGATCCGTTAATTTAAGCCCAACTGCAGGGAACATGGTGAGGAAGTCAGAAGGCTGGAGAGAGGAACGTGAGTCATTGAGCTTTGTGCCTGCAGTCAGTCACTGCTAATCCAGCCTGGGTAGCTGACAGCAGACCCTGCTGTTACCTGCTAGTGGCTGGAATTAAGTGGTTACCATCTCCTTTGGAGCCTCCACATTCCTGAGCTGCAGGCAGGGCCATGGGAGGGAGAAATTCTCACCTCCCTCTCCACATGTATCAGTTTGAACCAGGCAGAACCGCTGTGACTTCTGACCAAGGTTGTCTTACATTAACTCCACACACCTCACTCTGAAGGCAGGAGAGTTCCACAGGGAGAGAAGTGCAATGGGATGAAGCTTTGGAACTGCAGCATCAACACAGAGCCTTGCTAGAATACCAGTATTCGCCAGCAAATACAAGTTTAACCCAATAAAAACAGGTTTAGCCCTTTGATTCATCATGCAGACACCAGCCACGCTTATACCTTGCTGAGAACGTTCCACACTGATGTGAATTTTGCAGAAGCCAGAAGCACAGGCTTGGTACCACACTGCTCTCCACACAAGATGCCAAAATACCCCATTTGTCTGCTCTGGATACTCCCAGGCATGTTGCTTTGGGAGCTGCCAGGATTTGCAGAGGAACTCTCACCAGCAGCAGCTGAAGCCTCTCACTGTCCTCCTATCACAGCTGTCAAGAACCCATTAAAGCCCAACACCAGCCTTGCATTACTCGCATTCAGTCCTCAAAACCTCCTGAAGGCTTCTTCACATGGGTTGCAGATGAAAAGCATCTGCTCCAAATCACCTTTTAGCTGGTCATGGTATCATATCTGAAATTCTCTTGCCTCTATTTACCCAGTTTTCTGTGTTTTACAAATAAAACAAGCCACAGCTCAGAGAACATCAGTGGTTGCAGATTGTCTTGCTCATGCCTTAACTTTCTACCTCTCCACAAGAACTGGAGGACCATTTTTTCCTAAGACTATGCAATAAATGAAAAAAACACAAAATGTTTTCAATTGCATCATCAAAAGGATCTCAAAGAGGTATCAACAAAGTGGATATTTAGGAAGAGACAAAGGAAGTACTATTAATCCCCACACTGGAGATCAAGACCTGAAGTAAGGGAAGATTAAATGAACCTTCTTTGTTTACCCAGGAAGTCTGTATCTAGCCTGGAAGAAAAGTCCAAGTCTCCTAATTTCCAGCCCAGCCTCTGAGCCACAAAACAGACTTCCTTCCAACTAATACAAGCTTACAGGAATTTTAGTTCAATGTTTGCACGCAGGCAAATCAGCACATCCTTCATAGCAGGAGACAGAGTGCAGATGTACACGAAAAAGGAATAGATAAAAATGCTGGTTGAGATGATCTTTTTAAGCTTTTTTTCTGGCTCTTGCCCAGCACACCCTCTCCTGCCACCACACAGGCCAATAAATCATCATCTCTCCACATCATGTACACGCAGCTTGTGTCTCTTGCTGCACTGTCCTAGCTCTGCTGAATTTATCTTCATCTTTGCTCAGCGAGACAAATGGAACGATGCAGAACCCGCTAATGAAAGTTAAAGGAAAGACAATTAGACAGATGATCACGGTAATGTGAATTAGTTTGAAGAGCTTTCAGGGCCCTGTGCAAGTGCAGCCACCTTCCCAAGAGCTGAACAGACTGCTCTGCATGCTGGAAGCTGTGAGATTCTCCCTAAAGATCACAAAAATCCCTGGGCATTCCCTGCTGCCTGTATTCCATCACAGAAGCACAACACTCTCGAGTTCTAGCACGCTTTTGAGCTTTACAAGGCAACCACAGAGCCAGGCTGAAATTCAATCGATACAAATTAGTTCTAAAGTGAGAAGTTGCTGTTAGTTGAACAGGCCAGATGATTTCACCCGGAGAGGACAGAAATGAATAAACCCTTGTTCCTTTAACCCTTTGCTGGCCTGACATCACTCTTTGCAGGAGCCACTCTGGGGACAGAGGGTGTTCAAGCTGTAAAAGCTGGAGACCCCCAGCTCACTGATGCACTGTCCCTGCTGCTGACACAGCATCTCCACAGTCCTGGGCAGCATATTGAGAATGTTACCCCAGCTGGGTGATGTCTGTTTATTTATGCAAAATATATTGTCAAGTTAAAATATTTTGTGTGTGTGTGTGACAACCTGCACTTGGATTATAAAGGCACATTCTAACTCTGACCAGGGA
This sequence comes from Notiomystis cincta, assembly GCA_013398075.1. Classification (NCBI taxonomy): domain Eukaryota; kingdom Metazoa; phylum Chordata; class Aves; order Passeriformes; family Notiomystidae; genus Notiomystis; species Notiomystis cincta. The sequence goes on from VZRX01020363.1 coordinate 371,495, forward strand.
ATGCTTCTGTTACAGCAATCACCTGGGATCTGCTGAATACCTGAAAGTGGTCAGTGCATATCTCAAAGAGTTCTGAGTTCTGCTCCCGTCCCATCACCAGTGTTTGTTTCTCCAGTTGGATGGAAACCCTGGACATGGCCAGAATTTCACCTGGACACAGTCTAGCAGCAGTGAACATCATCTGCAGACTTTCAGACCTCACCACTCCTAAAGTTCAAGTCAGACTCCAAGGTATGCAAGTGCCATTTTAAATGCCTCTAAATATTTCTATAAAACAACTGGTGAAACTCCCTCAGAATTCTATTCCTACACAACAATGCCAATTTTACACATCAGGAAACACACCTGAATAAATGTTCCTTTGCAGGATCTGCTCTCTGGTACTTTTACAGATTAATGATACCACATATTTCTTTCAAGAAGAAGTAAGAGCAGGAGGCACACAATGGCTCTGCAGCTGATCAGCTTGGGACAGGGACTGTCACTGCACTGCACATGGGGCCTGGAGAGGTAAAGAAGGGCTTTGATGCAGCACACACAGGCCAGGCAATTCTAACATAAGCAGCATTCAGCACTACAGATGGTTTCAGTGAAGGCAGAGGATATCAGCTCTGAAAAATCTCACATGGAGTCCTAAAGGGGTTGGATGCTTTTTAGCACAGCTGGTCAGAAAGGCAAAGGCTCATCCAGCCTGAGCTCCACCCAAGCACTGTTTGCCTCTTGGACAAGGATCCTGAAGACTTGCAGAGCAGGAAGGTTGAGGACAGATGAGGCTTTCTAACTGCACAGGGGGATGAACCAGGATGGGATGGGAGGCAGACTGATCCTACACACAGGAAGAACCAATTGGTTCTATCAGTGATGCCAAAGAATTTAAGTGCAGCTCTTCTGACACACACCTAAATATCAGACTGTGCTAAGCAAGAAAGCTAACACACATTAACTGCAGAGACATAAGGAATTCAAGAGCTGAAATGCAGCAAGATCAAATTAGACAAAAACAAACAATTACCGTTGTCAAAGACACACTGTGTCTTTTATATCCTGCTCATAAAGGAGAAATGTTTCATTTCCACATTCTTCAATCAGCTACATCAACATCACCTAAGCTGCATAAGACAGCATGGCCAGGATGAGCCAAAACCACCACGTAGAAAAAACCCTGTTCTTGAACAGAGCAGCTGAAAAGCTGTATAAATTCATCAAGAAATTCTTTATCTATTAAATTCTTATCAATTACTAATGGTAAAGTGTACAAATGGTGTCCATTTGCATAGGATGCACAGAATGGAAGGACCAGAACAAGCCTTAAGTTGTGAGCTGTGCCACCCAGGACTTGGGGCAGAACATCAGCAAACCCACATTCTGCAGTGCTACTGCAAAATCTAATCTTTCTCAGAGGTTGTTGCTATAAAAGACCTTCAATATACTTGATCTCATTTACTTAAAAAAGACTGTCAGAAAGACTTGTCAGCAGCTTCTTAGAAAGGCAGCAGAGGGAGGGGAAGCAGATTGTTAACATTAGAATATCACCTTCCATCTGGATGTGTTTAACATAGGATCAGATACAAGATTTGGACATAAATTTGAAGTCCTTGGTCTCATGCCCAGATTAAACTTGAACTTAAGAACTTGAAGACATGTTCTCCTCTGTGGGATGGAAAATGTTAATAAAAGCTCCAAACACTCAGGCAATTTCACTGCTTATACTCCCTTGCACTTAAAAAAAGTTAAGTACATTTAAAAAGAAAAAACTATAAAAAGCCATTAAACACCTACAAGCTCTGCAGTACATTGAAAAAAGGGAAAAAAAGAAGTGAATAGACAGAAGTAATATTTCAAGTTCTGCAGTTTCAAAGACTCTACTAATAAATGGACTTATTGATAGGCACCAGCTGAAAAGAAGTTCATGACTGCCACTTATTCAACAATGATCTCAGTCCCAGTCTCTGCTGCTGAATAAAAGGATAAATACAAAATATATGGAGGGATGGAGAGCACCAGAAAGTAACTACTTTTCAAGGGGGCATTTTGAAGAGGTAGTTAAAAAATAAAGGAATTAAATGTTGCACTCAATGAGGCGGCTTATTTTTGAGAAACTGTTTTACTGAGACCATCTGAGAAACTGCAATGGATGTGAATTTCAAGGGGAATCTACAGCTTTCTGTTAAATTGTGTATTTTCAGAGCAGAGGACACCTAGGCTTCATCACATCATTCTCCTCAGAGCCACCAGTTTCTCTGCCTCCACTTCTCCCCATCCCTTTGGGACCAACTTCACTGAATGAAAAACAAATAAACCACAAACTGCTTTTTACAAAACCTTAGTTTCATGAAGGAGGCTCAATAAATAACTTCATGCACAGAAAAGCAAGTTGACTTTGCCTGAAAAGCTAGAAATGCTTTTCAGCTGATCTGCCAGGTAACTCCAGCCTTTCCAAAGCAGCAGGACCTGTCCAACACACTGAACAGCAGCAGCCAGAGCATCCCTGCATCGGCTCTTCAGGTGCACTCACAAGACTGGGCTCTAAAACCAACCACAAACAAGCAGCACAAGGAGCGCACAGGAATTCCTACTTGAAACAGAAAAGGGAAAGGACAATATTCTCCCTGCTATGAAACAAAAATCAGAAGAATCAATCTCCAGCCTGCAAACCTGGGCCTCCCTTTCTCTCTCCCTGGCAGCAGGAAGGGCTCAGAGGGGCTGGGAAAGAGTCCTCACCCCATCCCAATCCATCAGCCACCTCCTGCTTTGTTAATACCCAGATTTACAGGCAGCACATAACTGCATGGCTTTAAATAGCTCTCACACCCAAAACCATCAACCTGAAATACAGCTCTAATACCCAGGGGAGGCAACTGTCTTGTAAGCAACACAAATTCACAAAACCCAAATAAACTTAAGGAAAATCAGCACTGGCCTTACCCTCACAACTCTCCCCCTCTTTCTGCAGCCCAAACCAGCTTACTCTGGGTAGGAACATCTCTACAAAAGACATTTTAAAGTAAAATCAAAGCTAGACCATAAAACTTTTAGTGAACTTTTAAAAAGAAAATTTTTCTGCAGTTTAAATATTTATTTTCAACACCACCACCCAACACTAATCTGCCAGTACTCATGTGAAAAAAAAAAAATCTGTTTTGAGTTTGCCATAACAAATTCCCATATTTATTTTCTTCTGTAAATAAACAGGAAGTCAGAGCAAAAACAAAACATTTTTCTGGATGGAAAAAAGTTATTTGGTGGTGAATTACTTGCTCTTCCCTTGTCTTTTTTAAAGATGGGAAAAGCACAATTCTGATCAGAAAGCGCTAAAGATTAAAACAAGAATTTTAAAAAAATGAGAAAGAAAAAAAACCCAAACACTTCCTAAACCTTTGCTGTGGATTTTAACAATACCCATTTATTCCACAGCCAGATGTCACTGCAAACTTATCCCCAAAAATCCTGTCCCTTCCCAATGTGCCAAAACAAACCCTTGCTTTGCAAAGGAGAACATCACCACGGCTCAGCAGCCACCACGTGCCCACATTTCTGATCAGGCTGCACCCACAAGGAGAAGCTGCAGCACCAAAAGTCCTTCCCCTGGGTAAGGGGAAGAGCTGATGAGCAGGATTTTTTCTCACAGGAAATTTTGGTGAGAAATAACACGTTGTCAGGCTTTTATATAAAAAAAAATATTTTCTTGAGGAAAAAGGAAACATTTTCCCTTTGGCAGCTCAGAAAAGGAACAGCTCCAGGTTTTCCAGCATAACTGTACATATTTCTTATGAAAACAGAAGTGTTTTATATAAGCTATTTGATGAACTAAGCAATCTCTGTTAAAAAGAATTACCATCTTAAACACTTGGAGAAAACATCTGCTACCAGCTCCACTTAAAGGCAGAAGCAACCTCACAGTGAAGCTGTTCAAGTGCACAGAACATCACATTCAAAACCACTAAATTTCACAAGAATTAGTCAGGACAGGTGACTGTATATTTAATTGTATGCCCAAGCTGGGATTATAGCTGATTCAGAAGGTAAAATTACTTAAAGCAAACGATCTGGAGCACAACATTTCAAACATTATTTCTTTTCCAGACACTGACACAGAGCTCAGCTGGGCATCTGAACCACAGCCCCAGATGGGAACAGTTGTTAAATGCTTCCTTTCACTATGAAAACATTGCCTTTCATATGGAATATCGACCTTGATTATGAATTTCCACTGTGTTTTTAAAGTGAAAACTTGGTCACAAATTTTTAAAATGCAAACACTCCAGCCCTAGCTCCAAGTTTTGTTATAGCAAGGTGCACATGAAGTACTGTGAACAAAAAGCAGCAAAGCTCATGGGAATTTTGGTGCTGACTTGAATAGAGCCTGACTTACTCCCTATCGCATCCACATTATTCTGTTTCTTTTTATTCACATTCATTTCCATTCTCATCCAACCCAAAGCATTAACCTTGCAGTCTAGGTGTGCTAAAAGCATTCCTGGGAGAAGAGGACATTTATAGCACGTTCAGGAGCTTCTCAGCACTGACAAAGACTGAGGCAGCATCAGAATCCGAGCTACAGAGCAGCATTTGATCATCTCTTACCTCCCTGAAAGCTCCTCCAAAATCAACAGATGGACATGGCTTAGAAAGCAACTGCTACTGTTACTGCTAAAGAACACCGAGAGAAATTAGCTTGTTCTTTTACAATTGTAATTTCGCCATGAGCAAAACAGATGCTTTGGAGTTATTCCATGTGACATAGGGTTGGAATTTTATCACCTGGACCTGTTAAAGCTTTCACTCGTTCTCAGCCTGTACACAGAAAAACACATGGACAGCTCCACCCCCTACTCAGGAGCAGTTAAACAGATTATAACTTCTGTCTACACCCCAGTGTTGGGAAGAATTTCTGAATCAGGACATTACAGCCTCTAAAAACACAACAGTCAAAGCATCAACCCTTATTTCAGACAGAGATTGTCCCCTGATTAAAATTTCTGCCTATTTTCATTAAAAGCAGCAAACCCTTCAGCTGCTCTGCACCACTGGGTAGACTTCAATTTGCAAAGCGCTGCTTAAAAGGAAGACAAGTTTTTAGAGCACCTGAGATTTAAAGGAATTATCTAAATCCCAAAGAAGCATCAATTTCCAACCAAAAAAATGGTGACTAAGAGCACAAAAGATTCTACATAATTCACTTGCTTTCTCCTGTCTGCTTTGACAGGCAAACTTGTGCCACAAACAAAGCCTTTGTAAATTATGTTTGTTTTCCATCCTTCATAATTAGTCCTTGCATTCTCTGATTTGTCAGCTTGGTATTAAAGAATAACAATAATTTCCTATTATAATGTAGTGCTCTAAAAGCATTTAACAGTTCCTCTTTGCTACTGAATGATAAGAGACTGCACTAATTAATTGCATTCCCTCTGTTTTATGCTTCATAAAAACTTTAGCAGAGGTTTCAAAGGCACAAAAGGACATTTAAACAGCCTGCACTCCCTAGAAAACAGCCATGTCTGCCTTGAAAAATTTCTTCCTAAAACAAATGGCCACAATGAATGAAATGAAAAAGACTTCTGGTTCAGAAGGACTTAGGAATTCATACCCAGTTACATCTAGAGCTTTAATTCTAGAGATGCTCACTCCTTCCAATTTACTGACCAACACTGAAGCTGGTAACATTGCTGTCTCTCTCATGTTTTCCCACAAATGAAAAACCAAGTTTCTCAACCTTAGTGTACAAAACTAAGCAATAGAAAATAGCTGATTATTTTCTGGTTTCTCCATAAATACAGGGTAGAGTTAATTCCTGGCTATCAAAAATATTGTACAATTAAGAATATTAGAAGAAATATATTCAATATGAAACAAAACTCCAAAGGTATCAGAGTTTCAAAATTAAGATGTTTTCAGGTACAAATTCCTGATGGATAAGTATTTTCTCTGGTAATACCTTGGAGAGGTGAAGAAAGGCAGTGCAATCTGTGAGCTATCTGAGAAATGCTAAGAACAATGCCCAATTCTTATTTAACAAAACATGAAACTACTAATTTAATGCACCATAAACCAGGTTTAATTTATTTCAAGATGTTATAATGAAAGATGGCAAACAAGGGGCAGAGAATCTATCTGTGCTTCTTATCCTACAAGTATATATGAGCTCATGTCAGCAGCGACACTTTTCTTTCTTACATAATTAGGATGTAGGATGCCTATTACTGAGACACCTACATAAATATTAAATTAGGACATTTATTCTTCTCAGTTATTACAGTCAAGCCACTGGAAGAAATCATTTTCCTTCTACAAATCTTGTATTAATCACCCTCTCAATGCAAAGCGACTGCACAAATGCATTGCACTCAGATGTGTTCTATTCAACTTTGAAGCTAAATATTCTAAATAAATATTTTTTAAAGATGGTGCAATATTGAAATCACTATTCTGACATTCCCATTCCAAGAGAACTCAGTACCATGGTCTGTATCAGACCCACGGGGTCTGTACACTGGGCACAGTAATAGTCAGAGTCTCAGTAGTTGCCATGCAAAAATCCTGTCTGAGCCACAGAAATTGTTTAGCCACTCGAAAGTGTAAATTCTCAGTACATAAAAGAAAGAATTCAGCCTGTTTCTATTAGGCACACTGGGTTAGAGCAGATGGCATTGTCATGGAGAGAGGTACAGTCAGAGGAGAAAACGCTGTCACGGGGAGCAGAGGCAGCTCAGGGCCTTTCTATCCAGTCACCAGGTCAGGGATTTGTTTCCTCAAACTGGGTTAGCCCAGCCCCTCTGGAATCCTGAGGTTTCCAGAGACTCATCAACATCCCTGGGGCATTCAGGACTCCAGCTCTTCCCAACAAACTGGCAGATGCTCCAGGTACTACCTTCACCCTAAAGGATGTTTTGTCACATAGCCAAAGCTTCAGCCTCAATCTTTTCTGCTCACTTTTTAATGAATAAACAGAGAGTGTTTGGTGACTTGATCAAAGAAATTAGATCTTATCAGGTCTTTCTTGAAAACTCCCAGCCAAAGTATGGCTTTGCATATTGGCTGAGCTAATTGTGCACACAGAGGAACTCCAAGTGATGCCAGTGAAGCCCAGTTTCAGATCGAGAGCACTGGTGAGCTAAATGCAGTAGATAAGCACAGCAGAAAATTCAGAATTAACTCCAAAGGCTTTTGTAAGGTGAGGAACAATAATGTTGTCTAATACCAACACCAACATTCCTTCCTTGGTATAGCATTTTAATTTCTTTCCAGCACTAGACCTGCTTAGAGCATATTGAATTTTCCTGCAGAAATTTTAGCCAGAAAGCACTGGAACCCTATGAAAAACTGCTTAAGCTCTCCCAGCAGAACTAACGGCCTCCCAGCTTCTCTGTCTGCTTTGGACACAAGAAACAAAGAAGCAGCAAATAATTTAAATTACCTCAAAACGGGGGGGTTTGTCTGCATCACCCACACAGACAAGCAACAACTCTGAGGAAACCCACGGAATTGCTGCCCCTTCGCTCTGCAGCACTGGAGAGCAAACTGTGGCACTTTCCCCTCCCACGTGGCTACTGTTAAATAAAATGTGTGAAGGCTCCAACTGAAGCAAGAGGCTGTTTGCCTCTGACAAGAGCCCTGTGTCACATTCCACGGACCCACCAGCCACATCCACGCCTGCTCCCAGCACAACAAACACCATCTGCGTGCTCCCAGCGCCCCGAGCTTGCTGTGTTCTGCAGTCACCTCCAGCCCAGCTCTGCACAGCAACCTCTGGGCCACAGCTAGGGAAAGCTGCCTGGAGAACACCCTGGAACAGCAGAGGCTGGCCTGACCCGAGGGTCTTGTTCCCAGAAGCTGCCAGCACCACATTCTGGTTGTTGTCTCAGCAAGCGCAGTGTCCCACGGAACCGGGGAAAAACAACTTTTCCTTTCTGAACCGCAGCTGAGCACTGTTTAGCAGTAACTGTTGAGAGATGGAACCAGCTGGGACCAGCCTAGCTGTGATTTAAGCCCTGTCTGTGCACCAGCAAAGGTCGCCAAGCTGGACTGCAGCTGACAGAGAGGGCAGAGTGTGCTGGCAGCGCGATGCTCTCGGGGGAGCCCACCAACTCTGCACTGCACACCACGGGGCGCCTCCTGCTTGTCTCAATTCTGGTGGCAGCCTGCAAAGCACATCCACCTTAAACAGTTCCTCGTGGAGAAGAGAAGCTGGCTGGATAAACACCTCAGCTGGAGTGAAGTACTGGATTATTTGTCGCTCAGCATGGCTGTGCAATTGTAAAGCAAGACCAGCTTCAGGATTTTATGTTATTATAATAAGGCTTTGCCCATGACACAGCTTAATTGCTCAAAGCCCTGCGTAGACTCTACAATGAAGTAAGACTACATTTAATCAACTTTGCCACAACAACTCATCAAGAAATATGTTTATTATAGACAATTTTTTTGTAACTATTTATGGGTTAGCTTTGTCAACTCAGCAAAACAAAACAAGCTGTACCCAGAAAAACTAAACAAAATATCTTTAAGCTGGTATGGCAATGTCTGTCAGGGCTTCACCAGTATAAAGTGATAAAAACAGAATCAAAGATCCTTGTACTCTCCTATATCAATGTCATAAGACAAATGTAGCAAGTACTGACTTGGGTGGGATATGGAGCAGCCCCTACCCTGAGGAGTTTACAAATTAAAGCAAGAATTACAGAAGGAAAAAGAAAGTGTTGTTTTTGCTCTCCTCCTGGGAAAAAGGCCACAGATAAAGTGAATTGAATGTAAGGCCACAGCTCTGCAGCTGAAATGAAAACAGGGCTGTCTGTTGAGCTGTCTCAGGGATTGACCCACAGACCAAACCTCTCTACACTGGCAGAGCGTTTCTAAAGCTGCACAATTTTAGCTCTGTACCTTTTATTTTAGGAAAGTTCCTCTTTCATCAAGAGGGATGCATGACAATCATTCACAGCAGATAAAGAGTTTGAAGAAGAGAAGGTACATAATCATCTCAGCGAAGGATGAATCACTTGCTAAACATTCTTCCCCTTCGTTATTTTATTGGGAAACCAACCTCCCTAGAAGTCAAAATACCAGTATCATGCACATTTACACTAATGGCAAGGAGTTACACCCTGGCATCCAGCCTTGCCAATGGCACCGTTAACAGCCCAGGGAAACAGCAGATATTTCAAACACAACAAGCACAAACACACAGGAAACAGAATCTGGAGAGATGGGAGGCTTGTACAAGCCTGGAAGAGTCCCTGTTGTCTGATCATCCACATCAGGAAACAACTGACCAACTCCAACAGAGGGAATAAAACATGAGAGTCCTCCACTGACAATGCTGGAACAATTTTTTTAACAAGCAAACAAAAATTCAGGATCTGTGGGTGAGTGTGATGAACAGATGAGGCAGTGCAAGGGAGGAGGATCCCCATCATGACAAGACAGAGAGGATTCTCTTCAAAGAGGTGACAAGACTGTCAGCAGGAGTAGCTGCCAGACAGGGCTGTGCTGGATCTGGTCTGCTCTGGTCAAGATAACCATCCTGTTAAAAAAAGGAAAGACTTTTCCAGCCCATTAGCAGGTGCATGGGTGGATTAAGTCAGGAGGAGATGCTGATTCTGTCCCACTTGCCTGGTAAATCTCCCAGACAGCTCTGCACTTTCAAAGGCAATTTTATGTGACACAGCTCTTGACCCATTTCAGGGTTTCAAGGCCACCATGTCACCTATGGATGTGGCTGTGACTGCTGATGGTTGCAATTAGCACATATTAATAGGCTGTAAATCCTCCTCTCAGGTCAGAGATCAAGTGCTATGACTGCCCCAACACTGGGCAGCCACGGACCAATCTCCAGGGCAGTCTCTCCCCATTGAAAGCATCTCACAAATCAGCCTAGATGGTAAATTAGGGCCCAAATTCCCCAATTCTTATGCCAGTGTTTGCCCTGGACACTCAGCAAGTTAACAGAAGTACGTGGAGCTCTTGAAGCACCAGGAGCTCACAGCCCAATTTGGTGCCTCACAAACACAGACTTCTACACAGAGCCAAATCCCAGCATGCTGGAACAGAGCCAACATTGCTGTAAATATTCCAAATCCGGGAATTCAGCACCCTTCCCTTCCTCTGATGATCATTTACAACACAGTCTGAAGGAGGGGAACTGTGACACAGGATGATGCAAACCCAAAAAACCAGACCCATTAAAGCTGCTGTCGGAAATGGTTGGGATCAGGGCACACAGAATATGAGAATCCTGGGATTCCTGCTTGCCAAACAGAATAATGCCCAACTCAGCCAGAGCAGGATTTCTTGGAGGCTCCATTCGATCTACTTCCAACATTTTTATCTGCCAAGACATCTTCAAGCTATTTCTTTCTGGAGTCTGCTGAAGGAATATATCAAAACATAAGGATTTTTCTTGAGGGTTGAGGTCGGCTTCAAAAACACCAGCGAGGTCAATGCAAGTCTTTGTTAAACTCCAGCTCCAGACTTTAGGAAAAACACTAAAAGAAAAAGTTGAGCACTTGCATATGACTTCTGAAACAAACCTGTGCTTGTCCTCTGCAAAAACACTCTGGGAAATCAGTACTTGGAAAAAGCTTCTCACTTTGAATACAAAGGTATGTTATCTAATAATTACATGATTATGACAATCACACAATGTCTTCTACAAGTAGAAGACATTGATGAGCACATTTATTAAGTGATATCTAAAAGAAGCCTCTCATATCATGATTGTTATCTTTTTAAAACCTATAAATCAATCACAGAAAGAGGTTACAGCTATTTTAGTGCAACCAATCCAAATTTTTACATTTTAACCAGTAACAGGTACCCTGTCTCACCTGTAACAGAAATGTAAAGTGCACTTGAAATACTTTGCATGTCTTTTTATTTCAAAAGGCTACAACAGTGAACATGCATTATGATGAAAAAAAACTATAACATCCTACTTGAAAAACATTTCTTTAGAGCTTCATTAACTCAGTATTAAACCATATTAGGATACAGCAAGCATATCTACAGGATAGGAAATAATTCCATATTTGCATTTTTGTCACACTGTACAGTTATACAGAGGGGCCTGACTGCCACATTTATCTGAGATAAAATTGTCACTGAAGCTGAGGGAAGCTCCCAGACAAGGTCTCCAGCTCTCATGTCTCAGGACATGACTCTGCAGGGATGCTCTGGGAAGTCAACTGGCATTACTTTAACACTGGACTTAAAGAAGATGAGTTGAAGTCTTTGTGGATGCCTTCCTTCAGAATGAAAGTGACTCTAATATGATTTCTTTAGTTAAGTTTGCAAGTGAACTCAATTGAATTAAGCCACTAGAATGGTGAAGAAAAGCATCCACACAGTTTTGATGCAATGCAACAAGCTGCTTTTAAAATTAAATTGTATTAGTTTTCCCATGTGCTCTTCCATTCACTAACCCTTCAGGAAGGCTACAGTTTTAACACTATTAACCTGATTAAATGAAGTTTCACTTTCTCACCACTTGCTAATGTGACAAAATCACTAATTAAAGTGAGCTCCCTAGAAAAGTCATTCAGTTTCAGAAGAAAGAGTATTTTTGCTGTGGTATTTCAGTGAGTTATGTTAAAGGACCAGAAAAACACCCTTTTTTGGAATTTAGTGAGTGACATCGAGTGCAGCATTTGAGGGGGTGGGGAAAGGGGGTTGAAGTACCTTTTGGTTTTGCTTTAAAGCCAAGTAATTTCAGTAACAGAGACGTGTTCCATATATAAACATTCCATAAAGCTGAGAGAGCTCAGCTCTTCTCCATAATGCATTTTATTCCTATCTATAAAAGGCCTCTAACATCTCATCCAGCCCTTTCATGCAGTCCAGGAAAGTCACTAATGGCTAAATCATTACCAAACATCTCAGAGGAAAAGACAGGCAGGTAAGGCTGAAAGGATGTTTTGACATGTACTATCTCAAGACCAGACACTGGATTTTATAACTCCTTTTGGCAGAGAAAGAATGAAGATGAAGAATAAAGAATGGGGTCTCAGGTAATCTATAACACCCCAAAAATATCGCTTTTTTTTCCCCAGACAGTTTTAAACCTCAGCCCTTCTGCCCCCTTTGCACAGAAACCCTGCAGACACCATTGCACTAAAGGTGGAGAGGTCTCTCAGTAGAGTTGTAAAGGAAACATCTCTTCCCAGAACAGATTTTAAGCATGCAGGGCATATAAACACATTTTTACAGTACCTTAAAATTTGTCAATCTCCACCTGCACCAGAACACTTGAGTGCTTTACAGACATTCAGGTGTCTTATCAGGTAATAAATTGTAAATTACTCCCCATCACTTCTTGCACTCCTGAACAAGGGGTCAGGCACAGCTTGGATCAGGACATCCAGCTCCCAGCAGAACACGACCAGACCCTTGTGGGATAAAGATCTGGCAGTCAAATGCTCGTGCATCATGAGGAAATGGGGCACAGCAGCACAGAATTCCACATTCCACAACTCTGCATTTTCTTTACATCTTCCCATAACAGCCACATCCACAAATAGATCTACAAGTTCTTTAAGTGCATTGATAAGTGCCCTGGCAGTCTGATATGAGTTCATAGCTCTTAAAACAACAAAACTAAAACTAGCAGGCTCAAAATTATTATAATACCTCAAATAACAATATAAACAAAATCAGTTTTTCTTTAGACCTTCCTGCCTCAAAAACTAAGAACAGAGAGCAATTTCAGCTTTACAGCAGATCTCTAGACTGAATGCCTAGGATGTGACAGATGCATATTTAATTACAACATGTTTGAAGTAGGCATTAAGATCAAAAGGAAAGAAATGTTACATCGGAGAGAGTTGATCTAAAGCTGCAATTAGAAACATGAACCCAAGGGAAGGAGTTGAGTTGGTAGGAAGACATTACACACAGAATTAAGATCAGTGTTATGGTTTTAAAAATGGAGCAAGCAAGCAAGATAAGCAGCAGCACATAAATTGAGTATTTACACAGCTGTAAAACATCTACCAGGAGAATTGTGAGAATGTGTGTTCAGAATGGTGAATGGGGAAATCTTCTCCACCTGATCCTGTACAACAATCTGCTTTATTGCCTGGCTGCTCATGAATCCAACATGAATACCAGAAAAGACACATTGATTTAAGCCACGTGTATCCAAGCAAAATACTGATCCAAACTATCCAGTATTCAAATAAAACCCCCAAACAATAAGATTATTAAAGCTTAAATGAAAATGTTTAGTTAAAACTTAAAATGGAGGAATATTTTGCTTAAAAGCCTAGAAATAAAACTTTTCACATGGATATGTTGCATCCTGGTACCAAGAAAAATAACTTTGCTACCTTGCTTTCTACTACTGTGCACAAAGACAAATGCTGGTCAGGTCTGTCAGGGAATTGTTTTCATAAAAAACCTCCTCTGGGAAAAGAAAGAGCTCAAAGTACTTGCACTAACAGGCTAACCAGTTATTTCATGAATTCATTGGTCCTGGCTTATCAGCAGGCAGACTTGTATTTGCCTTACTTTCAGATGTTTATATAAGAATAATTTATTAATTCCACATGTTTGTTTATTTGACATAAAAATAATTTTAAACTTTCTCAGGTTTACACTTACAATAACCTTGGAAATTACTTAATCATCACTGCTGCATTTAGTAGTGTGCTTTAATACAAAGTATTTTATAGAAGCTGCTGATAATATTTAACACAGATTTAGACTGATATCACAGGAGATAAAGAAGGACCCTCTCCTATCTACAGTGTCCTCTGCCTTCTACTCACAGCAACTTCAAATAAATCTGGGAGCAAACAGCCCAAGTCACCAGGACAGTGCTGAGCTGCAGGGATCAGAGGGGTCATCGCTCACACTCATTTCTGCCCCACCACCCTTGCAAAAGCTCTCTGTGAAAACCACAGCCATGGACATCAACAACTTCAGCCTCAGCCACTTCCAGCAAAGTGGTACAAGTTCTTAGCTAACATTGAGTGTGCTTTGTTGTGAAGCTATCATGGGAGGAAGCAAATCTGTCCTGGGAAGACTGGGATGCTTCACAAGAGGTTGCCTGCACTAGAGCTGGTGCAAATTTCCTAATACAGTCACAGCCAAAATTATAAGGAATATTCCCCATCAAACTTGATCTCCTCCTCCTCTTTGCCAGTATCTGCCACAGCCAGGGCACCTTCTCTGTCGTGTTCTCCCTCCCTGTTGGCACGGCAAAAGGACAAGGGAGCCCAGCTGCCCTGCACATTTGATACACAGCTCAAGACACTCCAAGGGCACCTCTGAAATTCCTTTTCCTCCAGCCACGCTCTCTTGACAGGCCCAAACTCAAGAGCAGGAAACACATGCTGGGACAGAGAGAAGAGCTGAGTGCTCTCCCTGCAATCTCAAGGAAGCAGGTGGTTCCTCAGAGGCCACTGCCAGCTCCCACAGCCCAGCACGCTCCAAGGCCTGGGTGTGGCTGGGGCAGAATCAGTTCCTAAATAGCCTCCTCTTCCCCACCACAGCAAAGCCCCTGTTCTGTTGTGTCTGGTGACACCACGGTAGCACAGCGATTCAAGACACACACGTTTCCTGTTTCCATTGTTTAACAAACTCTGGCAGTGATACGCTCCAAGCCGGCTGATTCAGGTCATTAATCAAATCAGCAGAGCGCCGGCAAACAATCTGTTTTAAGTCACTTGGCAACTGAGAGCTGTCTCCAGCTCTGAATTTGGGTAGCCCCAGTTAGTTCTAATCAGCTGCACAGCCAGTGAACCGCTCTCCTTGCTCTCCAAACGGGGGAGGCAAATTCTGGGAATCAAAACTTCCGCTGTGAACGGTCGCGCTTGCTCGTCCAGAGAGCCCTGACTGAGAACACTCCGTGTCTGTCACTCAAATTGGCCTTTTCCCTCAGCCTTGCTGCCAGTGAGCTGATGAGAGATGAAAGCCAAAGGGGAACAAACACAGGCAAGGGGACATCCAGATATGGTAAAATCTTGAGACCTCGGACTCGGTCCAGAATTTATCCCTTTGCCAAAGCTAAAGCACAGCTCATGTTTAGGCCAGAAAATTAAGAATGATAGCTTTGTGTTTGGATGATTTAGAAACAGTATGTGACTGGCAGTCTTGAGAGAAACTCATTTAAAAAGAACCAAATTAATAAACTGTTACAAACCACTAGAGGTAATAAATACTGAAAACAAAATTAAAAATAAAAGTACTAACTTATTGCACCTTGCCAAGCATGCGCTACTGCAGGGCTGGGACCAAACAGCTCTTCTATTTCCAAATCCATGACACATGCAAGCTATAAATAAACAATTTCAAGATGTGCATGGATATCACAGAGATCATTCACTCACTCCACTGTCCTTTACTTACTGCAGCCCATTTCTGATGTTGCCTTTACTTTCTTCCCCTCTACAGGTGTAAAAACAAAACAGCCTGTCAAACACCACCAGGTGCATTAGCACTCATCTTTGATTCACTCCATATCATTTCTCAGCCTGGATTTCTTGTATTCAAGTATTGCCTGCAAGATAAAGTCACATCCTACATCCCTCCAAAAGATGGAAACTCCCCAGATCTTCTGTTAAACTACCAATTGCTCCTCAGAGAATACTATGTACATGGCTCAGGCATTTTAATTATTATTTAAGCCATAAAGTGCAGGTGGGGAGAGTCAAGCAGGAAACAACTCTGCTTTAGTGTTGCAGCATCACTGGAATCAGTCACCAAGCATACAGAAGGAAACTGAAGTAACTGTAGATAAATGTTTTACAACAGTGTCAGATAAAAAGAAACAAATGTTAAATCAAAAAAACTTCTATATTTGCATGGAATTGTGCAACAATCAGATGAAGCCCTATTCCAACTCCCATCCTTATGTAATGCCATCAGCCAAAGAATTCTGAGGTGACTCATTCAAGGTCTTCCAGAGTGTAATGTGAATTTCCACTGAATCTGTGTGCTAAGCTTTAGGAGCAAGGAGCAGGAAAGTCTCTTTCATCTCCCCAGTGTTCCTTCCTCCCTCCTGAAAGGTCAGTGCCTACAGAGCCTCCAAAGAGTTCCCCTGAATTTCCAAGAGGCCATCCTGCTCGTTTCTGCCAGTGCTGTACTCAGCCCACACAAGTACAGTGAGTCTCTCAGAGATGTTGATTAGTTCAGGCTCAACAAAAACTGGTTTAAATCTTCTGAATAACTCACCAAAGACTGAACAGACATTACCTTGCCAAAGCTGCACCACAAAATGCCTACGAGCAACTGTCAGCAGCAATCCCTCAGCAATAGTTGAAGCTTGATGCTATAAAGTTTAATTCTAACTCATTCCAGGTGCTCACCTGCCCAGATGGCAGGAACAGCCTTCACTCTTCTGTCAAGCTCAGAGGACATGAGGCTTGACTTGCCTTCACTGCCTTTTCCCTGAGCACTTCAGGAGAATGATTTATAGAACTTGAAGTGAACAGAAATCTGGAATTCAAGTGATATTGCTGGAGAGTCTTGAAAACGAGACACAAACTTGCAAGTCTTTGAACTGGAACCCCAGCTGTGTCAGGAGTTCCTCACAAGAACAGGGAGAACAGCTAAAAATGGAGGCCCTACACATCCAACACAGCCTGAAACTCAGATGTTAAGTACACTTTGCTCATTAACAGTCATTGAAGAAATTATCCATCCAATAATTTGAAAGCATACACACTTCATTCTCTGTTACAGCTGATCTTGAGGTCTTAAAAGGAAAAGCAAGCCAGATTCACTGAGGAGAGAACTTGGAATTACTTATGAGGATTTGGCCCCAAGTATTTTCACACATGAGACACCTGCAGGTATTTAGAAGTTTTGGTGGCAAAACCCATCACTGCAACCAGCCCTTTATTTCCAAGCTTAAGGGGCATATGGCTTCTGAAGATTATCACACTTTCTCATTAGGAAAGTGTGCAGGCAGTTCTAGGGACAACAGCAGTTCTCAGCATCCAAAATATTATTGACACATTTATGAGATTTGCTGTGAAAAAGGTGTGCTGTTTTCCAGAAACCTGTTATGGAAGACTCCACCAGAGAGAACCTGGCAGAAATAAACCCAACAGGCTCCTAAGGGCAATGAACAAGCAAATAAAACCCCCAAAGGGTTTTAGGCCATGTGTGAAATACCCAGGCAAACCTCAGCCCACGTCCACTCAGCACTGAAGCCACTGCCAGTATTCCCAGTAGAGTCTGAAGCCTTTCAGTTGGACAAACAGCATATTTAAAAACTAGAGTTGGATTTGGATACTCCTATAAATCTGATGGTTTCCTAGCTTACTAAATAACTTCTGCTTCTGGGAAAGTGAAGTGACACCAAAAATAGAAACATTTTATTCCAAAATGTCAAACTGAAGTCCTACATCCACACAACCTCAGGATCCAGACTTCGTTTTGCCTTTTGAGTGCCTGGGTTTGTGTGTTCACAATTTATATGGAAAATTATAAGAACTAAGGGTTAATACATGAACACACTAAGTTAAAAGAGAATTCTCAATATGACAGACCTAGATGGTTTTGAATGCTTAAGTTTTTGCCAATATGTTGCATTAACACCAGGGTGGGATATAAAACTCTGTTTCATAGTTTCTTGAAAGAAAGGAACTCGTTTGAAAGTTACAACTCTCATAGCTGTGAGGAGTAGGGGTATCCAGGTTCTCCACGAGTTCTCTTTATATTGCTACAGTGCAAGCCATTACAGGTTATTTGCTCCAGAGTGAACAGCCAGCAACTGGAAATCCTCTGTCCTGCCTCACAGGAGGAGCGGGGCTGGCCCTGTGTGATCCACAGCCTTGCCCAGGGACAGAGGCTGAACAGGAGGTCCCAGAGCTTGGCCAGCCACTGGCATCGCCTAGAGGAGGAGGAGAGCCAGCAATTGGATGTTGAAGCCATGGAATCAAGGAGGTCTCTGCCCTCCTGCCTTCACTCCCCTGCCCCAGCAAAGGCAGAGCGAGGCCTCCAGAGCAGAGCGGATCCAGCTGGCACCTGCAATTCTAAAGGCACACACGGGTGAGCTACAGGGCTGGCACAGCTACAGGCTAAACCCACTTGAGAGCATGGAAAATGCTGCATTCCCCTCATCCATGGGCTGTAGAACTCTAGAATTAGGCACAGTGTTAACTTGCTCTTCAGAGGAGCTAACAAATATAAAAGAAACATCACAAGAATGCATTACAAGCTTTTTTTTCCTTCCTTATTGAAGTGCTGTAAGAAGAGAGGAATATTTTCCCCCAAGTATTTACTTAGCACGCCTTTTCCCCTCCTTTTAGGCTGTTTATTTTCATTTAAATGTAACAGATAAAATATTTAAACTTCACAGTGTAAACAATGTATCAGATACATCAAATGCTGGACTAAGTGGGCCAAAATAAATTGGAGATAGCTTGCATTCTCTTTGTTGCTGCTATAATGATCTCCAAATGATAGCACAATCTCCCCTTGCAAACTGCAGCCCAGAGTGTTCCCAGCTAGCTGGAGGGATAAAAGCAAACCTGACTCTTCTCATTACAGTACCCAGACAATTTGATTTCATCCTGATTAGATCATTCATTCTCAGGGGCTTCACTACAGTATCACATATGTCTTTATAATCTGTCTTCCACCTGTATGGCAGCGAGGCTGTTCATTCCAATAAATGCAGCTTTAATTGTGTCTATGGGATATAAAAAGCAATCCTCACAGAAATAAACAATCACTCAAGTCAGCTTCTCACAAACCAGCTCTGGGCTCATATTTCTTGATCTTGAGGCAACTCCATGCCTAAGACTTATTTTTACAAACACCGACCTGAAATCAGAATGTCTTTAATCGAACAGGGCATTTTAATAATCTTGCCATTGACACATGAACTTCAGCATGACAGATACTTTCCACTGCAAGTCTAAGAGAAAACCTTGCCTGTGTGAGCTACAGGAGTTAAAGAGCATAAAGTGCATAAAGTGTGATTTTACACTGTCCTTGCAGCTATACTGGCTGTGTACAATACGAAGGAAAGATGGCTTTTCCTGCCAAAAGGGGACAATACTTAATGTACTTAAAAGTAATAGCCAATAGTCCTCACAGTTGGCAATTAATGTCTCAACTGCAATTCTAGATTCATGGTTAATACACTACTTATTTCTTGTGCTGTAAGGATTGTGACTTATTACATACCTAAGGGACCAGCATGTATCAGACAGTAGAAATTGGAAAAACTCAGAAACCTAGTTCTGTTCTCACACCAATTTTCCTTATATTTCAGAGACAGCAGCACCAAGTAGAACATGGATGTCAGGGAAAGAGACTTGTTCATAAATACACCAGAACAGTTCAGTATTTCTAATTAAGCAGAGATCAGAAGTGCCACAAAATAACAGAAATGCCTTTGGCAGTAACTTATTCAGTCACATTTCAAAAACATTTTGTTAAATTAATCTCTGATGATCACTTACTGCCAGTACCATCTGAAATCCACGGTGCACTCAACCTTAGAGAAAGCAACAGCAAATTTCATGTTGATGTTACATGAAATTGAAATTTTTGAACAAACAGTCCAGCTTCTGCTACTTGTACCATGTTCATTAGCTGGCCGAGTCAGCTGCTGACGGCTGCCTGTCAATTCAATCACTGGGAAGCAGATAGAAAGGTAGATAGGACAGCTCTTGTCCAGACTACCAGCACAAATCCTTCTCCCAGCCTTTGCAAAAGTTCCCCCTCAGACCTTTATGCCATTTCAGCAAGAGAATGCACATCTGCTGGGGATGAACAACAGGGACAAGTGATTTAGATAATGTCATGAAATGATCTTTTAAGCAATCAAGGAGCAGAACAAATTTCAGTGCATAAAACCATTCACATGACATGTCACGTAACTGATGTGAAAGCCAAATATTAAGGTCTGTGGATGCAAACTTCTTTTCCTGGTGATGTCAAGCCTTGTGAGTACAGCAGACATTCTGGAAATAACATTTTACTTTAGCTCAAGGACAGAGTGTGTGTGGCTGAGAAGACTGTCACTTCTCAGAATGATGCAAACACAGAATGAATACCAACACACCACCAGGAAGAAGACTCGTGGAAGAAATCTGTGTAATTTAGCATCCTCCTCCTCCTGTCTGAAACAAGCCTTTTGGAAGTTATCAGCTAATTAACATAATTTGATAAGGACATGCCATAGAAGCAACTGGGCTGAAGCCTGGATGCAAAATAGTGTGAATTTTACATACAGTAAGGGAACTCAGGGGTTCTGCCTTTCCTGAAGTAGATCCCAGGGTGGAAATCAGCTTCAGAAGAGCAAAGCCTCACTGGAGGTGACAGTGGGGCAGTGCCAGGCTCTGGGAAAGGGCCCCTGAACCCTGCACAGGCACAGCAGCTCCCTGCAGGAGCACTGAGGGAAAGGCACAGATAAGAAATGCCAGGAACTCCTCACTTTCCATCAATCCCAGGGAGCACAGGACACAAAAACTGCAGCATTGGCTTCAAATGAACTCCTGTGCTTAAAACCACATTAGGTCAGGCTTTAACCTAGTTCTTGCTAGTTCTAGTTCTGTCATCAGTCCCTACCCAGAATGTCATTTAAGGCACTTCTAGAGCAATGAACTGATGACACCCAGGGCCCATTATGAGCCATGTGGCTGCTCTGACAACCTGTGGAGACAAGCAAAACCAACCCAAGAAAACTCACATATAACCAGCCTCCCAAATCCTCACAAAGTTTAAAAGCACTTTTACCTCCATCCCTCTGAACACAATGACTGGACACCAAATTTTGCAAGCCTGTCCAGTCTTTCCTTGGGCATCAGAGTCCTCTAGAAGTATGGTATCATGGAAGTGAATTCATCAATCTGATATAATTGGGGACTCTGTGTTACCAATATTACAGTTGCATATGAAAGCAGAGGATTTCACACTGCATCCAGAAAACAATGACCCATGTTCTCTGGAGATGCTTTTGCTAAAACAGGAAAGAACTTTATTATGTGCCAGGTAGGCCAGAGAGCAAAGAGAAAGAAAGAAAAACTAATAAGAAAAATTAATTTCTGAAAAT